>JBCNJP010000025.1:5653154-5744057 GCA_039602395.1 Deinandra increscens subsp. villosa | reverse complement strand
AGCAGCGGTGCAACCATCATAGTGGTAACAACAAGAGAAGAGGTAAAGACCGCAGAAACACTAGAGGTTGTTGGTATGGGCTGAGAGGACTCCATTCTGAAAATTAACCACAAATTAACAGTCAGAAAATTTGTACACAGAGTGTACACCAATTTGTTTAAGTTTGTTGGAAATTTAGGAAATGATACCGAATGGTCGCTTGTTTAAGCACTATGAACATTTACAATATAGCAAAGGAAAATACAAATGATGAGAACAAACATAAACCGAATGATAAAAATGAGCAGGAACAGATCCAACTCCTGCAAAAAAAAAAACTACAAAAGAAAACTGAATAGAAAATAAAAGAACCAGGCTTGTGTATGACACAACTCCCTTAAACAGATTTGTCGTCTGTTCCCAGGGTATAACGGTTCAAAACAGTGAACTGGACTAGTGAACTTGCCTAAAAATTGACCAGAAGAAGGCAACAACTGAGATGATTGGTAGAGTGTATTTATGAGCATCTTTCTTGTTTGCAATATACATCTATATATACACACGAAAGTTATGAGTCGATTATGATCATTAAACTGAGTTAAGGGTGATTATTATTTATGCTCATAAAAATAATCATTTTGGAATGTAAAAGGTTTTCGTCAAGCCAAGAGTCCAAAGTAGAATACAACAACTTTTCCTATGCTCTGGATGACCAGAGGAATTTTCTTCTGTTTAGAACATATCAGTAGAGGAAGTTTGACACCAGAAATCCATTTTCTGGACACCCCCCCCCCCTCTGTGTGAAGTAGGTGCTAGAGTAAAACGAAACATAAGAGCTTAAGTTCACTTAGAGGCTTATCCATATAAACAAGATAAACCTTTGTTCCCACACTAATATCGGACAAGATAAAATTCACTTCTAACCTTGAACCATCCAATCAACTTGAGATTCGACATCTCATTCCCCTAAGTGAAAATACACAATTTCCTACAGGGATAAATTTAATGTAGTTAACACTCTTCAGTCTAGAATATTAACCTTTCTTGGGGCAAACCGATTTCATGTAGCAGGGCTCACACCAGCCAAAAAGAATGCATTGGTCAATATGCTTGTTGGCCCAATTAATTCATAAAAGGCCCGAAACTACAAGGTAGATGGGCTTGGTCAATTCTTAATGTGTAGAAGGAACACTTTGGTTACTCTTAATGTGTAGAGGGACCAAATAGCTAATTCTAATAATGTGTTTAGGGTTAGTAGGAGATTCGTGTTTGACTCTAATACGTAGCCTTGTTCTCCAAGACAAGTTTAGGTCTATAAATAGGGATCAAGTTTAGGGTTCTTATCGTACCAATTTCTCCAATAAAAGTTTTGAGTTATTTTCTTTTATACATTGAGAGTTATCGGGTACTAATTAACCTTGAATTAGTATTAGAGCGGTGTGTGTTTGATATCCAATCTTGAATTGGTATCGGAGCAAGATTGGTATCGCAGCTGTGAGGTCCTGGTACAAGACCAAGTTTATCAAGTCGGGTGAACTTGCTAAGGAAGTAGCTTTCACATATCTCTTGTTCTAATATGTGTATCTCAATTTCAAGGAAGTTGCCTAAAATTTTACTGGATTAAGAAAATTAAGATCTAAGAAGTTAGAAAAGATAAAGGAAGCTGCAATGCATGATTATTAATATACTCTCCCACGTGATCAAGAATTAAAAAAAAACAAATCAATTAATTACGCACAAGAAAGTCGATAATTACGAACAAGAGGTGGACGTGATATTCAATTGATTTGTTTTCTTTCAAGGATCAAAGGAAAACGGCAGAAGACAATGGAACAAGAACAAATGGTGATCGAGAAATTATTCGAGGATTATCGAGGTAAGTTACGACCTACGGAAAAGCAAAGTAGGATCACGGGTTAAGAAGTTTCGATCATGTCGGACGCGTCTACGTTAACACCCAAAGAGAATACGGTTGCGTTAGCATGTACGATGTTTACCGCAACTAATCACTAATTACAAGGTTTGGGTTGTGAGTATTAAGGCGGTCTTTTCTGGTTTACGGCATCGACAAAGTTCCTGAAACAATGGCATACGGAATCGTGTTTACTAAAGGTGGGAAAATTGAGGTGACAAGATATAGTTATAGTAGTTAGAACATTGACAAGGATGATGGAAAAAGCACGTCGAGTCATATTTTTACCTTGGATATTCACCAATTACGTGATGCTCGCAAAAACAAGCAACGGTTTCCTTGTCTTCATGTGAGTCCGAATTTATGGCCGCTACGGAAGCTTCAAAACAAGGCGTGTGGTTGCGAGAATTATTAAGCAAAATAAGTGGATGGGAAGCTAAGAAGGTGACATTATTACTTGATAATAAACATGCCATAGCCTTGTCTAAATATCCGGTGTTGCATGGTAGAAGTAAACACATACATACGCGATACCATTTTGTTCGAGAATGTGTGGAGAATGATCTAATCAAGGTGGACTTTATATGTGGATGTTCTCAAAAGGTGGACATACTCAAGAAGCCACTTCCAAGGTTGAAGTTCAAAAAGATGAGGTCAATGATCGGGGTGAAAAATCTGTCTAATTCATATTATGAATTAGGGGGGGTGAATGTTGGCCTGATAGTCTAATTCATAAAACCCACCTCACAAGTCGGTGAATGGGTCGGTCCACTTTTAATGAGTAAAGGGCTGATCGGTCTTTCTTAATGAGTAGAGGGACTAATACTAATTTTAATAATGAGTTTAGGGTTAGTAGGAACAATTTGTATTAGACTCTAATATGTAAGCCTTGTTCTCTAAGGCAAGCCTTCGAAGACACCAACTCTCCCCGCTTTGATAAACATATGGTTAAAAGCCTCCATCACGATAATAAAGAGGAATAGGGATATGGGATCCCCTTGACTAATACCCCGGAAACAATGAACCTCACGAGTTGGCGACCCATTCACAAGAACCGAGGCCAAAATCCCTTTAACCCTGTAAGTACCTGGACGGATCTTACTTCTGCATGATTCGATCAATACTATCAACACAGATGTAAATAAAGCTTGCTTTATTGATTTCACTAAGAGATGATCACAAAGAGTTCTAGAGACAGAATACACACTCTAGTTACACAAAATTAAGAGTGATAGAATGACAGAACTAACTGAGCTATCTCTAACACGAACTATTTATAGTAACCACTTAAGTCAGCATACCATCCAACGTACCATTGGTACATTGGCTACATACCAATTGGTACGGCCCATGGTACGTAGACCCAAAGACTCACACAGACACGCTCAAATCTAGATACAATACACGAGACACATTGTAGCATGGCTAGATCAGTCTTCAATCCCCCTTAACGTGTATTGTATTTATTCTAACTAAACTTCAGTCTTCAATCTTCCGCATCGCTGCGTCTGATCTTCAACTTAAAATCTTGTCGGAAATAGAGCTTGCATGGCTGGATCAGAATTTGAACAACCTTTGAACTTCAAGATCCATTTGTGAAAGATACTACAAACTCCCCCTTTCACCATGCTTGAGTGTTGTCACACAGAACCTGCAATTTCAGAACACAGAAACGTGGCTTTCTTTTTCTTTTGAAGATTAATTTCGTCTTGGCGTAAAACCTCTCTTCGAGAATCCAAGATATATTTTTGAAATCATAATTTTGTATCTTGTATCTATCGGTCGAAAACAAATAAGAAACAAAATCTTTTTGGCTTTTTGAAACTTTAAACCAAAACACATCGAAAATCTTTTTGACTTTTCTAAGTTTATGCTAAACACACCTAAAATCTTTTTGGATTTTTCAGATATGAAACATAAATGCAATACAGAATCAGACACTATTTTTGTCTTTTGCGAGAAAGATCACAACTTGGGATCATATTGGTCATAACATGCTGAACTACACTTCAATTTCAATTACTTCAGCACACAAGTCTTGTCGATTACTGGTATAATTTGTCCATCTTAAACTCAGGCACAATCATACTCATAACATCTGGATATGTTATTGTATTGATTAGATTGCTTTAACCAGTGTACCCCATACTATCAGACATACTCAAATATGCATTTGCTTATAACACTTTTTTATTTCACTTGTGATTTAACACATAGTGATTGTATTCATGATCTAGTCAACTGTGCTCCATGCAAAAAGAAATAAGAACGTTAAATCGTCTACCTTAAGGTGGATCTTTCGATATGCAGATAAGGCCTCAGATTTAACAAAATAAGAAAATAAAACAAGTTGAAATTGTATAACCCAACAATAATCCAGGTCGGTACTCCCATACACGCAAAGAAAGTCCGATGAGTTATACGAAACACCAAAGAAAATAAAGTAGAACGTCAAACGAACAACAATCAGGTCAATCTTTCGATGCGCAAAGAAAGTCCGATCGTTTGACAAAATAAAGAAACTCAAACAAGTTTAAATCTTTCCAAAATGAAGATATGTATACACAGTGACTTCTCATTTTTTTTCTTGATATCTTGAAATATGCTTCAAGATGTTGTCCATTTGGTCATGCATTTGTATTTAATGTATATCACATCCGAATACTTTCGGATTTAATGCCGAGCCTACCAAGCACATCAAACAATGATCTTATGGCTTTTTCATTTTGTTTATCCACGAGTCAAACACGTAAGCCAATGTACCATCATTTCTTAATTATGTCGGATACAATTTCTCATTTTTCAATGTTTTTGTATTTTTTTGTATTTCAATGTTTTTGCAATTTTTCGTTTTTCTCCCCCTTAAAATGAAAACACTATTTTTGGATTTTTCATTTTAACAAAAAAAACAAAGACACTATTTTTGGTTTTTCAATTTTCTCCCCCTAAACTACATACGGAATGTAAAAGAAAGAAAATTGTCCAATCGATACTGATACCGTTCAGTTTAAGATTTTAGAAAAAACTTTCATTTTTGTAATATGAAGCATTGAATTTAAGTTAAGCAGGAAACTCCACTATCAGCAACTGCTTGAAGCATGAACTTCACAATCAACGACAGTTCTTCTTGTAGAAACCTACAGCTTCTGGTCGACAAGTGTCTTCAAAAAAAATCAGTTGCAGTTGTGCTGACCACCTTAGGTCGCCACTGCATTTTTGCTTTTTCAGTTTTAACCGAGTCATCATCCTATGATGAACCACCAACACTTGAATCAAATTTGGAAAATTGTTTCTTTTTAGATTTAGTTTTGGAAGGTGTTGACTCAGTAAAAATTCTTCCTGATTCATCAATAAATGAGGCAGATTTATTAGAAAATGTTCTTTTGACAATTTCAGGACAATCGTGTGCCATATGTCTCTTTCGACGACATTGATAACACAAACGATATGATCGTTTTGGTATTCTTTTGTCCTGAGCTGGATGACACATATCATCAGACTCAAAATAATCATAAACCTCATCAAATACTTGAAACCTATTTGAATGAACCCACTTGGAAGTAAGACTTCGGGGTGTAGAATTCGATCCAGACGATAAAAATTCTCTCGGAGAACTTTCAGATGAATCCTTCTTCTTTTGTTTTCCTCCGAATTCTTTCTCCATGGTAGAAATGAATACCCGAGCCAAATGATAGATTTGATCGAGATTAGTATCTTTCTTCTCCTTTGGAGTCTTCTTGGATATGTTTTTCTTGACATTCTTCTCAAAGCTCTGATTGTTATGACCCAAACCAGATCGTTTGTAACCGGGTTACTTTGACACTTTCACTAAAGAACCAGAAGGACCAACTTTGGCAGCTTGAGTAAATTTAGCTTTAATGCCCTTTAAGTTGTTAGTTTCTACCAATTCAGCAGTAACTTTTTCATCAGAACCCTGCTTCTCATCTTTCTTCGCCAACTTCTCATCATAACTTTTTTTTATCATTTACACCAGTTACACCAGGGACAAATTTAACAGATGTGAGTTCATTAGTTGTCTGATTTTCTATTTTCTTGTTTGAGGACTTTGATTTCTTCTTTTCAGATTTCTCATAAACAAATTCAGAATAATCACCATTTGCATCAGAAGAATGAATATAAGCTAAAGGATCAGACTGAATAACTAGATATGGAATCTGATTGTATTCTTTGCTTCCAAACACTTTCTTGAAATTTTCATCATTGCATAAGTAGCTTGTGAATGAATGTGAATTCTTCAGATTATTCAATTGTCTTTTAAGATCAAGAACCTCAACATGTAAATTGGATATTTTCTTATGTGCTTCACCCAACGCCTTTTCTGAATCAATCAAATGTTCTGAAGCTCTGTTGAACAAAAACTTTTCTTGTCTCATCTGATCATGTGCATCATACACTTCTTGGGTCACTTTATCTACCCGCCCTTTATAAATCTCAACATTCCTTATCAACAATTTTTGTCCCGTGTCAAGCTCATGACTTTATCGAGTAATTTTGAATGTTCCATTTGACGATCATTCTCCTTAGCAGTAACTTCATCATGAGCTTTCTGAAGTTCATCATACGTTTGCTGAAGCAAGTCCAATTTGGCTTTTGACTTGCTAAACAAAGCATCAAAATCTACGATGACATCTTTTGCTTCACTCTCCCATTTTTTAGAATTTTTTACTAACTCTGCATTTTCATTTTGTAAATTCAAAATTTGATCTTTATCATTAACAACCATCTCATCCAATCTTTTCTTAAACTCCACAAACTCTTCCATCAACCCACTCTTTTCTTTTACCAACTTTTCATTTGCCTTGAAAATCTCATCAAAACCTTCACACTTCTTTTTGTAACTATCTAACTCTTCTTCTTTCTTCGTCCTTTCAACAATCAACCCTTCAGAATCAGAATCACTTGATTCAACTTGCATAGTAGCTATAAAAGCGGATTCATCTGGAAAATCTTTAGACCAATCATAACCTTCGTCAGCTTGAGATATCATAGCTTTAACTTCTTTATTGTGATCATGCTAATCTGAAGTACTCGGTGCAGATGTTGATTGGTTGCACTCACGAGCAAAATGTCCTAGTTTGGAACATTTGTAACATTTAAACTTCGACTTATCAAAACAAAGTTTTTCTCCTTGAATAATAGATTTCTTTCCATGTTTCTTCATAAATCTTCTTCCTCATGCAACTAGCATAGCAAACTGCCAATCCAAATCTAACTTATGCAACTGATCATCATCCATCTGAGTTAAGTCGTCTGCAAACAAACCAGATTTAACGATTTGACTAAAAATTAACCAAGAAGAAGATGATATGAAAGCAAAAAACAATGCAGCTAAATCTTCTTCTGTTTAAACAAGAATAGAATTGTTTGTTGATTTATTAGGAATAGTGAACCTGCAACCTGAAGAATAACCAGAATTATCAGATTGTCCAGCAAGCAACGCTGTTGGAACAAGATTTAGAATTGAACTAACACTTGACTTCGCTTTAGCATTCACAGTAGCAGAAGTTTCTCCAAAATACAATTTAGGATTCTGAAAAGAAGGACTTGCTGACTTTTTCACAATCATTTCCATTTCATGAGATTGTAATTTGCTTGTCAATTGATTGAATGTCCAACCTGAGTACCTTGGATCATTAGTCAACATCATAACATAATTTTCCCATTTATCGGGTAAGGCTTCCAGAAACTTCTATTGCAATTCATCATTTTCTTTTGTAACTTGCACAACTTCAAGTTCGTTTATTAAATGAGAAAATCTTGCAATCAAATCTAAAATTTTCACATTCTCGCAATGTCCAAATTTATCAAATTCCTTCTTCAAAACTTTCTTTCGGGTCTTCTTATATTGCTCATTACCCTCACATCTTTCTGCAATAGCATCCCACAATTCCTTAGAAGTTGTGTAATTCTTAAATTGATGCATCAAGTCTTTAGGTAAAGCCATTGTAAGAAAACTATAAGTTTTATTCTCTCTTGCAAACAAATTCCTTTCATCAGAATCAAAATCACTAATCAAATTTGGCTTTCTAGGACTTATCATCGGGTACTCATATTCTTTTTCAACCGGAATCCAACAATCAACATCTTGAGGAAAAATGTAAGATTCAAATCGTTTCTTCCAATTATGATTATCCTCCAATTTTAGAAACTTGGAAATGTTCTGAGTTGTTCCTATTTCGTTATCATAATTTATCATGATTTGCATTGAAGTTTGAGCAGCTGAAAATGCTTGAAAGTCACTCATTTTGAAATTGGAAATTGAACGTAAAAAATTCAAACCCAAAAACGAAGGTCGTAGAAGTGGATTTGGGTCGAAATGGTCGTTTTGGTTTGTATTAGCTCCTGTAACTCATAACGGAACTCAAGTTACGTCTGTTTTAGTGAACGCAACTATTCTGCCAACGTACCAAAAATCAACTTCCGTACAAAATCTTTAAACATACCAAGCACCGGACCAAACCAAATCAGCGTACCATAATTCTCAGCATACCAATCCTTCAACGTACCAAACCAATTAGCGTAAAAAAGAACAGTAACGTACCACCTTGGTACGGCGTAACTGGCTCCGGACCAGAAATAACCATCGCGTACCATAGACGAAGATTGTATTCCGTACTAACACTCAGCGTACCAGAAATCTATGAAGATTTCCTAGAGTACCAAGGAGGGTACCAATGGATCATCCGGCGTACCATCGAATTCATCCGGCGTACCAACGCAGATTCGACTGATTTTTGTGAATTTTGACAATTTGGGCTGGAATTTGGAATAGTAAGCAACGAAAACATACTAGGAACATTCAGAAATCCGTTTTAGCACCAGAAACACTCGGAGTTGAGAAAAAATGATGAAAACCCAAAAAACCCCAACTTTGTCTCACTAGAAATCCAAAAATTGATCAAAACACAGTAGTAGAGCAACCTGGATTGCTCTAATACCACTTGTAAGTACCTGGACGGATCATACTACTGCATGATTCGATTAATACTATCAACACGGATGTAACTAAAGCTTTCTTTATTGATTTTAATATGAGATGATCACAAAGAGTTCTAGAGAGAGAATACACACTCAGTTACACACACTTAAGAGTGATATAATGACAGAACTAACTGAGCTCTCTCTAATACGAACTATTTATAGTAACCACTTAAGTCAACGTACCATCCAACGTACCATTAGTACATTGGAAGCATACCAACTGGTACGGCCCATGGTACGCATACCCAAAGATTCACACAGACACACTCTAATCTAGATACAATACACGAGACACATTGTAGCATACGAATATGCTCTAACAAACCCACCCTCACCAACGCTCCGGAAACCCCATTTGACACATCATTGACTCCTAGAACCACCAATCCAAATTGTTATAAATGTTTTCAAATTCAATCTTGAAGGAAAGACCTTGAATCTTTGACTTCTTCGACCAAGAAAGAACTTCATTGATGATTACGGACCCTCTAAAATGCTTGTTTTCTCCACAAAGGCCATTTGATTCTCAGAAATAAGCTTCACTAACACCGGTTTTAACCGCAAAGCCAACACTTTAGATATCTTTGGGAATACATCCCAGAAGGGAAATTAGCCTAAAGTCATTCAACCCTTTAGGATCTTTCTTCTTAGGAATAAGTTGAATGAAAGAAGACCCACACCCCATGCTAATCACACCACAGCTATGAAAATGCTGCAGAACATCAAAAAAATAAGCTTCCAACCGATGCCATTGGTTTTTGATAAAGTTAAAACTGAAGCCACCCGGACAGGGGGCTTTATCGCTCCCACAATCCCATAAAGCCTGCTTGACCTCCTCTTTGGAGAAAGGAGCAGTAAGGAAAGCTGAATCCTCCACCGACACTTGGTTGAACGAATCGCATCTCATAAGCGGGTAATCAAACTCCGGTTTGACGAACTTATAGTTGAAGTACCTCCAAATTTCCTCCTTGAGCTCAGATGGCTCACAACCCATCTGTCACACCCCAACCGACGGCGGAAGATGTCGGAGCGCGATGATTGTCCAGATACACACAACATTAATTAATGTTGCGATATTATAAATCAACCCATTTCATATAATATAAGTAATTAATACAAAACATGATTTGATTCCACAACAATGAAACAAATTAACTTGTTTAATTAGGTCACACTAAGTCCGCATGTGATCCTATGGTGTCATCAGTCACGGTAAAACATCATCAAACCGCATAACCTGCAACATGTATATAATAAAGGTCAACTACGAATAGTTGGTGAGTAAACATAGTTTTAGTGTACTCCATAGATTAAAGCATGCGAATCAATGAGTTACGTGTAATCGAGTAAAGCAAGCCAGTGAATGAGATAGAGCAAATAAGTTACATGAGCCAACCCTGACCTCAAGGTTTCCAATCACAAGGCGCCCAAGCCAAGGCAGGCCAAGTGGGCTTGTCAAGCCAATAGATCTATTATCGTAACCCCGACTTTTTACAGTAAATTTCACGCGAGTATGAGTATGAGTATGAGTCCAACCACAACATAGCACAAATAAACACACAAGTTCACATACTAGATAACAGATAACAACATAGAGTTCACATGTAGTTTTTTGAGTAAAGAATATCGAGTAAGGGTTTTAAATATGATACATGTTGCACCCCATATAGTTTAAAATAAAGAGGGGTTATGAATACTCACCCGATGGAGGAGACACAATCTAAGAGAAAAGATACCACGAAACGAAGAAGGATAGACCCGATGATAATCTTGATTACTAGCGAGATAGAGGAAGAATGAATAAATAATTAATTAAATAAATAAATAGCATAATTTCGAGACACGACCGACTTGACGACTCGTTGGTGATTTGGTGAGGTGATACGTTTGACAAAGGTCCAATCCTAAACTAAAGGTAAGGTCAAAGAGTCCTAATTTAACTATTTATATGAAAGTCAAACATGTTTAAACATAAGTCAACATGGTTAAACTTTAGTCAACATGGTCAAACCGAGGTCATCATGGCCAAACATAATTAACATGGTTAAATAGAGGTCATCATGGTCAAAAATAAGTCAACATGGTCAAACAGAGGTCATCATGGTCAAACATGGCCATACATGGTCAAACATAAGTCAACATGGTCAAACAGAGGTCATCATGGCCAAACATAAATCAATATGATCAAACAGAGGTCATCATGGTCATAAGCATAGCAAATAATCTTATCATGAAAACCTAATCATTTGACATGGGGTTCCTTAAGGATGGTTAACCTAATCATGGATCTAGTCATCTATAGCATAAAAACACACTTTGATGATGGAATATTTAGATTTAATCCTAGATGTCATGCAACCTAGTAGATCTAACATTTTACATCATGAAAACATGAACTTGAACAACATGGAAGCTATATCTAGGTCTAGGTGTCATGAAATTTGTAGATATAAACATAACAAGGCATAGAAATGCACACTTTATGATTGTCATGAATGGATATAACTCTAAATACCACTTATATCTAAGGTCTCATCAATTCCAAACAAAAAGATCAAGTCTTAGCAACCAAAACCCTAGATCTATACCATATGAACATTCAAAAACAGGGATCTAACCTAATCTCATCATAAAGTGTCAATCTTTGACATGGATTCCATAGATCTAGAGGTTGTCAACATGTAGCATAAGAATCTAAACCTAAAACAACATAAAACCACAAGCTTTAACAAGAAATTCATAGACCTAGCATGATATCACAAGACTGTCATGGTTGTAACCCAAATCTATCAAAAAGATTCAATCTTTCATAAGGAAAACATTAGATCTATAAGTTATGACCATGAAAAGCCTAGACCTATCTTAAAAATCTGATCTTGATCATCAATACTCAAGAGGTAAGAAAGGGGATCTCAGAAAATGTAGATACATACCGAAAGGATGAAAACCAACACTTATCGGGGCATTAAAACACATGATTTTTACTTTAAAACCTTCAAAATTGATGATCTTGTAGAAACCCAGCAAGTTACAGTCGTCATGGGTGTTTAGAGGTGATTATGGTTTGAGAAAATGGGTGAGATGGGGCTAAAAGATGAATTTATAGCTAAAAATCTTATTCTGCTGAAAATACGGTAATATGCGTATAGCCTAGGAGTCCTTGGAGCTCTAGGCAATACGCCTATAGCCTCCTGGACGGCTCCTTGGCTTTTTGCCTCGTTACGCGTGCTCGTTATGCCGTTTTCCCATGTTTTCGAGTCTCGTTTTCTCCCACATCACCCAAATCATCATCTCAACATGTTAACCACATTAAATCCACTCAAAATGATTATAAATACGTCACATAATTCAAATGTATGCACAAATTAGGTCAAAATAGGCGTTTTCGGTCGGTTTTGACGTACGTATCGATTTTTGGAAATTCACCAACGATTTGCAACTCGATCAAGTGTGTGATGACTCATGACATGATAATTAATTATTAGACACATAAAAATTTTGAATTTGATATACGGTGACCAAAATGATATTCTCGGTAAACGACAGATCACGTACCGAAATCGCGTTAAAACCCGTAATTGCTTTATTCTCAATTCGAGACGTCCAATTTCATTCTAATTTATTGTAATCAAGTATTCAATTTCGAATATAGATTATAAATCATTTAGATCCATCAATTAGGGTGTAAGTGCCCTAAAATTCTTTAGGTTCCTAGTAATATACAAATCGGTAAATTGCGAAAGTTCAAAACGGGTCAGATTTCTCAATCAGGTTTTTTGCAAATGTTACACCATCTGTCACCAAAAAATAGCCCATTAATTCTACAGGAGGAAAATTTATACTTGAGCATACCGTGGAAAAAAGCTGAATTCTCCTCCCCTTCGATAGCCCATCGAACACGTGCTTTCTGTTTTAGATCAGCTGCCCACACCCCCTTATAGATACATAATTTTTTATTTTTCCTCCACCCAAAGATCCACCTCCTGGGTTGTGAGCACTCTAGACTCTGCCAATTCTGAGAAATTATTGCAAATAAGAATGTTATCCATAGCTCCTTGTCTTCCGCTAATCTTCGAACACCATTCCATCGTTTCAAGGCCCCTTTAATAACACACAATCTATTTTTTAGAATAATGTTAGGCGCCATACCCAGCACACTACCTGAAAAAGCCGAAGCCACACAATCCTCATATCCAAACTGCCCTTTCCACGATGAAAGAAGAAGAAAGGAATAGGCGCATAGTCACGAAAACCAGTTTTTAGCAGCAGCGGAGAGTGATCGGACCAAAGGCGGGGGAGCGCTGTGAACGTAGCATTAGGCCACTGCTCCCAAAGACTGTCACACACCATCGCACGATCAATTTTACTAAAGTTAACACCGTTCCCATAATAATAAGTGTACTGTCACCAAAAAATAGCCCATTAATTCTACAGGAGGAAAATTTATACTTGAGCATACCGTGGAAAAAAGCTGAATTCTCCTCCCCTTCGATAGCCCATCGAACACGCGCTTTCTGTTTTAGATCAGCTGCCCACACCCCCTTCCAGATACATAATTTTTTATTTTTCCTCCACCCAAAGATCCACCTCCTGGGCTGTGAGCACTCTAGACTCTGCCAATTCTGAGAAATTATTGCAAATAAGAATGTTAACCATAAGCTCCTTGTCTTCCGCTAATCTTCTAACCCCATTCCATCGTTTCAAGGCCCCTTTAATAACACACAATCTATTTTTAAGAATAATGCTAGGCGCCATACCCAGCACACTACCTGAAAAAGCCGAAACCACACAATCCTCATATCCAAACTACCCTTTCCACGACGAAAGAAGCAGAAAGGAATAGGCGCATAGTCACGAAAACCAGTTTTTAGCAGCAGCGGAGAGTGATCGGACCAAAGCCGGGGGAGCGCTGTGAACGTAGCATTAGGCCGCTGCTCCCAAAGACTGTCACACACCATCGCACGATCAATTTTACTAAAGTTAACACCGTTCCCATAATAATAAGTGTATTGCAATCCCCCCATATTATATTTCGATAAATACGCCTGACAGATGAAATCGTTGAAAGCTTTAGCCCCGGAATGATTGAAAACCGAGAATTTGTGTTCATCCTCCGACCTCACCTCGTTAAAATCTTCAATAAAGACCCACCACCCATGCCTACTCTCCTTTAACTCCAAAAGATTTTTCCATAGGATACGTTTCATAGACAACTCTTGGGGAGCGTAGATACTAAAGATATTAATCAGATCCCTCCCACCCACCAAGTGCCCAGAAGTCATCAAAAAATTCCTATCCTTGACCACCTCCGACACCATAAAACCGACGGATTCCAAAGGCTAACCAAACCCCCAGATCTACGCACCGATGGAACCCACTTGAACGCTACCCCCCAACCCCATAATTGATTGACCAGGATCCGATTCGCTTCAGAATTGTGAGACTCTCGAAGACAACGGAAATTCACCTTATTCGATTGCCTTACTCCTTGATCTAGAAGACTTTGAACCCATCCCCTAGCCCGCATAAATTCATAGAGATGATGTTCATTTAATTAACACCAAAGACCCCATCCTCCAAACAAGATCCCGAGACCTATCCAGGCAACCAGAGGGATCAATATCCACACACGAAGCCACAACGACAAAGTTCCTACACTCATTTTGTCTTCTGCCAAATGGGAATTAGACGGACACGACCCCTCCTCGACACCAATAGCCTAGGTACCCTCGCTGCCCCCGCCACCCTACCAATCTCCAAGCAGTTCCCAAAACCTGACACCGCAACATCCGGCTGCCCACCCGCACCCCTAGAAATGCTATGAGTGGAACACCCCGATCTAAAGCGCTTTTTAGGGCTGGGGTCCGTTGGTGGTTTATTAGCCACAATGGGAGGAAAATAAAGTTCTAAAGAATCCAGAAATAGTTAAGCCCTCTTCGCCGGCCCACACACCTCCTCATCCTCAGGCCCACAATCCCCATTACACTGAGAAAAAACCTGACGGCCCAAAACAGGCCCACAACCTAACCCACCAGTAACCTCCCTATTCTCTCTCCTCCTCTAAGAACGTGAATTCTCCCCAATCCCATGCATCACATACGCCGTCAACAGCTGCCCATCCTTGAGACCCTCGCCAAGCCTGAATGGATGCTCTCGTGTCCAAAGAAAATCCCCCGTGTTCCTCTGACATAGAAGCTTCGGCTTCCTTGTTTGAAGCCCCACCGTCGAAACACTCAGACCCACTATCCACCACCACCGACTTCATTTTGTACTCGACCTCCGGCGAGCCTTTACTAGGGAGCTCATCTAGGAAATCAGGCTTCCAGACCTCTTGGAACTCACTGACAGCCACACAAACTGGTGATCACCTTATACCATTGTGACTGAGCCAAATATCTTTTTGGCCCCATCGACAAAAATGCCCACCCAACCATACGATAAATCGAAGTAAAGGGCATCAGCGTCGGAATTACTGATCACCTGGCCAAATAGAACACCGATGGACTCAAACACCTTACCTCCTCAAACTTGAGGAGGAACCCCCTCAATATTTAACCAAGCCACTCACTCCAAAGCAAACGACTGTTCCCTCCACATCTACAAACACAAAAACCAGCTCTGCCAGGATTGTTGATCCTCTAGAAAGTCAGAGGCCAAGCTAGGATTGGGGAATATAACAAGAACAGATAAACCTCTCACATACCTCACCATGCACTTACCACCACCAATCTTGCCCACCAAAGAATTAATGCTACACAAGCATTGCAAATCAACAGCTCTACCTAACAGTGCTCTCCAAACTCCAAATGTCAGCCACATCCTTAAATTTAACGAACCCAAATACTGGCCAGCTTTGTTTCTTTTATTTGAAATGAAAGCATCCACTAAATTGCAGTTGCCCTTGCACACCCTCTCCAACCGATACATCATCGCATCTCGAGGGAGGTTCGATACGTAATCTCCACGATGAACAGCCAATCTACCTGGCATCAGCTTCTTCCGGCGAACCTAAAGCCACTCTCCACCGCTCGACCCCTCAGCTCCCCTCATTTTATGCAGTATATGTTAAACTCTTTGACTTTAAAGGGGTGGAACGATAACTTTATTTTATTTAAATATACATGGTTGGCACATCAGGTTTGGCCCACTGTACACGGATCAAATCCATGACCTTATAGCTGGCATGGGCTTACGCGGACTAAACTAAATACGAATTTTTCCATTTTATTTTTTAAAATTGATATCAATAAATTTTATATTTTCAAATATGATATTTATTTGGCTTCGGTATACATGCACCTTAAATTCTAATCTCACACCATCGTTATTGTCAAATAGGATCAAGACGGAAATCCAACGATATACCAAACGGCTATCCGACGAATAATGGGCCCTATGTGAAATGTATCAAACAAACCATAATCCAAATAACCATCCGTTAGATGGTGTGTATATAGGAGACCCACATTTAAATATGAACTTTTTAACTCATAGTTTGATGAGTTAATATCAATAAAAACTATAAATCTCATAAAAGGGTAATAATTTTATTTAGTTGAATTAAAAGTCTTCAAAATTTTAAAACATGCTCATCATTTATAAAAATTAATCTGTTCTCTTTTAGAAATAGATAATTTGATGAAGTAGCATTCTAAATATATAAAACATAGCGACGTCACTATTTTACATGTAAAACAATAAGAATTTCTATGAAAACAACTATTTGTTTATAAGATGATAATTCTTTTTATAAGCAACATAGTCTAAATCACTAAGTGTCATTAATGCCAATTAAAAAGTGTTTACAAGTTAGTTATATATGTATGATTGTGCTAGTGATTAGCCTTACTATTTATTTAACATGTTGGTATATTTAATGAAGTTTAATGATTTTCATTCTATAGAATTATGTTAATAAACTTGTTGTATAATCGTTTGCCTCTAATTGTTTCGAAGCACTTGTTTCTTGAATCATGTCGGGTATCATCGTCCATTTAAGAGACTTCCTTAGAACATCACAGCCTGTAAGTGTCGCCTAATCATGTGTCAAAGTCTCTTCGCCAGTTGTAGTCCAAGGTTGAGCGGGAGTTGGACTGGTATAACTACTTGTTGTAATTTTTTGACCTCTTCTTTTCAGAGCTCTTAACCAATTGCAATGGATCGGGTTGTGTTAAAACAAAACGTAAATGTAACAGCAAACAGTCAAGTATTAGAAAAAAAGATAAGATATATCCTTAAAAGATAAAGGATATGAAAATCTGTACGATTTATAGATTCCTGTATTCGTAAAGAACTAATCTGAAATTTTCAAAGTAGGTCTGTACAAACCAGATTCTACAAATATCCTCATTTCTGTAGAAGGCTTTTGATGGGAAGCATTACTAGCCTTCAAAGAAGAGTCCTGAAGGAGTTCTGAACTATCAAAAGATAAAGATTACGAGAAGAACAATTATGCCTTTGTGTGAAGAACAAGTAAAGTGAATACCAACTTGGCATTTAACACGAAAGTAGTCGAAGAAAGTTGAAAAGAAATAAATTGAATATCCTCAATTTATCTCTATATACCTTGACACACTCCAAATTCAACCGTCCTCAAGCACTTTATCCACTTGCAACTTGCCACTACTTCCTATAAATAGCAAGCGGACTTCACCAAAGAAAGAAAGACATAAAGCACACAATTCACAAGCTTCTCAAAGAGCAACTACAACTTACTCCCAAAGAAAAGTTCTTTCTATTAATATACTGTTATATTGTAAACTCGTGTAAACCATTATTTACATTTGAGATATACAGAAAAATCCTTTTATGAATTGTTGTTTTCCAATTTGATTTATTTTCCGCAATTCATTAATCTTGTTTAATCAAATTGTACCAATATTGTTAAAGAGCCCCTCAAGGGACCCAACAATTGGTATCAGAGCAGATTGAATAATTAATATTCAAAGATCTTGTTCTGTAACATCTTTTCTTTACCACTAGTACAAATATGATCTTCGGTCACACCAGAAAAGTGTGACCGTAAGTGATTAGTCACACTTATTTTTTCCGTCCCATCCGTGACCAAAAGTCGAGCCATTTTAGGTCACATATAGTGACATTGAATTTCAGTGACCGTATGATACGAAAAAATGTGACCGTAGATAAAAAGTGTGACTATAGACTAGCGATTTTTCTTGCTGGATCAATGATTTTATCGAATAATGTCATCATAAAACCTTTTTAGTAATACTTATTTATTTTGTAGTGACAAAATGTTCTCAAATGGTGACATGATGTTCGTGTTCGCTGTGACGTTTTGCTAATAATTGGTCACATAACTAATAATTTAGTGTGACTATTGTTTAGGTTTTAGAGACACACGATTTTGTTATATGTGACTATTTCATAAACGTTGATGTAGAAATAGTTTGAAGTGTGACTATTTCATAGTCTTTAGTCACACAAAAATGTTCTAAAGTGACTATTGGTTGGTATATGGTCACAACTAAACACCTAGTTGGTATTATAAAGTAACCATTACATATCTTTAGTGACATAATGTTCCCAAATGGTCACATGTTTTGGTGTTCACTGTGACGTTTTGCTAGCAATTGGTCACATAACAAATATTTAGGTGTGACTATTATCTAGGTTTTAGAGACACACAATTTTGTTATATGTGACCATAGTATGAAATTTGATGTAGAAATAGTTTGAAGTGTGACTATTTCATAGTTTTTAGTCACACAAAAAAGTCTTAAAGTGACTATTGTTTGGAAAATGGTCACAATTAAACACCTAGTTGTTAATATAAAGTAACCATTATATACCTTTTAGTCACATAAGATAAATAAAAATGTGATTAGAAACGTTTTATAATCACATTAAGTATTTGTAAGTGTCATTTTTGGCTAACCTTTAGTCACATTATTTTTAACCTTTTGTTATTACATTCCCATTTAGTCACATATGTTACATAAATACATCACCCTAACACACTTTTAGTCACACTTTAAGGTATTATGTGATTGTTTATGTATTTTAGACACAATTAATTATGTAAATTGTGACTATATGTTGTTAATAATAACATAGTTGTTAATATAGAGTGACCATTTCATACCGTTTAGTGGCATTAAACAAATGAAATTGAGAAGGGAGACATTTTATAGTCACTTTAATTAGTTGTAAGTGTTACTTTTGTTATAGCTTTAGTCACATTAGTTTTAAGTACTAGTTTTCATATTTGCCATATGGTCACATATGATACATGAATACATGACGGTAAAACAGTTATAATCACAGTTTTATTATTCTATGTGACTGCTTCTGTGTTTTAGATACACAATTGTTCAATATAAAGTAACAATTGTATACTTTATAGTGACATAAAATACAATAATATAAAATAAGACCAAAAAGGTTAAATAATAACATTAGCATACACTATTAAAATAAATTGAAATTGTTCCACAAATATAATTTCTCGTGTTTGAAAAACATAAATGCATCTTAATCTAAATCATCCTAAAGCTTAATCTTCTTAGTAACTTTCTTCATCTTCGCGATGTCATCTCTCGTTATAAATTGTCTTTTCATCTTTTACACCTGGACGTTTTCATCTTCATTATGTTGAGCTGGTGTAGCCATAACTGGTTCCTGCATCAACAACATTCAAACGAAAAAAAGAAACAAACAATAAATGAAAACTAATTTAATTTGAACAATAATATAATGTACTAAGGAAGGTAATAAATTAAAAGAAACTAACATTTGATTCACCAATGCCTCGCACTTTGGCCAAGCAACAATATGGTTTAGTGCTTTCTCAACTGTTTTGACACCATCTACCTCATATGGTAAAAACGATGCATGTACTTTTACTTCATCAACCGACACCCTGTAGCAGTCATCTTGGAGTGGAACTCCATGAATGTATTGTCTTTGTTTGGACAAGTAAATTGTACCTATACGAACAATTTGTCTTTTGGATGGGTAGGCCAGTTTACACTTGATATTCCGCAATGATTATGTCATATTAACATAAAATAAGGAAAAACTACAACACGCATATCCATCAAAGTACATACCTGCATGATTTCTGGTGAAGGTGTAGTTTCTGTCACAGGAGGTAAAGCATCTTTTTTTTTTTTTGCTAGAACCTTATTTTTTGTTGTTTTTGCAGCTTCCTAATTATCACTACATAATTCACACATAAAGAATTAGTAATTGTTGATTTCAAAATTAAACAAATTAATCTTGAAATTAAGAGTTTCAATGCAACTCAAAACCATGTCAACACAATATATCATGTAAGTTGACATTTTACTTCTAATGAAACTATTAAAAACCCATGTTACCACTTGAGGTTCTTGGTTTCGTCCCCAATGCACTTTCATTATTTGTTTCATTTTCTTAGCCAGCTTGACTAGAGCTTGAAACAGGGGCTAATTCCTGCCAGCATCCACAAGATTATTCCATGTAATATGTAAAATCACAATACCAAACAACATATAGACATACATGTTTTTCTACTAATGGATAGCAAATCTACAAAAGCCGTCATGTTGTTTATACCTTCCACTTGCATATTACTCTAACATCAACTACTGTTGGTGCGACTTCTGGTTTTATGTTGGTAAACCTGCTATTTTTTGTCATTTTTCTGCAAAAAATAATCAGTTTCTATGTAATCAGGCAGTGTGGAAGGTATTACTCTTGAAGGATTATAACAATATAACGAAGAAAAGATGGTGAAATGCATATTGGATCCAAAGTTCCTGTTGTGTCATAGTTCTAAACAACAATTTGTAATTTCTGAATTTAAACTGAAAATGGTTGCTTAATAAAATGATGTAAACATGTAATGCAAATAGATAGTTATACTGAAAAATTAATTCTAAAAAAATATTGATAAAAGTTTATTTTATAAAATAACATTTCACACGTGCAGGAGATTAAATGTACTTCGCCAGTTGGTTATTTTGTGTTCTAACTATAGGAATTGTACGAATTGCCTAACCCATGTACTTTATGATGTTCTATGCTCCATGAAAGATTTGCATAAAAATGAATGAATTTAAAACCAAAGAGAAGAAGAAGCATTAAATATAAAGTAGCAGCAAATTGCCATTAACAGTTAATCGTGTCATTCTAACAAAACAACAAACACAATAACAGCATAATAAATTGGAGAACAAAATCATACCAATCTGAAATGATCTTTTTTTTTCTTTTCAGAATTGATATTTTTTCGCTTTGGTAGGGCATTTAGAATAAAAGAAATAAAAGATACATTTTTATAGTTATACACTTTAAGCACTCATGTTTCTTTAATAAAAATTTTGAATAATAGTTCTGAAACAAAATAATATCTAAACATCTAAAGCCATTTGAACTTTTATGCCTTTTGAAGGCATGCATAGAGACAAACCACCAAAACTAAAACCTCCAAATATGAAAATCATTAAAAACGAAAAGCTTTAACCTGGAAATGATAAGAAGTTAAGCACCAGCTATAAGAAATTTAAATTTAAAGAACCATTATAATTGTTGAAACGGAATGAACACAACTGTAGAACCTTATAATCTATAGTGATGTTACCATAGTAGTAAAATAACATTTTTTTACATACTAAGGACCACCTATAACTTATAAACATGAACAGGTATAAACCAAAAGTTTGACTCCAATCTATAGTTCTAGTGGTCCATGTGTTTAGTGTGCATATAGTGATATAGATCATAAGAACTAATACATAACAAAAGCAAGGAATATATACTGAAAAATTGAGTGTGCATATCAGCCACTCAATCTTATTTTGCTTGCTTAAACCTAAGCGTAATGTAAAACCCTTAGATTTACTTCACTAAAGGTCTAATACTCTAATTTAACAAAACACACACCAATCTGATACGTAGTTGATCATTCTCGATGTGAAAATCGAATTTCCGTTGAATCTAATTTCATACATACGGCGGCTACGATTCACAATGTAATAAAAGGGTAAGCATAAAAGTACAAATATCACGATTCTGATCATAGAAAGGTTGTATCTTCGATGATAAGCTAAAAAGCAAATCATACGAAGGTAAATCGCGGATCAACCGAATAACATCTAGATCTAAACTTTACATGAATTAGAAAACGGAAATAAATAAATAAATTAGCAGTTTCTTACCAGCGGAATGATGAGATCGATAAAATTTCCAGAAATTAGCGTTATATAAAACCCCAAAATCGAATCACCCACGACCAGTACAACCAAATTCCTAGATGCCTCTGCCACCGCTAACCCCTAGATCGAGTTGTCAACAACCACCGCAACAATCCACCGCCTCCTAGGATTTCATTCTATGTTTTCCTTCTCTAGATCTGCAGATCGAAAAGGTAATCAATACCTGATGAACTGAGAACACATGTGCAATTTTTCGTTGACTTCTTTGATGTTTCTTCATACAATGAACGGAACCGAAAGAAGAGAGAGGGCGCGATAGAAAGAGAAAACAAAAATTTTAAATTTGGGATTATGGCTTCAATCTGGAACATGGAGCGCGTTTTGAACATGGAGAGTGTTTTAAAAATTTCAAAAATCATATCTCAATCAAAATCCATCCTCTTTCAAGTGTTTTCTTTTTAGGGTGTTGTTTTATCATTACCCATTAATAGAATAAAACAATACATATTTTTATATTAATTAAATATAAAAGAGAATTATTTGTACTAACATAATACAAATTATACTAACAATTAAATAAAAATAATAATATATATTGTAATATATTTGACATATAAACTATTTTATTTTTATAATTATATTAATGTTTTAGAAGAGAAAGTTGTTTGAAAACCTAATAATAAAGGTCACTTAGGTCCATTAATGGTCAGTTATGTCCAATAAATGTCACTTAGTTCAATGAAGGTCATTTGGGTCTAATGAAATTCATTTAGGTCCACTGAAGGTCACTTGGTCTAATAAAGGCCACTTAGGTCCATTGAAGGTCGGTTAGGGCCAATGAGGGTGACTTGGGACGAATAAGGTTACTTGGGTACATTAAAGATCACTTGGGTCCACTGAAGGTCATAAGGATCCAATGAAGGTTACTTTGGTCCAATGAATGTCACTTGGGTCCAATGAAGGTCACTTGGGTACAATAAAGGCCAGTTAGGTCAATTGAAGGTAAGTTAGGTCTAAATGAAGCTCATTGTAGGTCCATTTAAGGCATGTTAGCATTAATGAAGGCTAATTAAGTCTAATAAAGGTCACTTGGGTCCGATGAAGGTCACTTAGGTCCAATAAGAGGTTATTTAGGTCCATTGAATGCTTTCTAGGCCTAATGGTGGTCAGTTAGGTCCAATGAAGCTTGTGGAGGCCCAATGAAGGCTAATGAGGCCTAATTAAGGCCAGTTAGGTCCAATGAAGGTTAACTAGGTCCACTGAATGTCACTTAGGACCTATGTTGATCACTTAGGCCTAATAAAGCCTGATGAGACCGAGCAATGGTTTGTAAGGGCCAATGGTGGTCAGTTAGGTTCAATGAAGCTTGCTTAGGCCTAGTAAAGGCTAATGAAGCCTAATTGAAGTCAGTTAGGTCCAATGAAGATTAACTAGGTCCACTAAATGTCACTTAGGGCCTATGTTGATCCCTTAGGCCTAGTAAAGCCTAATGAGGCCGCACATTGGTTTGTTTGGACCAAGGGTGGTCAGTTAGGTCCTCATGAAGGCCAATGAGGCCTGTGAGGCCTAATTAAGGTCAGTTAGGTCCAATGAAGGTTAACTAGGTCCACTGAATGTCACTTAGGACCTATGTTGATCACTTAGGCCCAATAAAGCCTAATAAGCCGAGCAATTGTCTGTTAGGGCCAATGGTGGCCAGTTAGGTCCAATGAAGCTTGCTTAGGCCCAATAAAGGCTAATGAGGCCTAATTAAGGTCAGTTAGGTCCAATTAAGGTTAACTAGGTCCACTGAATGTCACTTAGGACCTATGTTGATCTCTTAGGCCCAATAAAGCCTAATGAGGCCGAACAATGGTTTGTTAGGGCCAATGGTGGTCAAATAGGTCCAATGATGCTTGCTTAGACTTAATGAAGCCTAATGAGGCCTAATTAAGGTCAGTTAGGTCCAATGAAGGTCAACTAGGTCCAAACGATGTCACTTAGGGCCTATGTTGTTCTTGTAGGCCCAATGAAGCCTAATGAGGCAGAGTAATGCTTTGTTAGGGCTAATGGTGGTCAGTTAGGTCCAATGAAGCTTGCTTAGGCCCAATGAAGGCTAATGATGCCTATTTAAAGCCAGTTAGATCCGATGAAGGTCAACTAGGTCCATTGAATGTCACTTAGGGCCTATGTTGTTCTCTTAGGCCCAATAAAGCCGAGCAATGGTTTGTTAGGCCCAATGTTGGTCAGTTAGGTCCAATGATGCTTGCTTAGGCCCAATAAAAGCTAATGAGTCCTAATTAAGATCAGTTAGGTCCAATGAAGGTTAACTAGGTCCACTGAATGTCACTTAGAACCTATGTTGATGTCTTAGGCCCAATAAATCCTAATGAGGCCGAGCAATAGTTTGCTAAGCCCAACGGTGGTCAGTGAGGTCCAATGATGCTTGCTTAGACCTTACATCTTATTTCACCTAAGACTAGACATTACCCAAACAACTCGAGCCCAAATACCCAATCTTTATTCGGTTTGTGTTATTTGTAATTTCAGGAATTTTCAAAACTCCAATAACTTGACCTCAAACATCTTTTTATATATTATAATGTTAAATGATAAATATAACAATTTTTAGAATAAATAGTTTATTAAAAGAATATTTTTATACTAATAATGGTTTAAACTTTAAAGAGATAGTATAGACTTAAAATTTATTGTTTTCACTAAATATTTTATTCCCTCCCATTCTCCCAATTTCCTCTCCATGTCCCGCCCCTGTCCCCAATTTCCCTCCTTCATTTCTGCAAAAGTATTCCCGGCCCAAAACAACCATCTTCATCTTCATCGCACGGTTCCGGAAAGAAGGTGGAAGAAGGGCGATATGCAACATCTTCATCTTAGGGTTTGTAATTTGTTTACTTGGCTTAAGGCACATCTGCATCTTCATCGTACCTACAAAGTTTCTAAACTCTAAATTGAGGCCCTCTTCATCTTCATCTTGCTTACAAGTTGCAGGTCAGCAGCAAATGAGTAGCAGTACGATCGAACCCTACCTAAAGCCTAATTTCCCAAAATCAATGATTCGCCCCTAATCCCTGATTCTCAAATCGACGTCGGCAGCCCCCTTAAAGAACGGGCAAACACAGCATAAGCTGGAACCCATCTGGTCTGGCCCTTCCCTCGAGAAGTCGACAGTCGACCCTCGTAAGCACCCATCGTCCTTCGGTGTTCTGTCGGCACTCTCGAAGTCGTCCTGTACTCCTAGTCAGTTTCTAACTACATTTCGGTATTCATTTGGATATTTCAGTTTTCTTCAAAGATAGAACGTGGTTCTATTTCTCGACTTTTGTTTAAGGACAATAGTTAACTTGGTCAAAGTAGTAAATTTTGTAGTTCTATTTGTATAAATTATGTTAAAGTACTAACTATTTAAGCACATATAATCGATTTGTAGATTATATTGTTTACTTCTTCACATAAAGGGTTGCTACTTTGCTTCACATAATGTTTAAGTACTGAAATTTTTTTACTAAGGTTCTATTGTAGATTCTGGTGTTTTAAGTATTCAGTTTACTAGTTTACTTCTTCACATTGTAAAAGAATTAAGTGGGCAGATTTGCCTAAGTTTTGGTGATGAAATTGAAATAACAGTTGACGGTGAACTAATTGTTGTTTGCAGTGAATGCACTCTTCTAATTTGTAAACCATGCTATAAATATGAAAGAAGAGAGGGTAATCAAGCTTGCCCTCAATGCAAAACTCTATTTAAACAGATCAAAGGTATAGCAATAATCATATTTTTGTTGGCTAGTTTTAGTTGAATTTCAAGATTTTTGTGAAAATAATAAACTAGATCATGGTTAGGGAGTCAAAGAATTGAGTTGATGAAGATGTGTAGGGATTTGATGATATGGACAATTAGTTTGATCTTGCAGATGGTATTTCTGACTTGGTTCTTTCTTCACACCTTAATACCAGGTGTGGTCCATATAATGGTTCGGGTTTTGCCGCTTCTGAGGTGGATGCCACCATTCTGAATCCCGACATCCCTCTTCTTACTTATGGTCAAGAGGTAGTAATTTAATAGCATTCTTTTCTTAGTAATTCAGTATGTATAAATTAGATGCAAAAGTTCTTTAATTTTTGGCACCAAGTAGATAAATTGTCATGGGGTCATTGGTTGAATAAGGAATTGTGATTTTCTTGTTTATGAATCCATATGTATGTTTAAATGGAAATCTATTATTCTTTAATTCCATTTTATGTTGTCTTTATTTTCTAAATTATCAAGTTTTATTTGGAAGCATTAATAGCAATGTTCTTGCAAAGGTTCACTTGAATTTGCTGATGAAGCATTGTAATAACTTCTGGGTAAAATCTGATCACTTATAGTTTTTCTCTGCATCTATCTAATCACTTTAAAAGAGACTTTTTTTAGTTCTAATTTGATCTTCTTGTGTGAAAGATGTAAATGATGTCCTCGGAGCTTGTAGGTCATGTTGTGGACATGGGACTTGCAAATCCATCAAATATAACCGTGCTAGTTGGATCCCATTGTGGTTTCTTAACTACACTTGATTGGCCATGTATTTAACTTGGTTTTTCTGTATTATAATATTATGTATATTATGCATCATTATTGACTACTGGTACTATGAATTTGTGCAGGCGACGGATAAGTTTGTTGCAGCTGCCGTGAGGAATCCCGTTTCTAACCTTACTTTGATGGTTTGTACATCAAATATACAGATTGGTGCTTTGTTAAAAGATTTTGAACTCCAGAGCCCCTTTAAATAACCACTCATTGTTGTTTTACTTGACCCATTTTGACCCTAGGGCTGTAATATGTAAGCATATGTAACTATGACTGCTTGTAAATATGTATTAATTATACATCTCTTGACATATTATAGGTCCCGGATGTTAGATACCAATTATGAAAAGAACGAGAGGCACAACAAAACTTGGAAACCCGTTTTAGTGGAAGGTGAACATAATTGAGATCAGACACAACGAGAAGAAAAGCGGCCGAACCGGAATAAACTCAATTATGAGAATAATTACTTGATAAGCTCTTGTTTGTTTTGTGTTTTGGAATGTTTAACGTGTATTTGGATATGTTATTGCTGCTATTAAAAGATTGTTACTTATTTCTTCTAAAATTTATCTTTAGTTACATATAAAATTTGAAACTGTGGCCATAAAGTATTTACACTGGGATAACATTTTCTTAGTATTAATATTTAGTCCTACATAATAAAATGATAGGTGACCATGCTATACTTATAATCATATGTTTTTTTTTCCATTTATCATGATCAGAATTCATCTTTAGTCATACATCAAATTGTCATAAAATGAAAGATGACAAAATTATATTTATAATCACATATTTTTCATTTATCATGACTAAAATTCATTTTTAGTCACAAATCAAATTGTCATAGAATGAAAGATGACCAAATTATACTTATAGTCACATATTTCTTTTTTCATTTATCATTACTAGAATTCATCTTTAGTCACACATCAAATTATCATAAAATGAAAGATGACCAAATTATACTTATAGTCACATATTTTTTTCATTTATCATGACTCGAATTCATCTTTAGTCACACATCAAATTGTCATAAAATGAAAGACCAAAGTATACTTATAGTCACATATTTTATTCATTTATTATGACCAGAATTCATCTTTAGTCACACGTCAAAATATCATAAAATGAAAGATGACCAAATTATACTTATAGTCACATATATTCCCATTTACCATGACCATTTTTTATCTTTAGTCACACATCCAAACTTAAAACTGTGACCATAAAATATTTAGACTAGCATAAATTTTTCTTAGTGTTAATTTTTTGTCACACCTAAGAAACTGAAGATGACCATATTATACCTATAGTCACATGTTTACCCATTTATCGTGACAATGATTTATCTTTAGTCACACATCCAAATTGGAAATGTGACCATAAACGGTAACTTACAGCCACACCAATAACTATTTTGACCAAAATATGTCTAACATACTGTCACACTCAAAATTAACGTGTCAATATATATTACATTTAGCCACTTTTAATTACATAAACAATTGTTTCATGTGACCATATACGTATCTAGAGTCACTCATAAATATTATCAGAAAAAAAGTCGCAAGTGGTGACATTTGGTCACATTGCTCGAACTGTGACTCGTAATTGTCACACATGTAATGTCAAAGTGTGACCATATTAACTGATCGAGCTTGCAATGGTCACACAAAACGATCTAAAATGTCACCAAAACATGTCTAGAAAATAAAAAATGACCTACGGTCACACGTTTAATCGAAAGTGTCACAGGGCCGAAACGTGAAAAGTGTGACCGTATGTCATATTTTTACTAGTGTACATTCCCTTAAGAATATCTTCACACTGGAATAATGGGAAATCTCTTGGCTCACTAGCAAAACCCCCTATGCTTGCTAGGGAGGAATATCCATAGCGGGAAATTATAATTATCAACCTTCTGAAACAAGTTGACAATTCCCTGCTGGATTGCATAGCCAATAAATCCTATTATCCCATAACAGATTTTTCTGAAATGAAAAGGCATAGAGAAGAAAATTTTCAGACAGTTTTATGCCTCATGACAGAAAAAATCACACCTTAATCCAAACCCTCAATAAAAGGGTCAAGAGAATCATGTACAACAACTTTGGTATTGTGATTCAGAATGCTCTACTCACATGACTGGGGAAATAAATCTCTTAAACAACTATGTAAAGAGAAAAGGAAGATCCATCCCTTTTGGTGATGGTATAAAATACAAAACCATTGGTCATGGAGCCATTACTAATGGTGAAGTCACAATTGAAAATGTGTCACACGTCCAAGGATTAAATTACAACCTATTAAGCTGTGGTCAACTTTGTGACAAAAGTTTTCAAATTTACACTTTATTCAAATAAATGTGAACTCGTAGGACTAAATGACAATTAGATTTACCTAACAGGAAAAAAAATAAGTCAGTGTCTATACTTTATAAACTTCAACAATCTGATTTCAAATGAGTCGTTTGGTCTAGTTTCAAAATCTACCAACAAAGAGTCTGAGTTTTGGCACAAAAGACTATCCCATGTTAACTTTAGAACAATTGCTAAACTAGCAAATAAAAAGATGGTAAAAGGTCTTCCTACCATACCCGCAAAATCCGAAGATATATGTGAAGCTTATCAGATGGGCAAAAGAAAAAAATCCTCTCACATAAGTCTTCAAGAATCATCTGGAAATCAACCTCTTGAGCTAATTCACATGTATCTCTGTGGACCCATAAGCACAGAAAGCCTTGGTGGAAAGAAGTACATCCTAGTTATGGTGGATGACTTCTCCAGATACACATGGGTTGAATTCTTAAAATCAAAAGTTGAAACTACAGATCTTATAGTTAACTTTATAAGAAGAATACAAAAATTTATGTAATTAAAAGTTAGAAGGATAAGATCTGACAATCGAACCGGGTTAAAAACACAAAACTAGATAATTATCTAGTCAGCAAAGGCATTTCTCATGAGTTCTCTGCACCAATGACTTCACAACAAAATGGAGTAGTAGAAAGGAGAAACAAAACTCTAGTTGAAGCTGCCAGATCCATGCTCTCCTCTGCAGATCATCCCATTTATTTTTGGGTTGAAGTAATCGCAACTGCATGCTTCACTCAAAATAGATCAATCATCAACAAAAGGATCAATCAAAGGCTTACAGAGTTTTTGTACTAAAAACTCAGGAGGTAAGGGAAAGTATAAATGTATCCTTTAGCGATGATAAGATGGCTATGCATAACAGCATAACATCTATAAATGAAAGTGACAAACATGACAAGACTTGCATTCCTAGAATGAAAATCTCTGAAAAAGAAAAAGTATCTGTCAAATTTTGTGAAGAAAACTCTGATGAAGAAAATAACATTCCTATGTTTATCAATAACTCTTTGTCCACAAAAAAACACTGTCACACAACATCAGAATGAAACTATTTTATCAAAAACCAAAAATAACGATGAAACTTCGGGTTCTCATTCTTTAACTAAAAAATTGCAAACTCAGAACCATTACAGAATTCTACTCCGAAGCTTTGAAGTAATTCTGTAATTGAAACTTGTCCATCAAATAAGGGGGAGTGTTAAGACCCTGACACAACAAACTTAATGCTTGGAAGTGAAGAACTAGCCACTCTTCCTCCAGCAATAAAATGGACAAAAGATCATCCCATTGATTTAATCACTGGTGATCAAAAGAAAAGTGTAAAACACAATAACGATCTTGCTAATGCATGGTTTAACCGGATTTGGTAACAAAGATGTAAATAAACTTTTCGTTTATTGATTTCTAAGCTCAAACACTCTAGAGAGAGATTACAGGTTACACCATAGAAAACACACTGTTAAAAGCTCTCTAACCTCGACAACTACTCTCTCTAACTGAGCTAAAACTATTTATATAAAATCTGTCCAGCGGACCAACTAACCAGCGTACCAGATGGTCCGGCGTACCATCTGGTCCGCCTCTGGTCCGCTGAGACCAGAATACATAAACTTATCTATTACATAACAAGACCTAGCACTAGACAACAAAACTTGTTCTAACAAACTCCCCCTTGTCTTGTGCTAGTCTTCAAAAACTTCCGTCTACGTCTTCTTCCAATGTTGAGTCCGGTTGTTCCCAGCATGAATCTCGAATGCAAAACAAACTCTGATCACTCGTTGAAACTGCAACGCTTGTTCAACATAATCAGTCTTGTACAGAATGTTATTCTGATAGAGCTTGTCAATATCATTCTAAGACAGATTGATCAACCACATTGGATCATACAACCTAACCACCTTGTTCTACTCTTTGACAACCACCACTGCTTCACCAGTAACTGCATCATAATACCACCATCTTAACGTTTTGATGAAATCTTGTTCAAGCTTCTTCAAAGGAATCTTCTTCAGTTGTATCGGCTTCTTATACTTCAGAATCACAACTGGCTTTCTAGTGACAGGATGAATATATGTTGGATGTTCAATGTACTTCGGTCTTTGCGGAGTCAGAAACCTAAAGTTGCCTTGACATTCTTTTTTCAATTTGTTCTTGAACATCTCAGCCAACACATTTCCTTCATAATTCAAGAATGGCCTTCTGACAGATCTCTAACATCACACACCGGAAGTGTATTAAACCTTGTAGCATGTTTCAAATACATCACTCCAAACTCCTTCTTGATTGCATAACACTTAAGTTCTGAGTCATACATCCAACTTATTATCCCACCAGTAGCTACACCACCTTTTCTGTCAAAATACTTCTTCTGATCAACAGTCTTAGCTGGTTTTACTACTGGCAACTTCTTAGCTCTTTGTTCTTTTAACCATGCTTCAAATAGTAATTTCTTTTCCTCTTCTTCTGATAATTTCTCAGATTCATTCAACTCTGGTTGTGCAGTTTCAGATTCTTTCTTCTTTAATTCTTCATCCATCTTTTCTTCATCTTCATTTCCAAAGAAATTGAAACCTCCAGAATGATCATCAGAAGAAAAATTTCCATACACCTTCGGATCATCCGGATATTCTTCAGCCGTCATATCTTCAACTTCAACAGTCTCTTCTTCATAATCCACATGATCATCTGAATTTTCTTCTGTATAAGGATCAGCAAATGGAACATTATCCACATCATCCACATTTAACGCAAAAATAGCAGCTAATTGCTCCTTTGAATATGGATTGATAAATTCTCCTTCTTTCAATTCAACCCTGGACACCGGAGTTACATCATACACGTCTTTTTCTGACGACTCCCCCTGAGTTGTAGATGGTCCAGCAGCAGCAGAAGATACTCCAGCCGCACCAGTACCAGAACCACTACCACCAACTCCTCCTTCAGGGTATGGATCCTCATTCAGATATTTCAAAACATCATCATCATCTTTACAACTTTCCTCAGGATCTGGTCGCCTCTCCCCCTGAGCAGGTAAAGCTTTGAGCAAGAGATTTAACTGCTCACCCAGGGAAAGTGATAGTTGTTGTAACTTGGCAATCTCACGATCCTTTTCCTCATCTCTAGATTGCAAACTGGCAATTTCACGATCTTTAGTTTGATCTCGAGAAACCAATTCCTTTACCAAATTCTTTAATCCTCTGATTTCATCTGCCTGCTGACGATTCGTTGATTCTAACTCATCGAGTCTAGTTTGATGAATTGCCAGCTTCAGATCAGTAGAAGAAATGGTTGACATTGTAGAAGGTGTTGTAGTAGAAGCAGAAGCAGTAATTGATGCAGAACCAGAAGGTCTTCTGATAATCAGCTTTCGTACTGGTGGAGTACTCGAGCTTTGAACATTTACAGACTTTGTAGTTGGTTGTATAGGAATAGAAGACTGAGTAGACACGTTTTGCTTCTTACTTGATGGAGTAAGACCTGACTTTCTGGCATCAGCAAGAAACGAACCTTGCTTTACTGAAACATTTGGCCGAGCCATTCGTTTAAAACACTTGCCAGTACTCACCATAGGAGCTTTGCCTTTATCCACTGTCTTAGTTTTTGCAACAGGTTCCTCCAAACCAGGAGTATATAATGGATCATCATTTTTATCCTCAACCTATTTGGTTCTAGTCTCATACATTGAAGTATCCAGATTCTGAGACTTTAAGTAGGAAATGTGTGCCTTAGAACCTTTCTTCACTGGAATTTCTCTGGTATTATGCAAAATTGTGACATAATCACCAGAATCAGAATCATTGTCAGCCGACGACCAATCGGTATCATTTTCAGAAACACCAGCATCACCAACTATATCATCACCTAGAGTATTAACAGCTTCAGGTTCAGTAACATTCTCTGGAATAACTTACTCGGGTTGTTTTTGTTGTTGCACAGGTTGCTGATCTTGTGCTATCGGTTGTTGTTGATTTGGTTCTTGATTTGCTTGAACTTCAGGAATTTCTTCTTCATTTTCTTCAATCTCAATGGGAAAACCGTTCTCATTATACTCTAATTCATCATCTGAACTTTCAGGATATTTTGCAGCACCATTAGCCGGAGCTACATAGTCAGAATTAGCAAGATGACCAATTAGCCTTTTCACTGGAGGAGGAATATTGTTTCCTTTTCTCTTTTGATATACTGGAAGTTTTCCAACCGCAACTTGGTTCATATGCTTCATTACCAAAATAGCATTCTGATTCTTCGGAAGGTTTGGATGAAATTCATTCAAGATAATTTGTACGAACCGCGGATACATAATACTCTTCACTTGTTTTGTCAATATGTTCTCCTTCATATAACTGAAAATCCACCCAGAAAAATTGAACTGCCTATTCAGCACTAAAGCTGCAAAGAAAGATAGAACTTTCAAATCAAATTCCTCTTGACCTCTAGTACGATTTCCTAAACATTTTATAATCACGTGCATCAGGTACTTGTACGGAGGACTCAAATTGGCCATGAGATACCATGGAACATATAACTATCCATCAGATTTTATCCTTCGCAATAAGGCAATCAAATCTGCTTCGTCAAATTCTGTTGGAAAATCTGCTTGATCGTTCAATCTCAACACTCGTCGAACATCACCTTCAGAAATAATAACATATGTTTGAAGAATTCTTGCACGAATGACTGAAGGCTCTACAGAACAGTCTACTTGTGCTGATTTCCAAAACATCATCAGTATATCTTTGTAAGGTGTACATTCATGAGTAGCAGCATAGTAAATCCTCGATCTTCTCATAAAGTCAAAAATACCCAGAAAATGAGGTCTCCAACGAGCTGAAGCATCGAGAAACGCACAAACATAATGTTCGCCGTTTGATTTAAAATCTGCCATATCTGGAAAAATCACAAACACAAACATCCATTAAAATCATAAGATATAAGCAAAATTACTTACGACCCACTTCAATTTTACTTGAAACACTCAAACGATTAACATTTTTGATAAATTTGATCAACGGACCATTTGCGGACCAAAATTGGTCATACGAACCATGTGGTCCGGCGGACCAGATACATTGGCCGCGTACCAGATTAAATCATCTGGTCCGGCGGATCATCTTGCGGATTAAATTAGTCACGCGGACCATCTGGTCTAGCGGACCAGAATGTTGACCGCGTATCAGATTTAGTCAAACGGACCAGACACAGACCAATTCAAATTTGGTTCAAAAGTGGTCCGCCGCGGACCATTTGGTCCGGCGGACGAACAGTTAACCGAAGAGTCTTTTGTAAATTTGACACACCAAATGGATTTTGTTTGAAATCGAAGAATAAGGATGTGTTCTAGACACAATTCCGACCTAGTACATGTCTTTGAAACCGATTAATACCAACAACAACCCATTTAACCCTCTCTATCCAGTTTTTGCGAAAAACCCGAGACTAAAAACTTAAAAATTTCACAAATTAAACAACCAAAGCGCAAATGAAGACCATCATTTGAACCGTAATCCAACAACCTACTTGTAACAACAAAAATCTCGAGCAACAGTTCGTTATCCAGAGAAATATCAAAGAAAAACCAGATCTGTGTGTGTTTTAGGTGTTTTTGGAAAAAACTGATGGTCCGCGGGTTATGAGAAACCCCGGATCAGATTGATCTATATATATCTAATGTGGTCCGCCGAGCGTACCATATGGTCCGCCGGACCACATTAAAGACCATTTTGCCCCTTAATCCTTAATTCTCACATTTTGCACCCGAAATTCACCGTTTTCAAATTTTAAAACATGATGAGCTGATTTTAGCATCGATTATGGTTCTTTCATCAATAATGAGCCATATCCGAATTCAGTCAATCGAAAATAAAACAGAATAAAAATCCTTTTGACTTTTATCAAATTTATATCAAAACACACTTAAAATCTTTTTGATTTTCCGAACTTATGCTAAAACTCACCAAAAATCTTTTTTAAAATTTCTGAAATAACAACAATATGAAAACAAGAAATTTAAATGCGATAATTTATGTTTTTGTGAGAAAGATCACAACGTGAGATTATATCAGTGAGATGCACTTAACACATTTCAATTTCAATCTATTCAGCATGCAAGTCAAGCAGTTCACGAATACAACATTTTCATATTTATTTCAGTCGAATCAAATCAATGTTTACTGCTTTCTGATATGAATTAGGTATATTTATCATGCATAGAAATTATGGTTCCCACAAATTCAAGCAATTTTTGAATCTGATTTATTCTCTTTTTGTCTATTTTTATTTTTCTTTTATTCATCCATGAATATTTACAGATGTAAGTTGTTCGTAGTGTTTCATGCAAAAAGAAAACAGAACCCTAAACAAACAACAATCAGGTCGATCTTTCGATACGGAGAGAAAGTCCGATTGTTTAGGAAAATAAGAAAGTAAAACAAGTTGAAATTGTATAACTCAACAACAATCAGGTCGGTACTTCCGTACACGCAGAGAAAGTCCGATGAGTTATACGAAACACCAAGAAAAACAAAGCAGAACGTCAAACGAACAACGATCAGGTCGATCTTTCGATACGCAGAGAAAGTCCGATCATTTGACAAAATAAAGAAAATCAAACAAGTTTAAATCTTTCAAAAGAACGCATGCATACATTAGAACACTTATTTATTCTGTTTTTGCATTTTTCACCTTTTATCAAGATTACTCAAACACAAGAACTATGTTACACCACTGATTTCAAGCAAGCATTATCTTTATATCATACAAGCAAGTATCAGATATTGATTAACACATTCAATGAAACATACAAGAACCTACAGCCTTTCAATCTAGTTTATCCATGGTCAGTAACATTCACCGATGTACCATCATTTCTCACAAGGTTGGATCACATTTCTCAATTTTGTATTTTTCAAATTTGTTTTACATTTTTGGATTTTCCAATTTTCTATGCTTTTTCATGTTTCAATACAGAAAAACACACACACTTCATACTATTTTTTAATTTATTTTTTCATATTAATCTCCCCCTAAAAAGCAGAACAATAAAGAAGTAAAAACGAAAAATTGATCAACTGAATTAGACGGCATCCAGCTTTGTAATCCCATTAATTTGCAGCAAAAATTTAAAACGAGTTTTGTCAAAAGCTTTGGTAAACAAATCAGCTCGTTGAAAATCTGTATGAATCTTTTGCAAATCAATTAATTTCTTTTCGTAGCAATCCCGGATAAAATGATATCGGATATCAATGTGCTTAGTTTTGGAATGCTGGACGGGATTTTTCGTGATCGAAATAGCAGCTGAATTATCAATAAAAATTGGGGTGGTTAAAAAATTCAAACCATAGTCGCGTAGCTGCTGTTGTATCCACAAGACTTGAGAACAACAACTAGAAGCAGCCACATATTCTGCTTCTGCAGTAGATGTTGCAACCGAGGTTTGCTTCTTGCATTGCCAAGAGACCAATCTCTCCCCCAAAAATTGACATCCAGCGGTAGTTGATTTAAAATTGATCTTGCACCCACCATAATCCGAGTCAGAGTATGCTGATAATTTAAACTTATTATCATTAGGATACCAGATACCAAAATCCGGATTACCCTTCAAATAAGCAAAAATCCGTTTGACCGCTAACATATGTGAAGCTTTCGGAGCCGCCTGATACCTAGCACACAGACAAACAGCAAACATTATATCAGGACGAGATACAGTTAAATACATAAGAGAACCAATCATAGATCTAAACAATGTCGGATCGACAGATGTACCGGATTCATCTGGTTCGATACCATGTGAAACCTGAAGTGGAGTACTAGGGATCCGAACATCGCCAATTTTGAATCGAGTCAACACGTCAGACACATACTTTGATTGATGCAAAAATATGCCTTTAGCAGGCTGTTTAACTTGTAGACCCAAAAAGAAACCCATCTCTCCCATTGAGCTCATTTCAAACTTAGTTTGCATAACCCGCTCAAACTCTTTGCATAAACTGTCTTTTGTGCTACCGAAAATAATGTCATCAACATAAACCTGAACCAGCAACAAATCCTTCCCGAACTTCTTTGAAAATAGCGTACAATCCACCGTGCCACGCTGAAAACCATTTTCGAGCAAGTGAGTTGAAAGAGTCTCATACCAAGCCCTGTGAGCTTGGTGAAGACCATATAAAGCTTTGTCGAGCTTGTACACTCTGTCAGGAAAGTCTGGATCATAAAAACCAGGTGGCTGCTTCACATAAACCTCTTCACGAATCTTCCCATTCAGAAACGCACTCTTGACATCCATCTGATACACTTTGAATCCGTGATGTGCCGCGAAAGCAAGAAATATTCTGATAGCTTCAATTCGTGCGACAGGAGCATAAACTTCATTGAAGTCAATACCTTCAATTTGGGAAAAACCTTGAACCACCAATCGTGCCTTGTTTCTGACAATGACACCACGATCGTCTTTCTTACATTTAAAGACCCACTTTGTGCCACACGGTTCCTTAGAGTTTTTGGGTAAATCAACGAGATGCCAAACGCCAAACTTTGTAAATTACTGCAACTCTTCTTGCATTGCTTCTACCCAAGAAGCATCCTCCAACGCTTTAGCAATATTAGAAGGTTCTACCTGAGATAGAAAACATGAGTGAAAAACTTCATTCTGAACCCCAGATTCTCTGATTTCGGCAATCAAAGCATCAATATTTTTTGCTAATTGATGTCGTGTACGAACTCCCGAAGACGGATCTCCAATAATGTTTTCTTGAGGATGAATATAGTTAATCCTAAGAATTGTTGAATCAGAAACTGCCTGATTATCTGCCAAATTGTTTAAAGTTGCCTCTGCCACTTCTGAACTTGATAAATCACCAGTCGGTAACGAATTTAGTACAGAAGAGCTTGTACTTGGCAAATTTATTTGATCATCTACAGGTGTAGATTCAGCTTCATGAAACATACTTTCATCATCATCAGAAGAACTCATAGTGTCTAGACTAGAAGCACTCTGACTAGACGAAACAACAGCAGTGCTTGAAAGCTTTGGAATCCATGAACCTGGACCAGGAGTTGTCAATGAGTGTAGCATAGCAGCTAAAATATCAGGATCCTCCTCTTCCTCAGATCCAGATGGTGCAACCGTGAACGAATCAATTAGAGACTTATAATCATAAGACTGAGCATCAACCGATTTGGGATGTAGGAAAGTATGCTTCTGACAATCCACATTCACATGATTCTCAATAGTCTTGGAAGACGGAAAGTAAACACGCTTCATCGGATGATGATATCCAACAAAAACACCCTGAACAGCTTTTGAAGCAAACTTCCCACCTTCTTTGAGAACCGTGCAAAGACACCCAAACGGTACAGAGAAATTCAAATTAGGCTTTCGACCTTTAAGTAATTCATAACTTGTTTTATTAAATCTTTTTACAATCAGAACGTGATTGAGCACATAACATGCAGTGTGAACAGCTTTGGACAAAAATTTTATTGGTATATTTGCATCAGCCAACAAGGTTCGAGCCGTCTCAATCAAAGTTCTATTCTTTCGTTCAGCGACTCCATTTTGTTGCGGAGTATACGGCGCACTGAATTCATGAACAATCCCAAGTGAATCACAAAATGCTGCCATCTTAGCATTCTTAAACTCAGTTCCATTATCAGTACGAATGCGACAGACTTTATGCTTGTACATTGATGGAAACTTGGATAACAGCTTCTGAATTTGATCAGGAGTTTCATCTTTTGACGCTAGAGACACCACCCATGAAAACAGAGAAAAGTCATCCGTAATAACCAAAAAATAATAACTATCCTCAATGCTGCGAACATTCACAGGACCAAAAAGATCCAAATGAAGTAGCTCTAAAGGAGTCACAATCGAATTTAAACGTTTAGACAGATGAGACTTTTTCCTTTGCTTTCCTCTCTTACAAGACACACAAACATCATTGATGGAAAATTTATTCTTTGAAACGCCTTCAACCAGATTATGATTTACCAAATAATTCATTTTCCGGTAATTGATATGTCCCATACAGCGATGCCACATGATAGAATCCTTTTCTGTAGCCTTAGAAATAAAGCATGTAGCAGAAACCGCAGAAGAAGTCTGATTCATGTTCAACACATATAAGTCACGGAATCGAGGAGCTCGTACAACAACCTAATCATCAGGAATTTGGATTCCAGGTTTCAGAATTAAGCACTCTGAACTTGTGAAAGCAGCAGTGTACTGCTTATCACAAATTTGAGAAACACTCAGCAAATTGTGTTGCAACTCTTGTACAAATTGGACTTTGTCAAATGTAATCTTCTCGTTACCCAGTTTTCCCTCACCGGTAATCTTACCACCTTTATCGCCAGCGAAAGTAACATTTCCTCCTTGAATAGGTTTAACATCTGATAGCAAGGAAATATTACCCGTCATGTGCCTGGATGCTCCACTATCAACTACCCAGAAGTTGTTGACAGGTCGCTTGCGAGCACCCTGCACATTTCAACAATTAATTAGTGAGTATCTGGACCCAAGCTTTCAGCTTTGGGTCGACCGGTGTCTTCAGAAAAGTCCTCAGTGGCTTTTGAGGTCAATTTAGGCAGCCACTTTTGCCTTAACCCAGAAATAGATGAATTTGTGGTAACATCACTTGAAGATGAACAACCAAATGATTGTTGTGTTTTTAAAAATTTTTCTCTTTTGAAGAATTGTTTCGTGACCACTTTTCCATCTACCTGTTTTGGCTTAGAAACATTTTCAGATTTTTCAAAAGTAATAGCGGAAGCTCTTTTCTCAGCCAAAACTGGACATCTTTTTCTTAGATGACCCTTTTGATGACAATGATAACACCTCCTACGATCAACAAAAACTGTAGGAAAGTTTCCTCCTTATTCAGTTGAGGTGTTACCATCAATCATATTTTTAACCACTTGACTTGGTTTCTTAGCCCTAAATCTCCGAGATTTATGCTTTGGAAGTGGTTTAAACAGTGGACCAATATAACCAAATTGATTATAAAATCCATACTCATCAACTCCACAGTTTTCAGAATATCTTTTGGATTCACAATTGCTTTTGTTGTTTTCAAACAATCCAAAATCTTGTTCATAATGACCAAAGTCATCATAAAAATCATAATCCTCACAAAAACCGTACGATTCATAGTCAAAACTGTTTGTGTTAGCAGAAAATTGACCATCGGAATTATAAAAATTCTTAGGTAAATACTGTGAAGTTTTTGACTTTGATGAAAATTTCTGAACTTTGGGAGTGTGAGTCTTGACAGAATTCTGATCATCTGAACTAGTTCTAAGTTTCAGCAAAGAAGCAGTTTTCACATGTTCATGATCAGACACACATTTTTCATCTGAATCAGCATAAAACACTTTGGAAACATTTGTTGGATCAACACAACATAATGGAAAGGCTTCATCCAAAAATATGGTATCACTACCTTTTAGACAATACATTTTCACTTTCTTAGACGGTTCACCAACTTCAGTTTTACCTTTTGTTTGTCATCAGAATTCCCAAACTTGACATTTTTCTTGTCTTTCTGTTGAACTTTCTGAGGTTTCTTTTGATTGACCTTAGAAACTTCATAAGGATGTCCAAATCCGATGCCATTAAACTTAGCTGATTTCGGTAGAGGTACCGGAATTGAGTTCACATCCGGTGTGGTGGTGTTACTTACAGTTACAGACTCACGTTAAAAAAACAAATCACAACCTTTCGTAAACTTTGTCATTTCAAATTCTTTCATTGTTTTTTCAGTTTCAATGATTTTCTGTGCAGCCTCTAAAGGTGTAAGTTTGTTATTCATCCAACACCAGATTCAGATTGTTTTAGAACTTCTTTGTCAGATTTGGACACAAGTTTGACAGGCTTTCTCTTATGAGTGCCCTTATTGTTATCAGATGAACCCTCAGCAAACATAGAATAATCAAACACAACAGCTGGTTTGATCTCAGGTTCAGTTGGTCCTTTACCATGAACAATCGGTGGAGGAACTGAAGTACACCCTGATTCTTTGAGCACTTCTTTTAAATTTTCATCTTTGCAAAGGAAACTTGCAAAGGAAGTTGAATTCTTAAAATTCTCTAATTGTCTTTGAAGATCTAATATTTCAATGTTTAATTCAGAAATTTTAGCATTAGCTTTTGCAAGCTTTTTCAAGCTTTTTCTCACAAAAAATATAATCTTCAGTTTTGTTTTTTAACTCAATTTTTGTGCTCAGAATCACAACATGCTCACTTTTTAGTTCAGCTTTAACAGCCTCCCCCCTTTGTTTGTAAATGGTGACATTTTCATCTGCTAACATGTATTTATCATAATAAATAACTTTCTCAGCCGAAAGTTCTTTCAGTTGATTAGCAGTTGTCATGCAAAATTCACATATATTAGAGTTAACCTGAATATCAGCCATAAAGGCTTGATGACCATCAGCAAAGAAATCTTCTCCCGGAAGATCAGGATCATCTTCAACAACTACATTTTTCTCTTTAGTGCATAGGAATGCAGACTCATCAGGACAATCTGCAACCTAGTCATATGCTTCTCCGGTTTGAGATACCAAAGCTTTAGAATCTGAGTTTAATCCACCAGCATTTGTATTTGAACTTGATAGATTCCCACTACTTCCTGATGCTTTGTTACTCTGAGCAGCATATTTCTGATATAACTTCGAAGTGTCCTGTTTCTTTGCCGAGCTACATTCTTTTGCGAAGTGACCATAATTTTGACAATTGTAACATCTGACTTTGGATTTATCAAATCCAAGTTTACCTCTTCTGACAATCATAGCCATAGACCAATTGATATCCATCAATTCTAAATCATCCGGGTCTATTTGTTCATAGTCTTCATCGGTCAATTCAGCACTAGTCAATTTTCCTGCTATAACTCCATCATACGACGAAACCATTGTTGAAAATAGTGCCATAAAATCATTTGTTGTTTTAGCTGAAAAAGCACTTTGATTTGATGTTGGAATAGAGGATGATTGACTTGAGTAAACCGGGTATGTCACTGCAGCTTTTTGAGTAAAAGTGTCACTTGAAGAACCCCGAGACATATTTGCTTGGCCACTTGAAGTATTTTCAACATAAAATGCAGTTGTTGGTGGATTTGAATTAGCTTTCGCTTTTGCATGCATAGTAGATGCATTCTCACCAAAATATACACCCGGATTTTGAACTTGAGCTGGTTGAGTTTTAACCCGTTTCATGTCCAATTCCCGAGCCAGCAAGTTTCTTGTAAGATCATCATATGTAATGTCATCAAAACCCTTATCATGTGTCATAAGCAAGATATAACCTTCCCACGATGCAGGTAAAGCATCTAATAGCTTTTCCTTCAGTTCACCCGCTTCTTTACTCACTCCGACTATGTCAAGTTCACTTACCAAATGTGATAATCGGGAAATCAGATCATTAATAGTTTTATTTGGAACATGACAAAAATTGTCAAATTCCTTCAACAACACTTTTTTCTTACTTTTCTTATATTGTGCATTTCCTTCACATTTGTGACATAAAGCATCCCATAAAGCCTTTGACGTTGAATGCATTTTGAATTGATGCAAATTATCTTTTGGTAAAGCCATTGATAAATTTGAATAAGCCTTATTTTCCAATTTAAAAGCTTCTTTTTCAGCATCATTCATCTTATTGTACGGCTTAACTTGACCAGCCAATTCACCAGTTAGAAATTTTGGAACTTCATAACCATCCAACATTGGTGTCCATACCGTAACATCCGTTACATCAATGTATGATTCGTAACGAGTTTTCCAATTATGAAAATCTTCAAATCTCATCAATTTCGGAACTTTGTTTGTAGTTCCTATCTCGTTATCATAATTCAGTACTGCTTGAACAGTTGAAGACATCGCTGCAAAAGCCTGGAACGGATCCATGATCGTTTACTCAAAAACTATTCTGGCGGACCAAAATATCAACCTCCGGACCAAACCGTCGATCTCCGAACCAAAGTACTGTTACGGACCAAAATGATCCGTCAGATCAGATTACTAATGGACTAACTGGTACGCTGGAGTTACACTTGACGGACCAATCTGGTAATGCATGGTTTAACCGGATTTGGTAACAAAGATGTAAATAAACTTTTCGTTTATTGATTTCCAAGCTCAAACACTCTAGAGAGAGATTACAGGTTACACCATAGAAAACACATAGTTAAAAGCTCTCTAACCTCGACAACTACTCTCTCTAACTGAGCTAAAACTATTTATATAAAATCTGTCCAGCGGACCAACTAACCAGCGTACCAGATGGTCCGGCGTACCATCTGGTCCGCCTCTGGTCCGCTGAGACCAGAATACACAAACTTATCTATTACATAACAAGACCTAGCACTAGACAACAAAACTTGTTCTAACAAAAAGTGTCCAAACTAGGGCTGCTTTAGCAAACCAATGTCTATATGACTGGATTCCTCAAGCATAATAGAACCAAAAAAATACGAAGAAGCCCTTCAAGATCCCCACTGGATCCTAGCTATACAACAGGAGCTAAGACAAATCGAAAGAAACAATGTGTGGAATCTAGTTCCAAGACTTAACAATAAATATGTAATTGGAACTAAGTGGGTTTTCAGAAATAAAACTGACGAGGAAGGTACCATAATTAGAAACAAATCTAGACTTTTAGAAAAAGGGTATTGTCAACAAGAAGGACTAGACTATGATGAAACCTTTGCCCCAGTTGCAAGACTTGAGGCTGTTAGGATATTTCTGGCCTTAGAAACTTTCAAAGGTTTCAAAGTCTATCAAATGGATGTTTAATGTGCTTTTGTAAATGGAAAAATTGATCAAGAATTTACATTGAACAACCACCTGGATTTGAAAATGAAAAATTTGCAAATCACGTTTGTAAACTTAAACGAGCCCTGTATGGTTTAAAACAAGCACCCAGAGCATCGTATGACGCCTTCTCTGGGTTTCTTTTATCAGCTAACTTTAAAAAGGGGTCCATTTATACCACACTATTTTTAAAAGAAAGAAAAGGTCATCTCTTGGTTGTTCAAATCTATGTAGATGACATCATCTTTGGATCCACATGTCCATCCTTCTGTAAAGAGTTTCAAGAACTCATGACAACAAACTTTGAAATGAGCATGATGGGAGAACTAAACTAATTTATAGGGTTCCAAGTTAAACAAACCCCAGAAATATCAAAATTGATGATGACAAGGATGGCAAAACTATAGATGAACATACATACAGAGGAATAATAGGCTCACTTATGTATCTCACAACAAGTAGGGCTGATATCATGTTCTCCATATGTTTCCTTGCCAGATACCAGTGTAAACCCAAAGAGTCTCACTTATTATCTGTCAAAAGAGTTTTAGGTACCTAAAGGGGTCAGCTGACCTAGGTCTTTGGTACCCCAAAGAAATTGGTTTTTCACTAACAGCCTACTCAGATGCTGATCATGCAGGATACAGACTAGACAGAAAGAGCACATCAGGAAGCTGTCAAATGCTGGGTGGAAAATTAGTAAGCTGGACATCCAAGAAACAAAACTGTGTATCAACTTCAACTATTGAAGCTGAATATGTTGCTGCTGCCAGCTGTTGCTCCTAACTAATATGGATGCAAACCCAACTCAAAGACTATGAGATAAATCTCTCTAAAATACCAATTCTCTGTGACTCAAAAGTGAAATTACTATCACATCCAATCCTGTTCATCACTCAAGGACAAAACACATTGACGTCATGTATCACTTTATCTAAGATCATGTTGAAAAAGGACACATTGAAATGTACTTTCTCCCAACTGAACTCCAGATTGGAGATTTTTTTACTAAACCGTTAGATGAGAAGAGATTCTCATTTTTACTAAGCAAGCTAGGGATGCAAAACATGGGTGCAAAAAAAAAAAAAAAAAAAACTGTCATTTACTTCCACCTAAAAGTAGAAGCTAGTTCAATAACTACCTGTCATTTTCTTCCTATACTCCTAAGGAACTCCTCCGAAAAGTTGACTTCTTGAACAAAAAACTCATTTTTTAAGAATCAAAACATCAATAATAGCCTATAAATTTATAGGCTTTCAAATCCCTCTACCCTTTCATCTGTTCACTTCATCATCTCACCATGTCTTTAAAAGGAGAACAAAAACCTGAAAACTCACACACAAAACTCTTTCTTCTTCAAGAAATCTGAAATATCTTTCAAAGAAGATAACTCATCAATGTCTTTCAAAGAACTTTCTCCTTCACTCCGTGAAAGCACAACATTCCTTGTTCCTCACCTTCACAATCTTGTGCTATATACACCCTACGGAAACTGATTCTGGCCATACCAACAAATGATGAAATTCCTCAAAACTGTCCCATTGGACATGCTTTAACTCTTGACATTCCTATTAATTACTCTCTTCTTCAAGAATTCTGTAGGAATGGTGTCCTCATCATTAAAGATGGAGATAATGCACTAATTAGGACATCTGTCTGTGGAGGTCTGTTTGTCTCCGATCAAGACTTGATTAGGAAAGAACTTCAAATCAAAGACAGTCTATCTACCCCCAGGCAGTTTAATAGAGATGATGTGATTAAAAACCCTTCTTGATATTGGATATATGGGAAATCTATATGAAGGAATGGCTGACAGAGTTCATCTGCCACACCTATGGCAATACTTCTTTTCTCAGTTTCCAGTCTGTTTTTCCTTAAAATACGCTGATCATCACCTCTCAGATGAGGATGCTCAATGTGTCATGCATGCTCTCATCCAAGTCCACAACATGAACTTCTCTCTGTATCTTATGAGACACATGCAAAGCAACCTCAAAGGACCTTTAAATGAAATATTCATTCTCTACCCTAGATTCACCACAAAATTAATTCTTCAAGCCTTAAACTGGGAAACAATACCAAAAGGAATCAGAACAAGCAAAGTGGTGTCTCAGAGAGGAATCTCTCCTGGAGGACTATCCATTCCTGGGCTTCCAGACTCTAATAGATATTTTCTACCTTCCACAGGAAGGCAAACTTCTCTGTATCTATATATATATCTCTTTAAATGGAAGCAAAGTTCAGAGCAGTTAAGACTCTTGCTCACAACAGAGAACAGAATTGGTGCACGTGTGCAAACATTTGCACATGTCTCAAATTATCTGTATAAATTTATTCGATTAATAAAATTTTATTTCTCGTATCAGAAATTTGGCAGAAAATTATTTTGAGTCACGATTGCCCAAAACACCTGAACAATAAATGAAATTGACTCTCATAAATATGACAATTAATTCTCCAATTATTCATATACTGTCAACGATAACCTTTATTAGCGTTTTTGAAGAAGCGTCCTTTCAAAAGGAATATAGCCGTTATTGAAAAACCCAGAAATATGAAAAGCTTCAAGAGGTATCTATAAAAGGAACAAAGCTCCCTCACCTGAATTTCACTATTCACATCATAAATTATAAAAGATCACATATGGCTTCTTCATCAGGTACTCTCGCTATGAACACCCGTTCAAAAGGAAAAATCACTCAATCCTCTGTTCCAACCCTAAACCTCGAGTCATCATCCTCTGATTCACCACCCAGACGCAACTTTACCCTAGATACTGTCAATTAACCATGCGACCTCAAACCCTCTCCCTACTCTTCAAACCTACAGTTAATCATAAAATCCCTAAAGCACTCTTCAACTTTGAGATCTGAGAGAAATCTGTCCATTACCCAACAACTTTACATCTTTCTTCTCCAAACACTGAAGATTCCACTCTAAGGCAAATGATTCATGAAATCACTGGAGGAAGCTTTGCAGAAAATGACCAAATTTCAAACCTCAGAGTAAGTCAGCTAATGACTGCTTGGAGATTAACAGTTGATTTGCTCAACCACACAATAACATCAAAGAAGGGCTCTATGGATCAAACAAACAAAAACACATTGATCATCCTATACGGCTTATACTTCAATGAAGAAATAGATACGTCTCAACTAATCTGGAAAGATATAGAGAAAAAGAGTCAAAGAAAAATCTCAAAGCAATAAATCAGACTTCGTGCCCTATATCAGATTTCTAGTTCAAATGTGACAAACCGTCCGAAAATACCCGGTCAAACCTATACTTTGACTATTGATGTGTTGCAAACACATCCGATTTTCCTAAGTATTTTGTTATGTATTTGAGTCTAATTGAGTCGGTTTTCTTTAGTTTTAGTTTGTTTTAGTTAAGTTGTGTCTTTGAGTCAGTTATTTATGTTTTCACAAGTTTTGTAGGTATTAGATGAATTCCCGAGGCCACGAGAGAAGTTAAGAAGAAAAGAAAGATAAGTGCTGAACAAGCAGTCCCAAGCGTATCGCTTGGGACCTGATGGCTAGTAGGCGATACGCGAGGAAGTGAAGGTCAACGAAAGTCAAAGTCGGCTCCGCCCGACTAAATTGTCGTGTAATAGGCGGTAGGCGTATCGCCTAGACAGGACCCACCTCCAAGCGATACACTTGGAGGTCTAAAACCCGCAAAAGAAGGTTTCGCGATATAAAATTGGGTTTTAGGTTTTCATTCGATATTCTTCGACTAGAAAACGGAAGGAGAGCGAACAGATGCGATTTCCAGAGGAGAGAAGAGGCTGGAACAAGCGGAGATCATCAGAGAATCACAATTCAACGACCATCTTTAATCCGGTTCTTCGATTTATCTTTTGTTTTTGCGTTTACTTAATCTAGTATCATGTGTTACTCAAAGATTTCAGTTTATTCCTGTGACTTTGCTGTGAACATGGTGGTTGGCTAAGTAATTCGCCACCACCTAGACCATTATGACTATTGTTTGATGTTTACGACTTTAATTCGGTTTTAGTTATCTGATTGATGTTTGATAGTCTTTTCAATTCCATTAATTTGTTGTGATGATGCGTTTATATACTTGATCTAGATTGTTAGGTATTGATTGGACCTTGCTTTGCTTGCGGATGTCTTCCGGTTTGGGTAAAGTAGTTAGCTTGTAGGTTATTCTTGCATTTTAACATAATTGCTTAATTGTGGTTATAGGTCTAGTTAATATTTGATGATTTGGATCTTGTGTGTTGCTAGCTAAATAGACTTAAAAGGGTGATAGCTATTGGGTAGTCGGGTTGGTTAATTGCCTAGGATCGAGTTGTCCCAAAAGGAAATTCCCTAGGTCAATTGTCTAGCTTGCTATTCTGAATCATTGCAGTTTGTTAGTGGTAGCTCCGGTTAGCCTAAGGTGCCTTAGATTAGATTCGAGGGTGTTTAGGTTTAGCTGAAGAAGGAAGTACCCAAAAGGTGAACTCTTGTCCGAGCGTAGGATTATCTGTTAGGAAGGAGTTAAAAGGTGAACTAACCGCCATCAGGATGTCTTTAACCGAGTTGAGTTGTGAGTGTTGGATAAGAGTCTAGGTCTAGGTGGTGCCTCTTTCTCATCTGAAGTTCCCCGAAGTTTCCTGCTTCCGTTTGTTTGCTCGTTGTTTAGTTAAAGTTAGTTAAATCAATCTCAATTCAAAAACCCCCAAATTACTCAGTATTTCCAATTTCTAGGTCTAGGTTAAGTCTTGTTATTAGAGTGTCCTAGGTTCGATATTCCGGTCTTGCCTTAGCTTTACTACAATCCGACATGTTCACTGCCTTAGGGTTCGGTTCGGTTTAGGTTATTTCGGTAAAATTAGGTGTGTCTTAGGTCTAGGTTTAGGTCTATTTTAATTGTATTTTTAGAGTCGTTCCGAGCACATCAACTATATATATATATATATATATATATATATATATGTATATACATGTGCCTAACTTGAACTAGTAGTAATATTAGTAAATACATTGCACGTAAACGTCCACCCTTGACCAATTCCCACGTTTGTACTGGAAAAACAAACCCATAACAAAAGCAAAAGTTCACCACGAGATCGGTGGAACTTTAATAACAAGAAAAATAAAAATATAAAATGACTTTTATATTTCATCGAAACAGTGTCGTGATAAATCACACCAACGCTCGACAAGGTCTTTGAGTGAATGTTTTATTTAAAACTTTAGTTAGTTTTTATAGTATAAAATATTCGAGCTCGAAGCGGATCAAAACATTTATTTACTTTTTTTAAACGCGGTACGCGAGCGAATAAAATAAAAAACTAAACTTCATAAATAATTAATTTACGACCAAAACGATAATTGTTTATCAATATTGAAGCCCCGTAATTAATTTAGAAACCTGTCTCGACCAAAACGGTAGAACGATTCGGTATGAATCGTCTATATACCGAATTGGGCCTGACACGGCCCAATAACGCAAAACGAATGAACCGAGCCCAAAAACATGACCCGACGAGTCAACCGACAATATAAAACTCAAACATATCAATATCGACTAATTTTGGTGAATAACAAAACAAACCGTGCAAAAATCATAGAAAGCTCCGCATACCGCCCTGACACGAACTACACCGGCCCAACAACCGTTTTCACAATTTTCGGCCCATTCAAAGTTTCCGTCAACTTTTTGGTGATTATTTTATGGGAACACTATATTTTATATTTTGTAATTTTATAAAATATCCGGGTAAAGTTGTTAGTTCTTATAAAACTAATACCACCTAATTATTTAAACCCCACAAAATATATACTTAACTCATGTCCTAACCTTGGTTAAGCAACTAACCTAACTATGGTTAGTTAATTTGTCTTACAAAGATTCCAAGAAATTTCAACACATGTTGAAACTATTTCACCCATACCATCAAAACCATTTTCACACTCAAAACCACCTACAAAAACCACCACCTCACATCCTCCTCCTCACAACCGGCGACACCAGCAGCGCAGCCCCTCCCTCTCGCCACCGATCAGCCACCGCCCTCCCTCTCCTGCCACCGCTTATTCGACGCAAACCACCTTAGCCGTCGCCGCTAGAGTGCTCCGCCACCCTTCTCCTATCGCAACCGTGAGCACCACCACCATTCTCATCATCATCATCCTTCACCACCGCCATCATCACGATCATCGAACACCACCGCCATTCTCAGCATCATCATCTTTCACCACCGCCATCATCACCATCATCGAACACCACCACCACCACCATCATCATCGGATGCCATCACCACCACCATCAACCACCACCACTGCCACCTTCAATCACCACCCCCATTTCTCTTAACTTGCTAATTATAAGCTTCTAAGACCCATTTTTTCATTTATTTGATTTTAAAGGTTCACCCGAAAGATCCAATAAGTCTTGATAATCTTGTTTACATTTTGGGTTAAAACCCATATAAAATGATAAACTTATCTTTTTTTTTCTTTTGCTTTTAAATGATCAAACTACTTGTGATGCTCAACGGAGCTTAATATTGTCACATTGTGGGTCTCGTGGTTAGAAAAAAAACCGGGTGATGAACCGAATGGTATACCCGAGAGTATCTAAACCCAGGGTTGATCCACGAAATGGTTATAATTTTATTTTGGTAAAAATGGTCACCCAAGAGCTTTAAAATGAATATACAAACTAAAATGGTCACTAGAACTTCTAAACACTTATAAATATTCAAAGTGGTATTAAGAACACTTATACTTTCTTTATTTTTTTAAATGTTGACTAATCAAGTGAAAAAATCAAGGTTGACAACTAGCTTAACATAAACATATAATTATGTTATTATTATTAAACCGAGCAAACGACATCGTATGAATTGATTTGTTGATGAAATAAACGACATGAAGAAATGGTTTAGAACCTATTTACAAGTGGAACCTAATGACATCTTTCTAAAAATGTTAGTCACTTTTATAAGTAAAAAATTGATCAAAAGGTTTGATAAAAGACTTATAATGTTTTTCCGGATAAACAAGTAATCTTTGTTTAAAATTAACAAATATAACTTTGCAACAATCGGACGAAGTTAACCAAACAAACACGACGAATCAAAACTCTTTCGATCTTATTTCCACTCACAGTGGTTTAACTATTTTTATGTCATGTTTCAATCAAAATGTTATTTTTCCTAAAACCTTGAACCATTCAAATGTTTGTTAAATAATAAATGTTTTGTGTAATCATTCGATTTCAAGAAAAGTTATGTAACTAGAACCGTTAGAAACTTTAGCAAACAAAGTTCTGAATCGCAATATAATAGTACCTATTATTATTAACATGCTTCAAAATAACGACACAAATACAAGAAAATAAACCTTTACTTTTCGCCAAAGTATACCTACACTCTCAAGCACAAAAATAATAAACTAACCTTATTTTTATCAAAATTCCAACGTAAAGTTATTAACGTAAATTCCAACGTAAAGTTATTAACGTCATTAATATGCTTAAACGAACGAATTTTCTTACACAAGTTATAACAATTATTTATACAATAATTTATAACTTATACGCGTACTTACTTATTAATGACTACGAGCGTAGGACCATATATAAACCAAACAACGGAATGAATAATACGTATTATTTTATCGTATTGATTGAGATAAAAAACAAATATATATGTTCATATATATTCTTACAAATCTTTAAATATTTATTTGACTAATAATTATTGACTTCGAATCCACATGTTTATTGTTTTAAATATCATTGAAAGTCTAAATATTTATACAACAAATAAACATTACGAACGGGTTTTTCAAACACACAAACAAGAACAAGTTATCAAGACTCGACCAGGATCAATGGGTAACTGAACGTTATTCAAACTGAACCAAGGAACAAAATCATGTCTATTATTATTATCAATATTAGGACATCGGTTACTTACGGCTCGTATCAGCTATCACAATCATTCACCTTGAACATGTGAGTCTCACGGCCCATATCTTTTAAACTGTTTTAAATACTATGGGGGAGAAATCATGATCAAACAAATCCTTTTACTTGACATTATGGTACTACTGTCATGCCACGCTTGATTAGCTGTTCTTTCTATAACCCTATCGTGGTGATCTTGTTATATAACATGTTGCTACAAATCCCAATATCATTTGATTTCTATTAATTCTATACGGAACGATAACTAGTGAATAGATCTATTTAGGTTGACGCCCCTGCCCTAGCTGGTCGCTCCAGTTCTGACTCCGCGCATATTAGTCACGGGGTACATGTCAGTTATTCTATGCAAGTGGTATTTCTTAGGGGAAGTTACCATAAGGTGGGTAAATCAGTTAGTTTCTAAATCAAGGACCAGGTAGATCAATGCAACCACAGTAACCACATATATAATATCATGTATGCTATCAAAAGTGTTTACATATACATTTTGTAGAGTCCTAAACCTGTGAACTCACCAACATTACGTTGACCCTTTCAAACTCATGTATTTCTCAGGTAACTAAGTTCGCTCTCGGTGTGCAAATGAGAACTCTATCAAACAAAAGGGCCTGCACTAGGAATGGAGTCATGGTCACCTTTTACTATCTAAATAAATCATGAATAATCGTATTTCTTATCATAACTTTTCTCGTTTCAGTATTGTAAGACAATGTTATCTTTTATATATTCCGCTGCAACTTTGATAACATATCTAGTTTTCATACGTAAACGAAACTATTAGATGTCGTTCTTTGTACCCACGATGATGACCCCATGACGTCACACGCCCATGTTATCGGGAACATTGAGGTGTGACATCAAATGGTTCAAAAGAAGGTGGGTATCGAAGAAAATGAAGAAACATGCACCACTTAGCTGTACCATATCAAAGGAATCTACAAATCAGGTACACATACTCATTTCTATAATTTCCCATGGGGTATGAAAGCCAAACTAGAATACAATAATCAAATCCTCCAGAAGCACCTCACCAAACCCATCAGAAGAAATGGCTGATCACAACCCTTCCTCTCCTCATCTCTCCCCACAATCACACTATCAACAAGAAACCACACAAAGTCATCACCATTAACCCCTCATATCACATCCTTCCAAAGAACCATCAGTCTCAGATGCACACTCACCAGAAAAACCAACCTCACTAACTCAAAACAAAAGCCAGCAGTCATCACCTCAGACATCTTACCAAGAATCCTTTGCCCACTTCCAAACCCAAGCAACCAATAAACTATCCTTTCACATACCCATCATAGCCACACATCAGAATATCTTCTCCGATTCTGTCAGTGAAGTTGATGTAACAACAAGTTGAGACTCTAAAAGTCAAGGAAACTTGGAAATGAGCAACAGTGATGTGTTCCCTGCAAGCTCATCTGAGACATCCTCTCACAAACAAACAAATGTTCTGTCTTAGGATTCTCAGAAAACACAGGAGGTGAATCCAATTATGTATTCATCAAGGAATGTGGAAGCCCTGTACTCACTCAGCCTGGCTAGGTTAGTAGGCACTGGTGAATTTCTCAGAGAGAAACCAATCAGTCTAACAGAAAGACATGTGTTGTCTTCTAGTTTTTTACCCTCTGAAGCTGCCTCAAAGTCTGATTTCGAGGAATTTTCCAATTCTCTCTCTGCTATACTCACTGACTTCATGAATGGACAAAAACAATAGACTACATAACTACATCAGAGTTTCTGCAATTGTTGGATCCCGTTTTTGGTTGTTGGCAACACAAACCACTCACCGTTGAGCATTTCTGGTGAAGACCACTTGAGTAACTAGCTGGAATGAAGACTTAGTAATTTTGAGTTTTCTTTATAAATTTCAAATATGTACTTAGCGAACTTAATTTGTACTTAGCAGACTTGTTTGAACTTAGCGAACTTCAATGTTGAATTTCTATATTTTGTCTTAGAGAACTTGTTTTATTCCTAGCGGACTTGATTATATTGTTAGCGAACTTGTTCTTGTTCCCTGCGAATTTGTTAGCGAACTGAGTTGTTCTTAGCGAACTTCTTAGCGAAGTAGTTTACTGATAGCGAACTTGTTAGCGGACTAGTTTACTCTTAGCAAACTTATTAGTGGACTAGTTTGCTCTTAGCGAACTTGTTAGCGGACTTACTTGTTCCTAGCGAACTTGAACATGTGCTTAGTGAACTTGATAGTTTGATGGAATATTAATTGTAGAATTCTACGTAATGATTGTTGTGTGAAACATTCTATTTGTCCCTTGCTCTCTAGTAGTATAAATACCAATTGAGAAAACCCTATTGGGTGTGTCACTGCAGGTTTATTCTACAAGAGAGCATTTGTGTGTGTGTTCTTGGTGTTTATAGTGCGTGTTCTTGAGTTTCAGAAATCAATGGGGTAGCAAGGCAGCTGATTCTCCCCAGATTGATCATCACACATGTTCCCGCACTTGTGTGATGAATCAAATGAGAACATAGTGCTCAAATCTGGTCTTGACAATTGGTATCAGAGCATTGTTCTTCAAGTTTTTTAGGTTTTTCTCAAAAATGAAGAAATTCTCATTTGAGTTATAAATTTTGGCTATTTTAGCTTGATTCTTGAGTTGATTTTTTTGTAGAAATCACTCAAGGAACACAAGGCTATGCTTAGATTTCTGTTAATTTCAAGTATTATGGTCGATTTTTTAGGGTTTAGTCAAGAAAAGGCGTGCGTATTTACGCTTCCTGTACTTGAGCAAAATTTTCGAAATCGTTTTTATGATGAATCTTTGTTAAAATTAATGAATGGCGAGCTTTACATACCTAAAACTGAAATGTTTGCAACTGATTTCACTTAAAAACATCAAGTTTTCAAGATTTTAGAGGCAAAATTAAAAGTCGTGATTTTGGTGTTCTTCACATAAGTTCACTATTCCATTAAATTAGGTCATTGAGAGTGGTTTTTGGAGTTCGCGTTAGTTGAATCAAATGATCCTACATAAATTTCGAGACTATTGATGTCCTTAAACACTGATTTCGTTAACATTGATTTTTAATGTTTGAATTTGCTTAGGAACAAGCTGTTCAAAATTTGACTAAGTATGGAAAATCGATTTTTCAAGTTTTTTGGTCAAATCTCAATTGTTTATGACTAATTATGTTTATTAATGTTTATGATTGTAGGATTTGTGTGAATTCAAGCAATCTACAAGTGTTCAAGCATTTTCAAACAAGTGATCGACCCATTCGACCCGTTAGCAATTTTTGCTAAGTACTCGTGTTTCTCATTCCCAAAATGGCTGAAGGCAATCAGCTTGCATCCGTCATTTAAAGTAACAACCGCCCTCCAAAACCTATGGGTGCGAGTGACTTTGATGATTGGAATGGAATGTTTTTATCGTTCCTGGAGTATCTTGATTTTGATCTGTTAACCTCTATTGTGGCTGGTCCTGCTGTGTTTGAAGTTGAAGAAGCTACCATAGTCACCGCTACTATTACTGACCCACCTCTCCCTAAGAAGAGAATTCCAAAACCTTTCGATAAGTTAACACCGGCTGAACATGCACAGTTGAAGATTGATAAGCGTGCATTGGGTTGCATAAAAATGGCAATCAATGATGATCTGTTACATCTGTTTCGTGAGGGCTCTTTGGCTCATGGGATTTGGGTTGGTCTTGAGAAGAAGTATGAAGGCAATCCTGCTACCAAGGAAAGAAGGCTTGAAAAACTGAAGTTGGCTTTCAACACTTTCGCTCACAGAACTGGATAGTCATTTGAAACTCATGTAAACCGCTTATATAGAATTATCACAGAGATGACAACTAAGAAGGTTCGACCTGATTCTGGAGATGTCATCAGGAAAATTATGCCCTCCTTTCCACAAGATTTTGCCTCCTATGTCACGTATCTGATTAAAAGCACTGATCTGACCACTGTTGACTACATGGATATGATTGACAAAGTTCGAGACTATGAAGTGAGGGCAGTCGAACGAAGCGGGAAGTCACTCATGGGCAATGTGACATCGAGGAGCTCATCATATTTAGCTCCCAATGTTGCTTTTGCTGCCTCAACTTATGAGAAAATTATCAGTTTTCCCACTCCTCTTGTTCAAGCATGCCTACTGTCACTCCATCTTCTGCACCAACTCCAACACAAACTGAAGTCTACATGTCTCATGCATCAACACATCAGCCTTCTAATATGACATATGTTCAAGAGCCACCATCTGGATACTTTGTTCAACAGTCAGCACCTGCTTCACCTGCCAACACTAGAATGGATCAAGATTTATGCAATGTTTTCCTAGCTTGCATGAACTCATAAATGGCCGAAAACATTGAGACAATGATTGTTTGTCAAGAGGATCTTGACCAGATTTCTGCTGATGATCTTGAAGAGATCGATATAAAGTGGCAAATGGGCATGATTGCTGCAAGAACAAGGAAGTTTTTCAGGAAAACTGGGAGGAAGTTGTTTCAACCTCCATCAAATGCCAACATTGGATTTGACAAGTCCAAGGCCCAATGTAACAACTGCCAGGAGCTCAGTTACTTCGCGCGTGAATGTCCCAAACCAAGAACTTTGAATGTTCATGTCAGCTCGGGTGGAAGTAACCAAACTTATCAGAAGCAAGGTGGCAATGGTAACCAGTCTTACTAGAAGCAAGGCAGCTCATCCTATCAGAAGCCATAGAATGGAAATTCAAATGTTTCTCGTCAAGCACCATCAAGCTCTCAACCTGCTCAAAGAGTTGACAATATTGGCAAGGCATTGGTTTCACTTGAAGGTGGTAACTATAACTAGACAGCTTCATCACCATCTCAATCTTCAAGCCAGTCAGACTACGCACTTATGGTCAATTCAGATTGAGAAGAGATTGCTGGGTATATTGAATTTGACCCTCTCTTTCCAACTAACTTCTGTCTGATGGCTGGAATCGATGAGATCCTTGAAGAATCCTCACCTGTGGTAGGAAATGCTACTACTATGACTCCCTCAGATGTTGAGACGAAAGCTAGCAAGCGTCTCCTTGAACTACAGAAAGGAACCATTCCAGATGAGGTAAAATCACAGTTATGTTCTGAAACATGTCTTGAAACTGTCGCTCGTTATCGCACATACAACCTTGAGTTGCATGCAAAGGCGGCAGGGAGTGAAAGTTATGTTGAGCAACGCCAAGCAAATGAAAAAGATATTCTGGTAAAAATTAAATCACTTCAAGATGATATCGAATTCATGAATTACACAGAGTCAAACCTGAAAATCCAAATTGCAGACCTTTTGAACAAATTGACTTCTCTGAGAAACAGCAATGCTGAAGCTCGAGAAACAATTGTTTAATGAAACTAAATCCTGAAACTTTGGGTAGTGCGGTTGCAAAGGACATAATGTCTTGTCTTAGGATTGGTTTAGGTCTTACTCGAGAGATACTTGATAGTGCTACTGAGCATCCTCTCAATCACAAGTATTACCGTGTCCCCGAGTTGTCCAAAATCATTTCAAAGAGTCACTTTAAGTTCTTTTCATTGACCCGAGTCTGATTCCGAGTGCTTCTGAAGTCAAATCGATGGAAGACCAACTAGCTAATGCAAAAACTGGTTCTGGACTTCCACCAATTTAATGGAACACTTAAATTTGGTGATTTTGATGCTATCTCTTTAAATTTTGTTGATACTTGCATTCCTGAGTCTTGTGTGCATTCCTGGGTCTTGTGTATAAAAGGCTGCTGAAAACGAGTTTCTCAATCTCTGTACTCAAAATGCCTCTGATGGTCAATCGTTTTTGTTTGATGAAAATTATAAAGTTTTTAAAGAAAATGAAGTTTCAAAAAGAACTAAGACCGTTCGGAGGCGTAAGCCTAAGAAGAAGCTAACTGATAAGAAACTCGAAGTTCAGCAGGTCATCAATGATGATGAGTTTAGTCGTGCTTTTGCCAAAATGGCTTTAAAACATGGTAAGACGATTATGCACACACAAGTCGGTCTTACAATCACCGATGGTAAGGTGATCACTGTTCCTGTTGCACAACTGAACGCTCCAACAATGGCTGCACAAGAAACCTCTGCACCATTGCTCATCAAGCAAAATGAAGCATATGTTAGTTCTGCTCCCAATAAGGCGGGAAAGTCCACTGTGGTTTTGGTCAAGACGAGTGATCCTAAGAAAAAGAGAACTCAAAGTGAAACAGTCTTATCAGCTCAACCAAGTGTTGAAAAACAGCCTCCTGTGGTCGAGCCAACTATTGCTACTACAGATGTTTAAGAAACTGAAAACACTCCCAAGAAGAAGAAACAAATAAGGAGGAGAAAGAAGAAAACAGCCGCTGAAACCGAAAAAGCTGAAAGTACAACATTAAATGAGCTACAACCTTCAGCTCCACCAGTTGCTGAACCAACTCCTGTGGTCACTCCTAGTGGAACAGTTGAGACATTAAAATGTTCGGTTTGTGGAAATCAACACCATGACGCAAGGGTTTGTGTTTACAACACGGGTTATTCTACATACAACAACGCTCCAGTGCCTCCTACTCACTTCTACCAGCAACAACAGGTTGCACCACAAGGGAATCAATTGGCTCTAATGTATTATGGGAATTACGGTGAGGACTACATGGATCAACGGCTTGACACCATGTTTCATCAATCTTACCCAAATCAGCCTTATATTCCTAATCAAGCTTCGTATGTACCTCGAGGTTTGGGAAGGAATATGAATGCATTCAGGCCAAATGCTCAACAACCAGTAAGGATGGCTGCACCAAATCCTGTCTAAAGTGAGATATTGGATGCGTCGACCAAGGCCCACCTTCATTCCTAGGCCTGTCATGATTCAACAACCGGTCCTGGCTCCACGACCAACTTTTGTTGCTTCACCGACTCTTCATGCTGTTACTTATGCACCAGGTGGTCCTCCTACGAGCCTATGAGCATCAAGAGTTTAAGGGGAAAAGAATACTTTCTGGTTATCGCTGATGATTACTCCAGATACTCGTGGGTGTTCTTCCTGAAAGAGAAGTCTGAGATAGCTGAGATTCTGAAGGATTTTGTCACTCGGATCGAGAACAGATGCAAAGAGCAGGTTAGGATTATCAGATCAGATAATGGGTCTGAGTTCAAGAATTATACACTTGATTTGTTTTGTAATGAGAAAGGCATAACTCGACAGTTAAGTTCACCGTACACGCCGCAATAAAATGGAGTAGCTGAACGGAAAAATAAAACTATCATCGAGTCTGCCAGAACTATGCTTGCTGAATCCAATTTAAAATTGTCTTTTTGGGCAGAAGTTGTGAATACAGCCTGCTATGTTCTTAACAGAACACTCTTGGTTAAACATGCGGACAAAACGCCCTTCGAACTGTCTTCAAAAGAAAAACCACACTTGAAACCTAAAACCTTTCGGATACGCTTGTACTGTTTTGATACAGTCGGAACAGTTAGCCAAGTTTGCCCCTCGGGCGGATGACGGTTATTTTGTTGGATACTCGATGACTTCAGCGGCCTATCGAGTGTTCAACATAAGAACTCAAGTTATTATTGCGTCATGCAATGTTACATTTAACGAGCACACTCAGAACACTAGAGATCCTGTTCTAGACAACATGTATGACCTAGAGTCGTTTTCTTCTACTTTTAACGTGTTTCAATCTGATGATGCAGGTACTTCATCTACTCGAGATGATCAAGGAATTGAAGCAGTTAATCCTCCTGTTGATAAATTTGCACCAATCACTTCGTCGATCCTGGATACTATCTATCTGGTCGATCCTCCAGAGTTATTATGGGGAAATTGTTGGGTCCCTTGAAGGGCTCTTTAACAATGTTGGCACAATTTGATTTAAACAAGATATATAAGTTGCGGAAAGTAAATCAAATTGGAAGAAAGCAATTCATAAAAGGGTTATTCTGTATATCTCAAATGTAAATAATGGTTTACACGAGTTTATAGTATGACTACGTATCAACAGAAATAACTTTTTATGGGAGTAAGGTTGTAATTGCTTTAAGAAGATATTGAATTGTATGCTTGATATCTTGCTTTGTTTGGTGAAGTCAGCTTGTTATTTATAGGCAAATGTAGCAAGTTGTATTTGCATAAGGTGGTTGAGGACGGTTGATGTTGGAGTGTGTTAGAGTATATAGAGATAGATTGATATTCAATTTATCTATTTTTCAACTGTCTTCAACTGCCTTCTTGATTAATGCCAAGTTGACATTCGTTTTGCTTGTTCTTCACACAAAGATAGAATTTGTTCTTCTCGTGATATTAATCTTCTGATAATCCAGAACTCCTTCTGGACTCTTCTTTGAAGACTGTTGATGCTTCCCATTAGAAGCTATCTACAGAAATGAGGATTTCTGTAGATTTTAGTCTATACAGAATTACTTTGGAATTTCTGGAGTAGTTCTGTATGAATACAGAAATCATACAGAATTCTGTTATTCATACATACTTTTGTTTCCTTTCTCTTTTAATGATATGTCTTATCTTTTCTTCTAATACTTGATTGTTTTGTGTTACAATTACATTATGTTCTAACAATCTCCCCCTAAGTATTTGAAGAAAATGAATAAAAAGAGAAAGTAATATTAAACTATATGAAAGAAGTCTAGTCTTCAAATACTGTTATTTAAAGATTTTACAAGTCTTTTTTTATCTTTGCCCTGCCGGTGAATGAGTTAATTTCAAAGTTGCATTCTTTAGTACTATCCTCCAGTAGGGTCTTGAAGACATCTCTTTCTTTCATTAGTGCATTAATTTCTGACTTTATGATTTCCTTGGTGTTGTTTTCGTTGGTCTTGCATTTCTCTAGAATGAATTGGAAGAATTCTAAGGCTAGGTTTGTATATTTATGCTTTTCTTTTAGCCTAAAGAACCTGCTTTCTTCAGAGAGATCTCTGAAGCAAATACCAGAGATTGGGCTGAGAAATGTTGTGCCAGATCCTCTCCATGAGATTTCAGGGGGGGACAGTTTCATTTGGTTTTGTCAACAGTAGTAGAGGGATGTTGGATTCTTTTGCTAGTTCGATATCCACCCGTGCTTGTCTTTTGAACATTCTTTTACCGGCTTCAGTTCCTTGGTATAATGCAGCGCTTACCCTTTCTGTTTTTGAGGGTTGGTTTGAGAAGTACCTTAAAAATGACACCAACTGTACTAGGTTATGTTCCTATAGGTCTTTGTCAGTGAATTCCCTGAAGTTTTCATCTTTTGTTATCACTGTGTAGCAGTTGAAGTGATCTACCCAAAGATGTTTTGTTAGTGGTTGTGCCTTAACTTTTATGAACTCAATGATTGAAGGCATTGTGTAGTTTGGATCTTCCTCAACTGGTGTTCCGGTTGACCAGTCAAAGGCTTTTCTTGATAGAGGGCTCATTGTGGGCCTGTCTTCTTCACTTTTGAGCATGTTCTCTTGGAGTTCTCTGACTTCTTCCCAGATGACCCTTTGCATATTTTGTTTTTCAGAGTAATCGTCTTCAAAGGTTGATCTAGATATGAGAGATCCAGCTAATGAGGATGATTGTATTTGAGTCTGCTTGGCTGGGTTCTTCTTTGCTGTTCCGGTGGAGAGAGGTTGAGAGATAGTTGTTTTCTGGGCAGTTTTTGTTGGTGGCTTAGGAGAGGAAGGAGGTGGGGGAGGTGGCATTCCTTCATGAGCTTCAGTTGAAGGTTTGCACTTCTTTGAGTTCTTTCTCTTGAGTTGTTCTTCTTCTTTCGCACTTGAACTGATGCTTTAAAGTTTTGACTTCTTTATTGGAGGTTAAACAGAGACTGTGATTGGCTTTCTTCTCTCATCTGTTGTTTTTACTTTTTGTTTCCATTATCTTTCTATATTACTCATCTAATCTTCTTGAAAAGAGTGTTTGATTTCCAGGGATTAGCTGATTTGTTGTTATTTTGCTTCTTACTGACCTTATCTCTTCTTCTGCCCTCTTTGCTTGATTTTTGCCCATGTCTTCAAGAGTCCTTTTCTTGTTTAGTAATTCTGCAGTGAAACTTTTAATGATTTGTTCATCATTACTTATCTCTACAGTTTGCAAATTTTGAAGACTTTTGCCTATTTCTTCAGAGATTTTGTTGGCGTCCTTGCTCAGTTCTTCTTTATAGGTTCTCAGCTCGTATATTAGAGTATTTAGTTGTTTGGTGTTTTAAGCTATGCGTCTTTCTACCTTCATGAGCTCTTCTAAGTTTGAGTGTTTGAGTTTTTCTAGCTCATGTATGTCAATTTTCTGATCTCTTTTGCAGTTGAATATTTTCTCTCTGATTGATTGAGAGAATTCTAAGAGATCAGATTTGAGTAGGATTCTGGGTAAAATTGGAGTTGGATCAACAGATATCTTTCTCCTTCTAACATACCAGTGGACAACACATGTCCAGCAATTTTACTGACATTTTCTCTGTTGAGAGTTCTGTTAGTGCCTAGAATACAAGAAATATCTGATGTTCCTAGGTCTTCCATATTCATTGTCTTTATCCTGAATGATTCAAACTCATGTGTTGTTTGATAATTCTTTTCAGAATTCTCATGTGTTGAATTCTCAGGGAACCAATCCTTGTGGGTTCTTTCCAAGTTTCCTTGACTCATCGAGTCTCCACTTTTTGGTGCTTGATGATGACTCTCAGAGTCATCAAACAGGCTGGGCTTCGTGGCTATATTGGGAATGTGGATCTGTGGGGGTGATTTTGGTGGACTGAAGTTGAAGTTTTTATAGGCTGAGGTGGTGGAATGTGATGTGGGAGAGTCAGGTGAACCCTTGTTTAGATTGACTGATTCAGAACAGTGAGATGTTTGTGGGCTTTGTTTTGGGGTTGGTTGTTCTGGTTCAGGTGGGTTCTGTACTTGTAGCTCTATGCCTTCTTTATATTTCATCAAGACTGGGGAGCTATCTGGTATATTTAAAAGTAAAGAAATAGGTATAGAGGATATATAGTGTGTTGTACCTGATTCGAACTTTTTCAGAATTTTTAGGGTGGTTGACTTGTGCTTGGCTCCCTTCATAACCAACGATCCTTCGTGACATTTCTTGAAGATGAGTAGAGAAAGAAACCTTATAAATGGAATGTGGACAGTTTCTATCTTCTCCTTTTGTTTATCTTCAATTCTTTTCACCAGATTCCTCCACTGTATAGCTCCATAGTCTATTCGTTTATTCAGAACTATAGCGACCATGATGGAGTATACTGATTCACTAGCTTGATCAGATGAGCCGATTTTAGCGGTTAGGCTGTAAATGAGTGTGTGCATCATCAATTTCCACTTTCTCTCTAACTGATTAATATTTATGCCTGATATTGTGGTAAAGCCTGTTCCTTTGTTCAAGGAATTGATGGTTTTGAGGATTTCTATTTTGGTTGGAGGTTGAGCAGGATTTTCTGGAGCTGTGAGGTCAGTTACTTGTCTGAAATCTTCTTCAGAAAACTATAGGGTTCTTGTGGATTGATCTTCGTTTTCAATGAGCGCTTTAATCCATACCCTGTTAGTTGCAGTTTCGGTTTCCACTTTTATTGTTGACCAGACATTCATAAGAGCCTCTTTGCTGACTTCTTCATCTTCAGTGAGAGCTGTTATGAGAGGTGAGTACCTCAATGCTTCTATGATGATCTGAACATCGCTTGAGTAAGGAGGTGGATTTAGATTTTCTCGCATATTGTTCTGCTCGATGTTGAATGTCTTGAATAGCGAGATTTGGGAGGATGAAGCCATTTTTTGATCTGAGGAAATGCTTTGCTTGGTGAGGATTGTAATTTTGTGAACGGTGTTTGATTTTGTGGATGAGTGAGGGTTTTATAGCATGGGAGAGATTCTAGGTTTTTAACGGCTCTTTTTCACCGATTGGATTGACTGGGTGGTGAAATGGATGTCCGTTGGATCATTGATTCTCCTCGTAACTGAAAAAAGTTACCATTCCTATTTATTGGAGAGTTTGACGTCTTCATTGTCGGTTGGGATTTTTTGTTGAATATTTGTTCTGACCCCGAATTTGATGAAATTTAATGTGTTTTTCTTTTATCAGCTCCAGATTTTTCAGAACCTTTCAGTGATTCTTTGTCATTCCTTTTCTTCTCCTTTTCGTCTTTCCCCCTCCCCCACTTTTTTTTTTGTTTTGTTTTGTTTTGTGTGTGTGTGTGTGTGTGTGTGAGTGATGATGTTTAAAATATTTTTCATTTTTTGTTTTATCCAGGCATTCAAACTTTTGTTCAGAACTACTTTGGAATTTCTGGAGTTGTTATGTATGACCATTTTTTGTGTGATTGATCAAGAGCATGCGTTTGATGGTCCTATTTGTTGCATATTGACATTTCTGCCCTTGTCCAGAACTACTTAGGAAATTCTGGAGTACTTTTCTAGCAACGTCCCCAAAGATTATATTTCAACAACTTTTTACAAAACTGACACCTAATACAAATCTTTATTTAAACATTAAATTTAGGTGAAAGCATGTAGTTTTACAAGTACAGGATAAGATGATTCTGGTGGGTATAGGAGGATGTGCTCTGGCTTCAAGTTGGAGAGGAATGTTATTATGAGAGATGGGTCTCAGGTTCTCATCATCTTCCTCTATAATGTCAGTTGGAAGCCCAGTAATATGAAGACTAAGAATCCTTTGGGAGGGTAGGAGTTGGGTGTGATTATACTCGTCACAAAGCGAGGATACAGAATAACTCTCTCTTCTACAGGCAGATAGCAGTTCTTTTTCATGTTTTGTAGAAGATAGTGAGAGAAGTTCATGTTAAGACCTTGAATCAGAGCATGCATGACCATTTGAGTGTCATCGTCAGCAAGATGATGATTATTGACCTTGGATGAGAAGCAGAGTTGAATTTGAGTGAAGAAGAACTGCCATTATACCCAATGTCAGAGAAGGTTTCAATGACTTGGGCCCTGTTAAAGTGGGTGGCCCCATTTTTGTCATTCAGACAAAGGGCTGAGCGAATGGAGTCCTTAGTGACTTCAAAGGTAAGTCGGTTCACTCGTGTTCTTATGGGGCTTCCTGATAGGTTGGGATCAGATCTTGCATTCACCCAAAATTCCCTCAGAAATTCATATCTCTAGGGGGTGTTCTGAGTGAGTGCAAGACCGATGGTGCAGGTTTGCAGAAACCTCATCATTCTGGTAAAGGTCAGCTGATGGTTAGATGTATGAAGACATAGATTGTGAGTTTGGTGAAGGGGGATTTCAAAGGCTTGTCTATCTAATAGAGCTTGAAGGTCCATTTTCTGATGAGGGTTTGTTTAGATGAGTACCTAGATGATTCAAGAGAGATATCATCTATTTGTAAGCGGGAAGAGTTCAGAAGTCTGGAGATTTGGCAGTGAGACTTTTGGGTTTTGTCGGCTGCTTAGGCTCCTGACATAGGTGATTGGGATGATTTGTGAGAGGGAATTAACTCCCTTTTTCATCATTCTCCTAGTTAGAGCTATTACTACCCCTTTTAGATGCCTTAACTCACAAAGATTTGTTTCCCGATATGCCTATTGCCTTTTAAATGTGTGATTTGATGGGCATCACTTCGCATCAGAAAGAGATAGTTAAACCTTTTTAAGAGTTATGGATGCCTCCTTATTTATATATATATATATATATATATATATATATATATATATATATATATACTAGCCGGGTACCCGCGCGTTGCGGCGGCGATAGTTTATAGTGTGTTATTCTTCTTTTGTTTGCGCGTTGCGGCGGCACGACAACCTACAATGCTGTATTTGTTCTTATTAGTGCGGTGCGGTATGGTGGTAATTCACAACGCGGTACTCGTTTCCTGTGTGCACGATGTGACGACAGTGACAATTTACAATGCTATACTCGTCTTTCTATCCGCACGATACAGTCGCGACAACAATGTATAACGAAGTACTCGTTTTGTATCTACAGGTGGACTAACTGCAACCAACTTACCATTCACCATCGTCTGTCACCTAAACAATTAACTATACCCTTCTACTTACACCACGTCATATCCTCCAAAATTTTCAACTTTCATTGTTGTTTATTTATATTAAATCATGACTAAAGTTCACATATATAGAAACTAAACAAAATTAACAAGAAAATATTGCCATTGATACGTATCGTTTCCGTTAGCACGATACGAAAGGCTGAGAATTCATCATGAGATAAATGAGAAGTTACCAGTTGAGAATGCCTCACAAATAACAATAGAAAATCGGAATAAAAAAAATGCATCGATAAGAAACATAGTAATTTAAAATAGAATTAGTCATAAAGAGTGTTTTAAGTTGAATTCATGAACATAATAGTTTTGATGAGGTCACATTAAGAGGGCCTCATAAAACATAACCATTTCAATGACCTCGTCACCATAAAGTTCCCACTACTCTTCATCGCTAAGAAAACAAAAAAACTCTTCATTGTCCTCAACCGAAATAGCATCATCTGCCACTGAAATGAAACGTTAAAGTGTATATTACATTGATTTTATCATAACCACAATACGTATTAAAATGTTATTAAACAATAACATAAGATACATCGTTATTTATCTCCTGTTCGCACATTCGGTGGTAACGCCAATTTACAACGCCCAACTATAATTATTTTAGTGACCTTACATTTGAATGTACAATTCTTGACACTCAACTATAATTGTTTTTATAATTCTTTATAATGCAACGTAGTGACTAACAAAAGGTGATTATTATTGTGATCTTACATTTGAATATACACTTCTTAACACCCAACTATAGTTTTGAAAGAAGTACTAACCTGCCAAAAAGTGGAAGAAACAATTTTGGGTCAAAAATCGGTAACAAATATCGTTTGCAAAACACCCATTCTGTAGTAGTAAGTTGTATGTTTCCAAATATTTGTAGAAACCGAATTCGAAATGATTGCAATATTCTTCCATTTTTTGCAACCCGTTAGAATACCCCTTTGTGAACTCTTCCCAGTTGATCATTCCACTTTTATCATCATCAAAGGGTCAAAATCATAGAATAGCTACAAATACACAAATGACACAAAATATTATATATAAAAGAAAAGAATAATGTGTAAACAAATCATTCACTGTACTTGATTTTAACTGTATCTTAACATTTCTTAAAAGAAATTTGACATGTATCTCCTAAAAATCAAGACATTGATTCAAGCTGGCAGTATATATGGTCTTGTGCTAAGAGCTTGTCCAAGCTGGCAGTCAAAACAAATTAAAGTAGATGATTTGTTTAAGTTAAGTGAATGTATCTGTATTTTCTCTGCAAGCCATGTTAACATAATAAAAAAGGATTTAACTTAACTAAAGTATCAATTTAATTTGCATAATTATAAAAGCTAAAACTCAACACCAGATAAAAACAATATTTAAAGGTTGAAATGCATGCTTAATCACCAATGCATTATCAATCAGAAAACATTATTCTATTGGCTATTAATAACAATTCAATGAGATTATGCATGCTAATAAGTGATAGATAGAAAGATGAAATTAAAGTAGGTGTGTCAAGTGGTACCATAAGTGGTGAACTGTTACTTTTTTTTTGCGAATAGTTCAATCCTAAGCAGGGATCACAAAGATGCTTAAGTGGTACATAGGTGGTGAACTGTTACTTTCTTTAATCAAATTTAATCCAAGTATTAGACGGATTCCCAATAAATTCATGAAGAAAAGTTCAGATGTTGATTAACCTTTGCTTAAAGGTATAAAGTGCTTTCACATTTAGTTGCTAAGCAAAGTGGTGGATGGCTGAAAGTGGCTAAATGTTGGTTAATAGTCAGCATATATTTTAAAAAAAATCAATGTTTTTGTATTGTTAAGGATTATTAAGAGTTGATGTTTTGGTTGTGGGAATTTCGAACTATTTACTTATGAATGGGTCAATTGGATTTATGATTTATCTCTAACAAGTCAATTTAGAAAAACTGAAAAAGAACACTCAAAAGAAAACTGGTTATTTGAATGGTGCTTTCCTTAACGGGTCAAATAGGCCAATTATAGAAAACATTATAGAGAAAACGGGCCAAATGGGTTTAACGGATTGAAACTCGCTTGAAATGTATCTTTTTTAATTTTTTTTAATCATATTAGACACACGTTATTCAGAAAGTTAATTTCAAAAATGTGAACATAGTGTTAGCAATAAACCCATCTGAATTCAACCATCCGTCTCCACCAGCATAAAACTGAACCAATTCGAACAGTTACTCAACACGGCAGACCCGCCCATTTTTCCTTACCATGAAATAATGTGAGTGGAATCAGCTTTACTTTAATAACTTTTCTAGTCTTCGACCTCTTTGACATTGTTCTACACGCATCTGCTCGCTAGCTTCATCTAGAAAGTTTTAGGCTGAGAACTCTGCAAATTTGAATAATATGGTCATGTAAGGTCTGAGCATATATACTTGACACGAAGCTAAACAATTTTTATTTAACCAATACCAATCATTGATTATGAATCTTAGATGATGTCCCTCATTAACATACCAACTACTTACTCCCTCCTTTGGCTTACTATTTCTATAATTCGAAATTGCATGATTCAACACACAAGTCCAAAATTGGTATGGTTTTTGACATACTGCATGGGAACCTCTTCCCTTTCTGAGTAGAAGCAACGATCATACCTTCCCCTCTGTCCAATCCATAACAAAAGAAAAAAACTCAAAATATTAATGTCCATCCAAATCAAACTCACCATACATACATAAAAAATGTTTACAAACCATAAGTTCTCAAACCATAAGTTCTAGAGAACATTGAAACTCTACAACCCATAACTCCTAAGTGGTAAGTCAAGCGCATTTAGCACAAAAGCAAAGGCAAAAAGTTTTAAGATGAACTCAAACTATAACAAAGAACTAAAATCTACAAACAAAATAAAATGTATGATAATTTTGTGGTTTTAATTATGAAACTCTACATAGGTTTTTTATCAAATCCCCAATTATGAAACTCTACATAGGATTTTGATCAAACCCCTAAAACCTAAAGGTTTGCAGCATACTCTTGAGCTTAAAAATTTGCCTGATGTAGTGATATCTATCTCAAACTTCTTATAGATAACAAAACCATAAATTCACTTCTAATTCTCCATCAGAATCAGGTTAGAAAATTACTCTTTAATCACAGATGAAGTTTTCATGTTCCATAGATCACACACATCATCAACTGGTAACTTTTTTAATATACAAACACGATAGTAACAATAATTGATATACATGAAGAAAAAACATAAGAAACTATAAACACAAATACCTTGATTTTGATTCATTTGAAGAGGTGCTAAGTTATCCGAAACAAGCTTCACAAGATAACCAAATGACACTGGTTTACACGCTTTCTTATACATCCACTCATCATAAAGCCCATCATACATTGTAAAAAAAACTTATTCTTCAAATCATCTCAGTTCATCCTTCATTTTCTAGCAGAAAAATGCAATATAAATTGCAAAAAAAAAACCTCAAATTGCTATCTTTGTGTATTCCAAAAAAAACCCATGAAATCTAATAATCAGAATAAGAATCAGTCCATCTTTGTATTCAAAAGTAAAAACTAACTATTTGGTCCAAAGTGACAAAAATCATGTAGATTAGGGTATAAATAATTGTTGTTGGATAATTTATACCCTCTTGGCAGAGCAAAGCAAGAGATCCATCTTTTCTAATTCGAGGATTCAAACGCCTTTTTCTGCCTTCGCTGCAAACTTATAAAATGAAAACAACATTTTTTTTTCAATTAAAACAAATATGCAACACTAAAACAATATATTTTTCAAACCTTATGTAATTCCAATTCTTTAAACAGCAATAATTTGCAATTCTGTTGAAAAATTATCAAAAGCACCCTGTCTATCCGTTGCCTGTCTTGTAAAATGTCATATTAATGATTCTAGATAACACATGAGTACAATTCTTTACCTTGTCACTCATTTTAGATCCGAGAGCTGGAGTAGTAAGATGAAGATTCGTGTCCCTCATGTGACTACACCATTACACCTAAAAACGGAGCAACATGTTTTTTTCCACAAAATAAACAGAAGCATTATGATTTATGACGAAAGTAGAGCATTTAGAGTTTTTTAGAAGTTAAAGCTTACCGTGGAAATAACAATCCTGGAGAAAAGCAAGCGGTTGTGCTCCCCCCTGAAAGAATTTGGGAAATATCAAGAACAAACCCTGGTTTGATGGAATCTAGCTCACGGAAGAGATGAGAGGAGGTAATAGTAGTCTCGAACAAAGCCGGATGGATGAAACAAAGCAATTAGGCATTCTGGTTGCTATGAATGAAGGATCGAGAAACAAAATGTGGAAATGCACTTAAGACGCCTTTAATTACCAAAATGCCATTTTTATCAATATACATTATATAGCAGGGGAAGGATCCTGCGAAAACTCTTTTTTTTTTTGCGAAAACCTAAAACCTAACACTAAAACCTTTACAACTTTTACATACGTTAATATTTTTCTATGAAACTTGCACCAAAAATCTTAAAATTCTATTGTCTTTGATTCTGGAAAAGAAATTGATATTTCGAAAAAAAATAAATTTAGTGCACATGTGTATTATTAGTGCACATGTGCACCATTTTCATTAGTACTACACAAATGAGAATTGGCATGCAAAAACATATTGTTTTGGTTAAAAACATTTAAAAAAACTAAAATATTCATAGAACTAATGATAATTCTACATATGCACTATAACTATTATAGTGCACATGTGTAGCATAAAATTTAAAAAAATTTAAAACGTTAAATATATTTTCAGAGTTAAAGATAACACAATTATAAGATTTATGTTGCAATTTCTCTTTTAAAATATTAATGTATACGACACGTATAAAGTGCTTTATTATTAGTGCAGGTGTGCACTAATAAAAAACCATGAAAAACTAACAAAATTATAACGTATTTGATGCGATTTTTCTAAAAAAAAACATTAACGCATACTATATGTATGAATTTTATTATTAGTGCACATGTGCACTAATAAAAAAACGACGAGACGTTAAAGTTTTTTTTAAATTTTTTCCAGAATTAAAGAATTCATAATTCTAAGGTTTTGGTGCAATTTTTTTTTTAAATATGATCGTATGAAAAAGTTATGAAGGTTTTAGTATTAGTTTTTAGGTTTTCACAAAAAGTTGTGGTTTTTACATGATCCTTACCCTATATATATATATAATATATATATATATATTTATATATATATATATATTAAATGAGAGAAAAACCAAATGTAAAGAACTCCCCCTACATATGTGCACGGTGGGAAGTTCTTACTCTTCCGTTTTTTAAGGGTTATTGGCTTCAAATAATCCTAACTATTAGTTTTTGGCCGAGAACACTCTCAACTAACGAATTAGCCACTGCCACTCTCAACTTTCCACCTATTTTCTCACACCACTCCCTCCGTTAATTTTCTTTAACACCGTTAGTCATCTGCCTACATGGCTGTCATACATGGCATAAAATGACTATGTGGCTATCTACATGGCTTGAAATGTCCATAAATCTTCCTATGTGGCATAAATGTCTTAAAGAAAAAAAAAACAATTTATTTTCCAAAAAGCCCTCTTCTCTTCTCTTCTCTGCGCAATGAACCCTAAATCCACCATTCTCTTCTCTTCTCTGCGATGAACCTTAAATCCACTGATTACCCATGAATCAGCAAATTGAAGTGTTTATTTTGATGATTTGAGCCTTAGCTTCTCTGCGATGAACCCCTAAATCCACCGATTAACCCATGGATCAACAAACCGGCGGCGGCGACGTGTTTGTGCACTTCGAGCCCTAACTCCGACGAAGACCTGGCGAGTAAAGACGACCTCCGACTGCTCTCTCGAGGGTTTATTCTCGCAACAACAAACTCCGACGGCTTTCTTCTCCTTCTCCTCCCGCCACCAGCGGCGGCACTACCGTATTTGTGTACCCGCCATCCACCGACGCGAACCACTCTCTTTCTTCTCCATTTGAACCGGCGACAACAAGGATTTTGGTGGCGGGTTGCGGCTACAGCCGCGGGTCCGGTGACCCTCTGTTTACGAATCCGACCACCGGTATGTTCTAGATTTGTAGCTGGTTGATGATTCATACATGGATGTTCTAGATTTGGTCTGGTGACCCTCTATTTACGAATCCGACCATCGATCTGCATCTCTTTTCGAGCATTTATCGGTGACCCTCTGTTCTAGATTTGGATGGCATTGTGATGAGTTGGTTGGTGTTGTGATGGGTTTTTAGCGGTGATGACGGGTTGTGCCGCCTCTCTGTCGCCGGACAGTTTTGATTGATAATGGTAATAGACTACTTTGATGGGTTTGTAACAGATTAATGTTTTTTGAGAATTAGGGTTCTTTTGGTTGGTAAAGGAGATGCAGGTCAATGTTTTTAGTTTTTAAGGATTTGATACATGTGGATTTTTAATTAACTTTTTTTATTAAAAATAAGCCACATAGGCATGCCATGTAAGCGTATTACTAACAGTGTTAAGAAATTTTAACGGAGGGAGTGGTGTGAGAAAATAGGTTGAAAGTTGAGAGTGGCAGTGGCTAATTCGTTAGTTGGGAGTGTTCTCGGCCAAAAACTAATAGTTAGGATTATTTGAAGCCAATAACCCTTTTTTTAATTTTGTTTTTGGAACCCATTTGTTTTTTGGTTTTGTTATTTTAGTGACTTCTTTTCCTTTTATTTTCATATATTTGGAAGACACACTCAAAGGGGTGTTAGAGTGCATTTGTTTTATGTCGAAGTGTCTTCCAATTAGTTTTACCATTTCATTGCACATGCAGTGCTTGTAAATGGTACTTTCCCCAAAAATTTTAAGATTTTGACTTGAGGAGCTGGATGACTCAGATTTGGCTTTATTGGAGTCATCAGAGTTGGTTTTTTTTTGACTCAGAGTTTCAAGAACTGGACTTTTGTTTTTGGAATTGTTGTCTAGTTGTGACTCTTTTTGACTGCTGCTTTTTACAAAGACAGTCTTGGAACCTTTAGTTCCTTGTATGTACCCGATTCCTTGTCCATAATTTCTTGGTGTGTTTGTCGTTTTTTCAAGCTGATCATGGAAATTTATGAGACCATTTATTTTGTTTGTTTCCACGTGCAGTCTTTGATATAGAGTTGCACGTTCAGTCTCATAGTGATCAATTTTTGCTTTATTGCTCAAGTTTTGAGTTTCTAGTTTACTTAATCTTAACAATTCTTTTTCTCTATCCTCTTTTAGTTGATGAAGTTCAGACAGGATAGAGTTAATTTCTTCTTCAAAAGTTTTAGACTTGTTTTCATTTAAAAGTTTGTTTCTTTCAGAATTTTCTTAAAGAACTTTATAGTTGACTGACATGTTATTGAATTGAAAGATTAGATCAAAGTGAGATGAGCTTACCTGCTTTTCATGTGAGATTTTGGATAGATCAGTTGAGAGAGATTCATCATTTGTCATAAGACATTTGTTGGATTGACATTCCTCTTCTGATGATGACTCGGAATCCTAGTTCTGTACTTCAGTCATTAATGCCTTTTCTTTCTGCATGGCTTGTTCATACTTCTTTTTGTAGTATGCAGCATCTTTGAGTCTTTTATTCTTGCATTCTGAAGCATAGTGTCCCATTGTTCTACATTTGAAGCATCTTATCTCACTCTTGTCAACTTCAGGATTGTTGTATTCAGATGACCGATTTTTGTTTTCTTCATTTTTAGAAAATTTATCTTTGGTTGACCAGGAAGGATTATTTTTTAATCTTCCAAATTGTTTGGTCAGTAGTGCCAGTGATTTTTCTAATGACTCGTTTTCTGTCTCATGCTCAGAATATTCATATTCTGAGTCACGTAGTTCCTTTCGTTTTGAGTGGCTTGGCTCTTGTTTGATGTTTCTTTTTCTCTTTTCAGAGTAAAGAGCCAGTGGGTCCACTTTGGATCTTGAGATGTCCTGTATTTCAGACTCTTGAGACTCTAGAATGCAGAAGAGATCATTAAGATTTTTTTCTTCTAAATCCAGGGTTGATTGAAGAGTCATGGTTAGACTTCTCCATTCACAAGGAAGACTTTTGATAAAGTTGATTTTTGTCTCCTCATTGGTTTTAGAAACATTGAACTTCCTTAGATTGTTTATTATTGTAGCAAAGTGATTGTAAGTATTTAAAAGTGACTCGCTTGGAAGTGACTTAAAAGATTCATATTCATTTAGAGCTTTTGTTCTTTTGTTTCTTTTCATTTGGTCCCCCCCCCCCCCCTTCCCCCATCAAAGAGTTTTTCAAGGGCATCCCATATGCCTTTGGCTGAGGTGTTGAAGTCAACTTGACAGAATATATCATGAGGAAAAGCCATGATAAGGACTGTCTTGGCTCTGTCGTCATTTATCTCTTTGGTTTTGTCCTCTTCACTCCACCATTTCCTTTCTTTAGGGATGGTGCGAGCGGGCACACCGGCTGAGGCTTCAATTTCTTTTATCTCATGAATGTCACCTGTGGGGAAATGGGGTCCTTTGGCTATGCATTCCAACAGGGAGTTATCAGCTTCTTTTAGGAAGTTGGTAATGCTGATTTTCCACTGTGGATATTCCTCCCTAGCAAGCACAGGGGGTTTTGCCAATGAGCCAAGAGATTTTCCATTGTTCCAGTTTGAGGACATTTTTGAGGGAGAGTTAAAGAAAAGGTGTTGAAGAGCTGGAACTTTGAATATTGATTATTCAATCTGCTCTGATACCAATTGTTGGGTCCCTTGAAGGGCTCTTTAACAATGTTGGCACAATTTGATTTAAATAAGGTATATAAGTTGCGGAAAGTAAATCAATGTGGAAGACAACAATTCATAAAAGGGTTATTCTGTATATCTCAAATGTAAATAATGGTTTACACGAGTTTATAGTATGACTATGTATCAACAAAAATAACTTTCTATGGGAGTAAGGTTGTAATTGCTTTGAGAAGATATTGAATTGTATGCTTGATGTCTTGCTTTGTTTGGTGAAGTCAGCTTGCTATTTATAGCAAATGTAGCAAGTTGTATTTGGATAAGTTGGTTGAGGACGGTTGATGTTGGAGTGTGTCAGAGTATATAAAGATATATTGAACGTATTCAATTTATCTCTTTTTCAACTATCTTCAACTGCTTTCTTGATTATAGCCAAGTTGACATTCGTTTTGCTTGTTTTTCACACAAAGATAGAATTTGTTCTTCTCGTGATATTAATCTTCTGATAATCCAGAACTCCTTCTGGACTCTTCTTTGAAGACTGTTGATGCTTCCTATTAGAAGCTATCTACCGAAATGAGGATTTCTGTAGATTTTAATCAGTACAGAACTACTTCGGAATTTCCGGAGTAGTTCTGTATGAATACAGAAATCGTATAGAAGTCTGTTATTCATACAGACTTTTGTTTCCTTTCTCTTTTAAGGATATGTCTTATCTTTTTTCTAATACTTGACTGTTTTGTACTACAATTGCATTATGTTCTAACAGTATTCAGTCAACACCATCAATTGATGTCATTGGAGCATCAACTTCTTTTTCCATGTCTGATGAGCCATCCATTCAGATTCTTGAACCAGTAATTGTGGAAACAGAACCAGCACCTGCAAGTACCGAGGCAGACAACACTGTTGAAACTGATGTTGTAACGCATGTATCCGATTCAGATAATGTTACAGAAATTGATACCGGAGAGACTCCTAGCGATGATCTACAAATTGGAAATCTGGACTCGTCTATTCCACTTCCTACTGTTGAAGAGACTCGAATTCACAAGATTCATCCTACGAGTCAGATTATCGGTCCAGTTGACAAACGTCTCACTCGCAGTCAATCAAAAGATCTTCATATGTGTTTGTTCTCATGCTTCATCTCACAAGAGGAACCTACTACGGTTGCTGCTGCCTTATTGGATGAAATTTGGATGATGCTATGCATACAGAGTTACTCCAGTTTAAATTGCTCAATGTTTGGCACTTGGTTGATCCTCCAGAAGGTGTAGAGCCTATACATGTCAAATGGATTTTCAAAAACAAGAGAGACGACCATGGTATTATTATAAGGAATAAAGATCGTTTTGTAGTGAAAGGATACATGGAAATTGATGGCACAGATTATGAAGATGTCTACGCGCATGTCACTCGTCTGGAGGCAATACAGATCTTTTTGGCATATGCCTATGAAATGGAACTAAATGTTAAGCAAAACTCACTTTCTGAATCAACTCAGTTGTTCTCAACTGCTCTAGTTACTACTCATTTTCATAACCAAAGATCTTCAAACTCATATTCTTATCAGTCACCTATAGTCAGCTTCCCTGAGACACCAAGGTGTCAAGAGAGCTTTTCAAACTTGTTTGACAACTCTCACAATGCTCGTGTAGCAACTGACTCATACAAAGGCTTCATTTGAGAAGACTTAAAGTGTATAGGTGCTGATGACTTAGAAGAGATGGATATTTTGACCCAACTTGCTATGGTGTTTGTTAGAGCCCAAATATTTTATAAAAGAACAGGTAGAACCTACAAAGGAGCAAAAGCTGCTCACATTAGCTTAGACAAAAGCAAGGTGAAATGTTACAACTGTCACCAACTTGGACACTTTGCAAGAGAGTGCTCACAACCAAGAAGAGAAGGACAGAACCAAGGCCATGTCCAAATGAAGAGTCATGGTGGAAGCAACTCAAACAACAACTCTGCTCACAGTTCGGGTCAGCAACCTACTCCACCAAAACCAATCGGAAGCCAAAACCATCAAAATGTTGTTGTTGCTGTAGCAAATCAAACTGAATGTGTAGAATGGGAAGACTTCGTAGCTGAGTTTGAGCCAACTAATCATGCCTTGATGGCCAAACAAGACTCTACTTAATATCAAGTAATTCCTATTCCTGACAAAGTTTTAGACAACCTATGCAGCCCTGCATGCATTAAACAAGTGGCAAAGTACAGAAATCACAACACATATTTAATTGATGAAGTTTCTAATCTGAATGAGTTAAAGGATTGTTTTAGAAAAACTGAGTCATCTTACATTGCTAAAATTGAAAGTTTAAACAAAGAATTTGAATAGCTAAAACAAACCAACTGAACTCTTGAAACACAGCTTGATGATTTACTATCTAAACTTGAAAAGTCAAGAAAGGAAACCAAAGATGCTAAGGCTGAGGTTGACATTCTTGAAATCAAACTGAAAGTTGCTTTGTTTAGTTTCAAACTGCAAACAAAAAGGCTGAAAAGTTATGGTTAGGAGGGATGTATGGTAAAGCTGGTGTTGGTTACAACAGTGTTGAACCACCAATTGAGTACTCACCTACAATTGAACCAATTAAAGCTTTGAAAACAGACTGCAAAGTCAGTCTCACTATTGATGACACCTCATCTCAGTCAAGTTCTGAAAAAAAAACCTGTTAAATCAAAGAAACCTAAAGTCACTGATGCAAGCACATCTGTATCAACTGACCAATCAAGGATTTTAAAACCATCAATTGCTTACCACCCCCAACTGTTTATTAACCGAAAGATTCAAAAGTTAGAGGTAAACAACCTGAACAGCCTAAAGGAAGTCAAACTCAAAGATTTGGTTAACTTACCTATAAACAGGTTACTAAGAATGAGTCCCCCAGGAAAAGTGAGTTTCATGAAACCAGAGTTCTTGAATGTATGTTATGTGGTGAACAAGGACACTTAGTTGCCATGTGTCAATTCAATCCTTTGAGTAAAGTTAAACCTCTTTCAAAACCAAAACCTGTTCAAAAACCAAAAGTTGATTGTCAAAAGAAACTCACAGGTAGAACTTCACCTGGGAAAAGTCAAACGATGAAGTATTTTGGTCTGAATCTAACAGGGTTTTAATTGGAAATGAAAGAAATGGGAGTTTTACTGTTTTGAAAGAAAATCGGTTTCCGGCTGAAGGTTCAAGCGGAACAAATTTCCGCTCTAACTCAAGTTCAACTCGAAAACCGACATCAACCCAGATCATCCACTGGTCCCAAGCAGAGAGCAAATGTACATTTTGCTGATGGGTTTGAACACTTTGAAGCTCAAGGAAGAAGAAACCCCTCAAGAGGAAAGACCACCTCTAGAGAAAGTTTTTCAAAAAGCAGAAAATCTAACCAACCGGAATTTGTTACTAGTTCAAGTGGAAGTCACTCTATTCCACTTCAAGGTGAAAATTTGAAACAAAACAATTATTTTCCATATATATTTTCAAAATCACTTGAAAGAACTAGGTTGGTCAACCAAACTCACAATTCAACAAGTGAAATGCCTAAGAAAGTGACCAAGAAACAAAGAAAATTCAGGGAATACAGGGAAAGAAAAATTGCTGATAGGAAAAATGGCAAAAGTGTAAGATTCTGTCGAACAAGCACTCAATTTGAGAACTTTAACTTTGATAATGATGATCTGCTCACTGAAGCTTCAGTGTTAAATACTCTAGTACTAAAAGAGTACAAGTATAATGATGCTTATGGCAGACCCAAGACCACTCAGGCTTGGGTCCCCTATCAAAAAATTGATCAATTCTGATATGTGCAAGTGCAGAATAAAGGCCAAAATAGCCTATGGGTAATAGACAATGGATGCACTTGCCATATGACATGGAATAAGCAAATACTAGAAAATACAAAAAGAATTAACGGAGGATCAGTTTCCTTTGGAAGCACAAAAGGTCATATCTCATCACAAGGAGATGTGAGTAATGGAGTCGTATGCTTTGATAGAGTCAATTTGGTTGATACATTAAATTTTAATCTTTTTACTGTCTCACATACGTGTGACAAGAATTTAAATTTGATGTTTAATGAGAGAGGGGCCATAGTTCTCAAACCTGGTGTTAAAATTCCTGATGAGCTAATCATGCTTAAAGCACCCAGAAGAGATGAACTATATATCTTGGATATGTCAGTTGATGCACCCTCTTATGGCACTACCTGCTTTAAATCCAAAGCCTCAAGTGATGAGTCTGATTTGTGGCATAGAAGGTTAGGGCATGTAAATTACAAGAACATGAACCGAATTGTCAATCCTGGCTTGGTTAAGGGTCTTCCTAACAAGCATTTTACATGTTCTGAAAACTGTGTACCTTGTCTCAAGGGAAAACAACACAGAACCTCCTTCAAGCTAAAAGTTGAATCTTCTATCTAACAACCTCTAGAGCTACTACACATGGATCTATTTAGTCCAACTAGAGTGATGAGTTTAGGGAAAAGGTCTTACTGTTTTGTTATAATTGATAATTTTTCGAGGTACACTTGGGTCTTCTTTCTTAAAACAAAAGATGAAACTGCTAAATTGTTGAAAACTCTTATGATCAATTTAGAAAGTCAATCCAATCTTAAAGTTAAAACAATCAGGTGTGACAATGGCATTGAATTTAAAAATCATATTTTGAATTCATTTTGTGAAAAAATGGAATTGTTAGATAATTTAGTGTTCCTAGAACTCCACAACAGAATGGTGTTGCTGAAAGGAGGAATAGGACACTAATTGAAGGTTCTAGGTCAATGTTAGCACACTCTAAACTCCTAGTGATATTTTGGGCAGAAGCAGTGAACACTGTCTGTTATGTCCAAAACAGGATTTTGATTGTCAAAGGCAAGAACAAGACACCCTATGAGCTTTGGAGAAAAAGAAAGCTCAGTATCTATTTCTTTAAACCATTTGGTTGTCCTGTTATAATATTAATAACCAATGAGCTATTGCCCAAATTTGCAGAGAAAGCAGATGAGGGATATTTTGTTGGATATTCTGGTGTGTCTAAAGCATGCAGGGTATACAACAAGAGAACCAAAATTGTTCAAGAAACAATAAATGTTTCTTTTAATGAAAAATCTTCCAACAAATTTGAATCTCAACGAACTTGGTTATTTGATATTGATGCACTAACTACCAGTTTCAACATAAATGTTGAAAAGCCTGTGAGTTCTTTAGTGCAGGAACATAATCATTAGAGGTCAGCTGATGAACATTGGAAGAGCAACCATGCTGGAACCAATAAGAAGCAATATTCTTCTCTTCAATGAGCATCATACCTATCTTGCCATGCAATGGAAACAAACCGTCTAAAATAATTCAAATTGACACTGAAGCAGTTCCAGATGAAGTCTAAGCGGAACCTGTTTATCGGGTTCAAGTTCAACCGGAAAACACCATTTCAGAAACTGTCGAGAACACTGATTGAGGGTCAAATGAACCTGAAAAGTCAAATGATGCTACATTAAATGAGCTTAATTTTGAGCATCTGACTCACAATTAAGAAACCAGTTCTCAAGGAACAGTTGAAGTTTCAGATCCTGTGTCACACATTGGTGATGTTGAGCTTGACTACATACTTCCTCGGATCAATATACCCACAAATGGAAGAAGCCACGAATTCCCCATGCTTCAAGACAGAAGAATCAACAAGAATCATCCATTTGAAAACTTATTGGAGATGTGTGAGCACTTGTTTTGACAAGAAGTAAATCTGCTGATGCAAACATCGGTTTGCATGCTGCATTTTTGTCTCAAGAGGTACCCAACAAGGTAGCTGATGCCTTGAAAGATAATAGTTGGGTAGAGGCAATGAAATAAGAGTTATTTCAAATCAATAAGCAGAAAGTTTGGGAATAGGTAGATCTTCCTGTTGGAGCAGAACCACTTGGCACTAAGTGGGTGCTCAGAAACAAGAAAGATGACATGGGCATTGTAATAAAAAACAAAGCAAGAATTGTTGTGCAAGGCTATGTATAGGAAGAGGGCATAGATTATGATGAAGTATTTGCGACTCCATTACTATTGATCACCGATTGCTACACACTGATCGAAATTCTCCTTGAGAATTTCGTGAACACCAAAGTCCCAAAACACTATTGAACCACCAACCAACTTAAATTGATTACTAGGATTCCTATTTATAGGAGATGGTGAACTTGGAAAACAAGTTAACCTCCCTACCTAAAATAACTCCTAATTCCCGTATTTGAACCCTAAGGCCCATAAAACTCCCACTAAACATTGTTTAAATGAGCCCAAACACATCTAAATTGGCCCAATGACCCAATATACCCATAACCCAACTTATTTTCACCTATTCTAACACATAGGCCTTCAGAATACTCCGCCAAGTGATGATTTAATACACAAGCCACAAATCTTGGTCCTTACAATCTTCCCCTTGGCTTGTGCTATTAAATATCTTCTACTTTCAATCTTCAGACTTCAGTCTTCTCCTTGGCTTGAACATGGGTTGGTGAAGATTCTTTTCTTGTACGATCTTCATTGGGCAGCAACGGCCGAGTTCTGGGAGTTTTCTCTCAATCAGCATCAGCTTGGACTTCAAATGACAAACAAGTAATGAGAGGAGGATTCTCAAGTACTTTCTCCTTCTTGAAACATGTCGAGTCCTTGCTGGATCATCAGTAACTGTCTTGACCAGCATGTAACTTCAGAGGGTAAAAATGTTGAAAACCCCTTCTTGACATTCTTGAATTTCTTGACTTGAAACAATTCATGTTCTGGTTGCTCTGCATCTTTAGCTTCTTTATGATCTTTGGAAGCTTCTCTTGAAAAACCAACAAACTTCCCCTAAGCATAGGGTAAGTCCTTTTCCGGCTGGTTCTTCAACTTGATCAGCAGCAGAGTTCTTGCTTTGATCAACTGAGTCCTTGATTCTTTTTCCATGAGTTGTTTTTTTTTTCACTTAACCTGTCAAGCACAACATGGAACAAACACTAACCAGACAATGATGACTGGTTATCGGGTTAGCATTACTTAACCAAACAACTTTCCCTGAACCCGAGGACTCCTTTTATTTTCTCCCCCTGAGGTTCTGAGGGAGGGTCAAACTTTCTTGCATAAAACCCCTAAAAATTTATTTAAACTTCTCAAATCAACCTGGCCAATTCATAAACTTAAGATAACACAAAAGAAACAAAACAAACATACCAAATTACTAAACGAGAAGGTTTTATTTTGGGATCAAACCGTCTTTGTCTGAACTGAGGAACCCTTTTCAGCATCTGTTACTCGAACACGTCCAGGCGATTGCCAGTATATTGGTCATTCTTAAACCCATGTTCCTCATTTTCCCGGTTGTTTTTCACTTATTTATCTTTTAGGTGCATTAATTATGAACATCCGACAGTCACACACAAATTCTAGGTAATTAATATGTGCAGTCTATCAAGCTTGATCATTCCCTACCACATATTTTCACATTCCCATATCCAGAGTTTTGAATCTTTTCTCGAGACTTGGTTGAGAAGAGAAAGAACAGATCATAAAAGAGATAGGAATAATATACAAAGACTTGTATGATTTCAACTCAGAGGCGTTTATCAGTCAGGTGGTAACCTTTCATCAAACACATAAGCCTAGTCACAAAGTCAGCGCTAAAGGGTTTTGGACGCTAAAGGGTCTCTTTTGTTGTGCACATTGGCATCTTTTGGGGTGTAAATTATATATAGTGATCTGCAAGCACGTTAATCCAGACTAACCAGGTCTTTGCTCACGCAAAACAGAGGAAAATCTTATTAACACGTCAACCATTCTACACCAGGTCATTGCTCACGCAAAGCAAAGGCAAGACTTGACTGACGGCTTTGACATCCCCAGATCTTTGCTCACACAAAACAGAGGGGACGCCGACTTTTTGAGATTTTCGATTCAACACTTTGGAGTCCGGCGTGTGTATCGGGAACAATTTCGCAGTCAAATAGAACAAGCACTTAACCTAAGTGTGTGTTTCCCGTCAAATGACATACTTTATATTAAAGTGTTGTGACTCATACCTTTGTTTTTGGAACTGAGCCTACTGAGCACATCACCTTGGATCATGTCTTTCAATTTTGCCTTACGCGTGTCAGTCATTCTGAGAACGGAGATATTTCACTTCCCTGCCTTCTCAAACACAAACAAAAGATTAAAAATTAAAAAGCACAATTTTTGAGGGCTCAACTATGTCATCTTTTCTATTCTTCCCCTTGCTTTTTGATTTTTAAAATCAACACACATTTTTTTTCTTTATTATTGACACATAGACACATCACTAAATATCTACTAAAACTGGCCAAGCTAACCTTCAAAGTTTATCTTTTGAAAAATTTTCTGAAACAAACAATTCAGACAGTACCTTGCTGATTTTGTTTTAGATTTAGCTCTCACAAGGAAACATACCCCCCATAAAGATCTACATGTCATGAAGTGAAGAGATGCCTCATTTCCTGTGCCTAGAACAATCACTATCACAAACAAGCAAACAAGGTTAATGAAAGTCCTCCTTGACTGTTCCTGCACAAGGTGAGAGATCAGTTAGCCAATGGAACCCAGGCCATAGTGGTTCTGGGTAGACCTGATGAATCAACGAAAGTTACTTATTTTAAGCACATTCCCTTGGTAACATCAGGGATAGGGGGTGTGGCTGCCTTGGTTGGACGGAGAATGTCCTTTTTGTTGACATCTCTGGGTTGGTGATTTTCTTTCCCAAAAACTTGTGGTTTTCTCGGTGGTGAATTTTTAGTTTCATTTTTCTTTAGAAATTTTACCTTTTGAAACTGTTTGGAGTGTTTTTTGTACACTCCAGTAGGCTTGAAAGATAGGTTTACCACCTTTGAAACATTCCACCTGTCATCCTTCCTCCAACCGTTTGATTTAGCTGAACCAACTGGATTTGGATGGATAAGTGATTTTGAAACAGATTTGAAAACTGGTTTTGGGGATTCAACAGATTTTGGTCTCCAAGCTGTTTTGACAGATTTCTGAGATGCTTTGTTTTCTTTAAAAATGGTCTTTGGCCATTGCTTAGGAGCCTTGGGTTTCTGCTGTACTTTGTGACTCTGAGGTGCTTGTTTATGCACCTTGGGTTTTGATGGACCGGCCCTTGGAGTTGGGTCACTTTGTTTTTGGGTCCTTGGACTGGGTCCCTGATAAACCCTTTTGGGATAATAGGGTTCATAAGGTCGGTATAAACAGTTTCTTGCCACGTGTCCTGGTCTACCACAGACATGGCAAGATTGTTTCTTTGGGTATGCGGGAGCCTGTGGTTGGTTACGCCCAGTGGAAATCCAAGTTGGTTTTGAACAATTTTTGTGGATCCAATGGGTTTTACCGTGGGGCTTTGTGGTTAAAATGTACTCCCGCTGAACTGGCTTAAGCTGGTCATATGCAGAATTGATTTCTGGGTACGGGACAAAATCATGAGGTCTAACGTCCCTCACTTTCTGCACATCTTGATCATGACAATCATTCTTATTTTCTGTAGGTTTCCCACCCAATACCCCACCATTTGTGAGTTTGGGACCAGCAACCTGTGGTCCCTTATCCCTTCTTAAAATTTTAACAGTTTTTAAGGGTTTCACAGGTTTAGCATCACATTTCCCAAAGTTAAACACACCACAATCAGACGATTTTGCAAACAAAATAGACCCAGAACTTGTGGACTCAGACAGAACAGATGATTCAAGTTATTCAAAATTAATATTTTTGTGAAAATCATTAGAACTGGAACTCTAAGAAAACTCCTTGCTATCCACTACCCCTACTTCTTTATTACCTTTATCTACAAAACAAGTAGAACTGTTAGTAGTGTTACAAACAGGAGCAGAAATTTTAATGGGACAAGCAGCAAGTTTCTTTTCTATTTCAGCCTTAGCTTCTAAGGAGGTCTTTGGACACTCATAGCCTGGGACCATTTCTTGCATCAATGGCATCGGTACTGTATGAGTGGACGTTTCATCTTTTACCTCCATACCAAGACCCAAACCAGAGTTAGCTTTGAGATGTCGCATTCGTGCATCCGTGTTATAGAAAAGAGAGCTAGCCTTCATCATTTCTGACACAATTTTATCATTTTTTTAACCTTGGTTTGAGATGTTTCTAGTTTACCTCTAAGTTGTTCAACTTCAGATTTTAATGTGGCAATCTCTTCATTAGCAACTTTGAGATATGGGGTTTTGTCACTCAAATCCCTTTGAAGATTTTTTATGTCGACTTTGGCAGCTTCTAGTTTCTCACTTAATGATTTAGTCCTACCTTTGTATTCTCTCAAGTCTTTATCAGATAGTTCACGATTTAATGTTTCATTGAAGAACTTACGTTGCCAGTCTTGAGATTCATTAAGTATAGTTTGACATTAAGGGTTAAAACATACCTCAGTGCTGTTGGTGCATGAAGTGGTACCTGGTAGAAAGGATGCCATGAACTTCTCTTGGATGGAACTTCTGGATCAAATACGAACTGAAATACTTGAACGGATTGAAAAGGGGATGGATCGAAAAGTGGGTTTTCGATCGGAAAGTGGAGTTTCGGTCGAAAAAGGGGTTGGATCGAAAAGTACTTTTCCATCGGACAGGGGGTCGGTTGAAAAGCAGACTTCTCGATCGAAAAGTGTCAGCGGATCGAAAAGTCTCAGTGGGGACTTTCCGATCGAAAAGAGAAGCTGATCAAAAAGTCACAGGGGACTTTCCGATCGAGATGCTCTGATCGAAAAGTCACAGGGGGACTTTCCGATCGAAATTGGCTGATCGAAAAGTCACAAGGGGGACTTTTCGATCGACAGATGGCTGATCGAAAAGTTAGAAGGGGATTTTCCGATCGAAATGGGCTGATCGAAAAGTCACAAGGGGGACTTTTCGATCGACATATGGCTGATCGAAAAGTCACAAGGGGACTTTCCGATCGAAATGGCGCGACAGAAAAGGCTTTTCGATCAGGAGGACGATCGAAAAGTCTCCAAATCACGAATTAAGCACCTCGAAAGCTCCTGTCTTGACTTGAAACCTGCAAAAATACTTCCGAACGTGCTAAAAGCTGAAAATCACCACAAAACTCAAATCGTTAGTTGTCAAAAACTTGAATCGGATATCGCGAGAGCCTCGAAACTTGCATTTCTTGGCTCTGATACCAATTGTAAGGATCGAAAATAACCCAAACACGATATCACGATCTCTAGTGAGTGTGCGGGATCCAAACACTAGAGTGATTCAAGATTAAACGAGAATAATACGAAAAAGGAATCACAATGTAAGTAAGAACACAAACCGATTTGAAGAAAACACTTTACTATTGATCACCGATTGCTACACACTGATCGAAATTCTCCTTGAGAATTTCGTGAACACCAAAGTCCCAAAACACTATTGAACCACCAACCAACCTAAATCGATTACTAGGAGTTCTATTTCCCAGTATTTGAACCCTAAGGCCCATAAAACTCCCACTAAACATTGTTTAAATGAGCCCAAATGCATCTAAATTGGCCCAATGACCCAATATACCCATAACCCAACTTATTTTCACCTATTCTAACACACAGGCCTTCAGAATACTCCGCCAAGTTATGATTTAATACACAAGCCACAAATCTTGGTCCTTACACCAAGTATTTCAGATGGATTCAAAAGTGCCTTCCTATATGGCCTGCTGGAACAAGAAGTGTATGTTAATCAACCTCCTGGCTTTAAAGACCCTCACCATCCCAACAGGGTGTGCAAGCTGATTAAAGCTTTGTATGGTCTCAAACAAGCTCCTAGAACCTGGTATGAAACGCTTTCAAACTATCTTCTAGAGAATTGCTACAGGAGAGGAGCAATTGATAAAACACTTTTTGTCAAATGTGTTGGTAAGGATATGTTGATGGTACAAATTTATGTGGATGATATTATTTTTGGTTCATCTAATACTATATTGTGTAAAGAGTGAAGCAAACTGCAGCTGGGATTTTTCTGAACCAGTCAAAGTACATTAAAGATATGCTAAAGAGAATTGACATGCATGCATCTTCAAGTGCAAAAACTCCTATCTCCACTTCCCACAAGTTAACCAGTGACTTAATTGGCAAACCAGTGGATGTACATATGTACATGGCGATGATAGGATCACTGATGTATCTTACTGCAAGTAGACCTGACATTATGTTCAGTATTTGCTTATGTGCAAGATATCAATCCTCACTAAAGGAGTCTCACATGCTGGATGTTAAGAGAATTTTCAAATATATGAAGGGTCAACCAAAACTGGGTTTGTGGTATCCCAAAAATTCTGACTTCTCCTTCAGGGCATTCACGGACAGTTACTATAGAGGATGTGATATAGACAAGAAATCTACATCACGAGGATGTCAACTTTTTGGTGAAAGACTTGTCTCCTGGAAATGCAAGAAGCAAACTTGTGTTTCTACATCAACTGTTGAGGCTAAATACATTACTGCCTCAAGCTGCTGTAGTTAAGTCCTTTGGATCCAAAATCAGATGCTTGATTATGGAATAACCTTCATGGAAACTCCAATTTTTGCAGACAACAACAGTGCAATCTCCATCATCAACAATCCAGTCAAGCACTCCAAAACAAAGCACATTGATATCAGGTATCACTTTATTAGAGATTGTACAGAAAAGAACTTGATTAAATGGTTCAAAGTTCACACCGATCATCAACTAGCTAATTTGTTTACCAAAGCTTTCGATGAGGCAAGATTTTTCTTCCTCATCACAGCCATCAGGATGATGAACTTTAATTAAAACAAACCTTTTCATAACTTTAATAAAAGAGACCTTTGTGTCTAAGAGCCCGTCTCTTGATACAAAAAGAAAAAGAAAATGAAGATCTTTGTGTTAGTTAGAAACTATTTCAGTTCATAGTCAGTAATTGCTGTCAAACTATGAAAATTAACACAAGTCATCTTTTAAAAATCATGTGTTTTAGTTTTCCGCTTCAAGTTCCGGTTCAACCTATGAGAAATGTATTTTTGAAAATCTCCGGGTGAACTTCAACCGGAAAAATGCTTTGTAACTTACGTGGAAAAAGTTTTTGAAAACAAGTCTTCCAAGCGGAAAAATTATCCGCTTGAAGTTCAAACAAAACAAATTTAGTTTTTAAAATAAAGGAGATAATGGGTTCCGCTTGAACTTCCGAGTCAACAAGTCAAAGTTACATTTCATTTAATTACCCAGAAGGCACAACTTTTTAAGCGTATACACAATAAATTACCCATTAAGTTTTTAACCATTAAATATCCTAGGTTTCAGTAATATCCTTCTGGATAATGACATGCTTTAACGTGTTGTACCGTATAAACCGCAAAGCATAAGTCACATCAGTCACTGAACGGTTGCATTAAAACCTCTCTCCTCCACATCACCGACGAAAAAGGTAAAAAGTCCTAGTTTACCGTCATTTCCCCATTTCTTACAAACCACACTCCCAAATTTCTCTTAAAACTTCTCCATAACTTCCCAAAACTGTCAATTTTTCTCTCAAAACTCAACATTCAATGGCTAACCTGGTCGCCTATCTCGAAGCACCTAGTAAAACCGATATTTACAACGACACGATCGAATTCTTGAAGAACTCCCATCTTCATCACGCGCTGAAAGTTGAAGCGGTGATTTTTGAAGAAATTATGAGTGAGAACTTTAATTTCTCAAAACTTATTTTTCATGCCATATAAATGAACACCACACCAACATATGTTTATCTTTATCACAGGTTTTTAAATTGCATTCTTAGAGAAGAATACCATTAAATTATTTTATGTGGTTCAATTTTGCATCAAAAGCTTCTGAATGAGAAAACTTTTTCTAACTTAACCTTAAATAAGACAGTATTTCTTGGAAGGGATACAGACCATCCCCTGCCAATTCCAAGGCAGTTTCCTGATGAACCTGCACAAGCTGAGGTTTAAACGGAAACTGTTGTTGTAAATGAGCAACGTGCTCAAGATGACAGGACTACAAACCCCATAGTTCCTGATCCCATATCTAGACCCACTTCCTCCACTCTAAAAACTTACCATTCCAAAAAGAGGAAGTCCACTGCTCATTCTCCCACCATTGCCACTTCCTCATCCGAATCCCCACCTGTCATTTTCAAAAGACAGAGAAGTGTGGTTGCTAGATCTCCTCCACCTATGCCCACCAACCAACCTGAAGCTTCCAGCCCCACAAAAGGCAAAAAGCCCAAGCAGAAGCTAACCAAACTGGGATTATCTCCTAGGGACAAACCTTCTTTGGGGGGGGGGGGTTAGACAAGGATGTACAATCCGCATCCGAGAGGTTCTCACCCCTACATCCCCTATTACCCATCAGTGACAATGTATTAAATCTTGATCCAAATGAAGGTGTTATTAACTCACCAACCTCATTACATGAGAACATTCTGATGGATCTTAACCTTGTTACATTGAGCCCCCACTCTTCATTGGAGGTGAATCTTAGGAGTGATGATGAGATTCATACAGAAAGGGCTGCTACTACCCATGAGTCCTCACTGGACCTTGGTGCTAGTAGTAACATCAATAAGACCCAATCTGTGGAAATCTTCTCTGAATCAGCACCTACGGGTCCTCCATTGGAACCAAGGTTTGCTATGACAGAAGAAGAGAATCCCAGGTGCCAAGAAGCCATGGGTACCAGGGTTGATCAATCTAGGATTAATAACCTGGTTTCGTCCAAGGATACTGGTAAAAGGCCAGTTGAGGACAGCATGACACTACCAGAATTGACGAATATGTACCAATCTCTCCAACAACAGGTTGACTAACTCAATGTCACTGTTGCATCATTGGTTAAAGCTATTACTGTCAAATTAGGGGAAAGCTTATTTCAACACCTGCTATAATGGAGTTTGAAGAACAAGAAAGAATTCTGGCTGAAGTAGCTGGTGTTCAACCCTTCTCAGTTGAAGACAGTTGGGCGAATGTTAAGAGTAGCCAAATAATAGGTATCTCACCATTAGAAGACCCCAACCTCACTGAATTGGTTCAATCCTCCATGCTAATTGCTGGTGCTCTCCCTGAACATATAAACATGATCACGAGGCTGCTGAAAGATTTGATATTTCCGGCTGAAATAGCCTTTGATCAAGCTGAACTGAACACAACCTCCATCAGCAAAGCAACATCAGAGAATGTTGAAGCCAAAAATGTTGAAGAAAATACAGGAAATGCAGCTGTAGGAACCATAACCGAAGGAGGAGATGAAAATGTGTTAAGAGAAGGAGAAGGAACAGAGGTAATTGAGTTGGATGTTAAAGAACCTGAGGTCACCAAACCCTAGCTGGTGACTGAAGTTCAACCTGAAGTTGTAGCTGAGTTTCAACCAGAAGTCCAAACTGAAACATAGGTTGAGGTAATTGAAATAGATGAAAAAGCACCCGACCTTGTGTTTGGCAGGAATTACTCAATCTTTAGGACTGAGCAGTTCCCAGTGATTTAACCGGTTGAACAGCCTAGGGATGACACTGAAGATGTTGCTGAAACCCTAATGGCTATGAGGAGTGAAGAGCAAGTTCAACTTGAAAATGTTCTGACTATTCAGCAGGTTGTTCAATCTCCAGAATCAGAGGCTTTAAACAAAATGGTGGAAGATGCCAGGATGGCTGCTAAACATGAAAGGCTTGCAAAAGATTTCAAGAGGAATTGGACCTGTTTCACAAAATTGGGTTGTTGAGAGCCTGTTTGAAGAAGCTAAGAAAATTTCATTTGACTGGAGATTGAGGGAATACAACTTGGAAGGTATGACAGAAAATCAAAGGCAAAGACTGATTGATATCGCCTCAAAGATGTCCACCAAATTGGTGAAGAATGATGAAAATTATGCACAGCAGAAGAAGGTTAAGAGGGTTCCGATTATCAGAAATTGGAAATCAGAGGAAGATGTGAATCAAATGAAGGTAAAAGAACTTTGCAGCTTGATTGAGTCTATCTTCCAAGAGCTCAAAGGAGACAGTGTTGCTATTAACCCAAACCTGGTGTTGCCCCTGCCATCAGAAATCACTTCAGGTATGGCAACTAACATTTATGTTAAACCAGAATTTGTGGATGATGCAGATATCCTACCTCCACCTTCCTTTATCTATGAGCCAAACCCCAAACCTAAAGCTTTTTAATCGGCATCTCAACCACTTGCCCTCTTTCCTTCAAACCACCCTCAATATCCAAGAAAGTTGCCACCGAACTCTCAAACCCAAAGTACTGAACTGACAACTTCACCCCAACCATTCTTTTCAAAAGGAAACCAGCTCCTGTCATGGAATTTTTAGATATTTTTCAACCATCTCCTCTCACTAGCCTAACACCTGAAGCTATTAGACCACCAACTCAAAGATCCCTGCCACCTCTTACTATAAGAGAACCTTTAACCATCATTGCTCCTACCCCTCCTACCAAACCAACTAAAATTAGACAAAAACTAAGACAGTATTTTGAAAGTCTTGAGAAGTCT
>JBCNJP010000025.1:5600697-5652654 GCA_039602395.1 Deinandra increscens subsp. villosa | reverse complement strand
GTGGTCTCTTAGCCTGTTCGTGACAATCTTGAGGAAGGGTTATAAATACACAGTTTACCCACTTAGCCATTGAAAAGTTCCCCAAAGTAATATTATCTTTGACTGAATTGACCAAAACCCATTTTATCTTTCATTTCCTTTTTTTTATATTTTATTTTACTTTATAAAAATCATCTATCTCTTCACTATAGATTTGGTTAGTTGTAGATAAAGATAAACTATTGGGAGCTCTCATTTCCATACGTTGTGTCCTTGGACGACCTCGGTATCTTACCTTCGGTATACTACGTCGCGATGGGTGCACTTGCCCGTGTACGTGGTGCATTGTGATTGTTCGTTATCGTGTTTATAAATTTAAAGCTTAAATGCAATAGTGTTATTAAAATGAACCCATAATTGGCATAATACACACTGCTTAGCACACCAAGTTTTTGACGCCGTTGCCGTGGACACAAAACGAGTATTTTGAGAAAAATCCATGCCGACAGCCTACCTACTAATATATAGTATATAACATATATATATATATACATATATAAATATAATTTTTCTTTCCTCTTTATTTTCTTAAAATTTAGATTTGTATTTTACTAATATAGATCATAATTTAAAAATTTTCTTTATAGAATGTACATCAACCTAGGTAGTGTCCTAATCACACACGAACTAAGTTGATTTTCCATGTTTCGTACTTATTAAGACTTGGTTACTCCTTATTAGTTTTGTCTTTGATTTTAGGTTGTGCATGAGCTCTACTCCTACCGCTGAAATACTAGAACCACACCCTGAACCAGAGAGACTACTTCATCAAAGACTTTGTAACCGAACTAGAGTTGTTGCTACTGCAACTAACATAACCTCCCAATGTCAGAATAACGAACCATCATAGATTACCTTAGACCTAATGCAGTTAATTTTGGTACTGCTATTGTCCCACCTGGTGTCGAAGTTGCAACTTTTAAAATTCGACTCAGCTGGTAGAAATGCTCCAAAGTTCTACTACCTTCCATGGTTTACACGATGAAGAACCTTATAATCACATTAAAAATTTCCTTGAACTTTGCCAAACCTTCAAAGCAAACATAGCCTATAGCGACGCCGTTAGACTCCGTATGTTTCCATTTTCCCTAAAACACAAAGCTAAAACCTGGTAAACACTCTAGCAAATGGTTCCATCACCACTTGGGATGAGTTAGTCCAAAAATTCCTTTATAAATACTTCCCTCCTCTCAAAATAGCCAAACTCCTCACTTCTATAAACTCCTACACTTAAGAAGATGGAGAGTCGCTGATGTGTTGCAAACACATCTCATTTCCGGGGTCTTTTAGTTAGATATTTGAGTCAGTTTGAGTCGGTTTTCCATTTTGTTTTAGTGTTTTCAGTTAAGTTTGAGTCGTTAGTTCCTTTTCATATTTTTATGTAAGTTTTGCAGTTTTGATGAAGTCCCGAGGCCTCGAGAGAAAGTTGGAAGAATAGAAGAAAAATAAAGAAGTGCTGAACAAGTAGTTCCAGGCGTATCGCCTGGAACCTGATGAGTGGGACGCGATACGCGCGTGAGGAAAGAGTTAACGGAAGCTTTAAGTCGGTTTGACCGACTATTTTGTCGCGGAGCAAGATCCAGGCGTATCGCCTGGGAGTTTCTGGACTGTAGGCGATACGCTTGGAGGTCCAAAACCCGCAAAAATTGCCAAGTCGATATAAAATCAAGTTTTTGGCGCTGCAATTCGTCTGGAAGTCGAGAATCAGGGGGAATTCAACGGTGGATCGATTCTTCATCTTAAATCATTAACCGGTTCATTTATTCTTCTTTGTTTCTTAGATTTGATCATGTTAGGGTTTAAAGTTTTAATCTTTATTGTGAATTCTGCACTAGACATGATTATTGGCTAAACTTGTCATGCCACCTAGACTCTTAGGATGACTATGATCTTTTGACGATTTCTATTCGGTTTTGACTTATTGATTGATGTTGCACTTTTATTAAATTCCAATGATTATCATGTTTGATGCATATGTGTGTTATGAGCAAATTATTAGTTGATTGTTGATGCTTAATTTACCCGCGAATGTCTTTCGGTTTAGGTAAATTAGCTAAAGTAGTTGACTTTAGGGTTAATTGCTAGAGTGTAGTTAGGGTTTCCTTGACTATTGCATTGATAATTGATTGATGGCTTGATTGTAATGTGCTGCTAAACTGGAGACTTAAAAGGTACAGGTTTAACGGGTAGTTGGGTTGGTTAAAGTCCTAGGGTTGCATTGTCTCAAAAGGAAGTGTCCTAGGGTTTTGTCTATCTTGGTATTCCGTGTCATTCATGGTAATTATTGGTAGCTCCTGTTAGGTCTGAGGTGCCCGAGATTAGGTTCGGAGGTGGTTAGGTCTAATTGAGGTAGGAAGGACTTAAAAGGTGAACTCCTGTTCGAGCGTTAGAAGTGTAGCTAGGAAGGACTTAAAAGGTGAACTAGCCACCATCAGATTAGTCATAACCGAGTGGAGTTGTCATTGGTGATTAGGATTCCGAGTCTAGGTGGTGGCTCTTCTTGTTCCTGAAGGTTGTCTCTAGGTTTCCTGCTTTCGTTTGTTGGTTGAGTTTTTAGGTAATTTTAGTTAATCAAATCTCAATTCAAAACCCAAATTACTCAGTATTTCCATTTCTTAGGTCCTAGGTTAGTTTTGTCTATAGAGTGTCTTTAGGGTTCGATATTCCCGGTCTTGCCTTAGCTATTCTACTATCCGATAGGTACACTTGCCTTAGGGTTCGGTTTAGTTTAGGTATTTTCGGTAAAATTAGGTGTGTCTAGGTCTAGGTTTAGGTCTAGGTTTTGATAGTATTTTTAGAGTCGTTCCGAGCACATCAGTCGCTGTAGATACCTGGGAGAATTTTTAGGAATTACTTCGAAAGTATCCACACCATGGTCTCAAAATTTGGCAACAAATTTCCATATTCTATACCGGTTTGCTCTCGCAAACCCGCTAAATTCTCGATTCCAACTCTAGTGGTATCTTGGGAAACAGAAGCCCTGAATAAGTCTTAAAAAAGATTAAGGAAATTGCTAAAACCAACTTTCAATGGCATAGCACATGAAGCACTAAAGTGATAGCCCCTGAAGCTAACGCAGTCGACGAGTCCATTGCACTTAAAACCCAAATTGAGTCCCTGACCTCAAAAGTCAAGAAACTCGAGACCGGTAAATCCGTGGCAACTGTCATGGCATGTGAAGGATGTGGAGAGGCCCTCGGAATCTGGAGCTGCATGGACAGAAATGAAGCCCCGTCCGAAATAGTAAACTTTATCGGCAACCACCCTCGTCAGCAAGGAGCATTCAGTAGCAACAACTCTGACTGGCAGAACAACAACAACTCTATATGGAGAAGTGGATGAAGCAACCAGCAGTCCAGCAACTACCAAAACAACTATCAGCAGCAGCCAAGAAACACTAAAAACTACCAAGGAGGAAGTTCCTCAAATGGACTTTCTCGGCTTGAAGAATCAATCTCCTTGATGTTTGTGGAATCTGACAAAAGAATGAAGGAACGCTTCAGGAGCAACAAGGCCGAGATTCGTAATCAGCAAGCCTCAATCAAAACCCTAGAGAATCAACTAGGTCGGCTTGCAAAGACCGTTGGAGAAAAACCACATGGTTCTCTCCCTAATAACACTTAAACCAACCCTAAGGCCCAAGTGCATGCTATCACCTTGGGAAGCCGAAGGGTTGGCCTAGAAGAAGTTGCCTCGAGAATTGTAGAACCCATCCTACATCCCCAAGAAGAAAAAGAATCACCCGCCCCAGTAGCAGTTGAAGAAGCCATGAAAAACCCGAAGGTTCCATATCCAGGTTGATTAGCCGAAATAGAAAACGATGAACAGTTCAATAAATTCGTGCACCTTCTTAAACAGGTCCATATAAAGTATAAAACTTCCCTTTACTAAAGTTCTTTCCCAAATGCCCAATTACACAAAATTTATGAAGGACTTCCTCACTAATAAAAGGAAGATTGATGAACTTAACCTTGTCAGTTTAGGGGAAGAGTACCATTCCCAGAATACAACTGGATCCCAATAGTTTCACCATTCCCTACTTGGTCGGTGGAATCTCAGTTACGAACACACTCACAGATCTTGGAGCTAGCATCAACCTTATGCCAGCCTCCATGTTACATAAACCGAACCTTGGAAAACCGACATTGTAATGCCTGTATCAGAGTTTAACGCTTTATGACGTTTACTAACGTCCATAATTTTTTTTCCTTTTACTATAGCCCAAATACATAATACTTTATCTCATCGTTTCAAACAGTTCTTCTGAGAATAATTTAATCTTTGCGAGGTGAACTTTCTTTAAAAAATTTGGGCATGACCCGTTCTTAAGTATTAAAAATTCTTACGAACGTCATTTATTGTGTACAATTTCAAAAAACAAACAATTCAATTTAACAAATGAAAAACAATTAACGCATTGTCAAAAGACTACGGTCAGTGGAGACTAACTCCTACATATGACATAGGCCCACTCGACTAGAGGAGAGGCCATACAATGCATTACCTCTAAGTAATGCTTGCAAGTCGTCATCTTGATAGTGTTTGGTTCTTCAACAAGCTCGATTGTGATCCGGGGCTCGAACTCTAATTAACTTTCCAATTTACACCAACTACATTAGTGTTTATTGCATATGAACATATTAGGCTTATAGATAACTGGAAAAAGAAACGACTAAAATTCCACATTCACCCTCACGCGTATCGCGAAGGGTGTTGGTCTAGGCCTTGCGACATGCGAGGTTTTCCATGCGTATCGCCTTCACCTGCTTATGCTCCAAGTGATACGCTTAGAGCAGTATTTCCAGGGCTTGGCCTAATTCGACCGGTTTTCTTACTTAGCGAAATATTAGCCTTTTTCGCATGTTTTATACTCAGTTCAACTTTTAGAGGTTCAGACTTCAACCAGACACCTCCTAAACATGTTTACAATCATATTCCGACATTACATATTTCTTTAACAAGTCGTTAATCAATCCGTACACATATTCCAACGTGTTTTCACCCGTTTCAAGCACCCGAGTTTCAAAAACATCGTTTAAGGTTCTGGTATTCTCCCATGACCTTCTGAACAATTTTAAATATATTTACAAACATATACAATCAATTCAAAATCAGTCTTGCAATTGATTTCCTAGTTGTCCATTGTTTCACCCGTTTTGACTCGTTTCAAGCACCCAGGCTCCAAAAGCATCATTTAAAGTTCGGGTATCCACTCGTTACCTTCTAAAAAATTTTGAATATGTTTACAAATATATACAATCATTTAAAAATTAGTTTTGCAATGGATTTACCAAATGTCCATTGTTTCACCCGTTTTGACCTGTTTCAAGCACCAAGGCTCCAAAAGCACCATTTATGGCTCTGGTATCCACTTGTTACCTTTTAAACAGTTTTAAATGTGTTTACAAACATATATAATGAATTCAAAATTAGTTTTGCAATGGATTTACCAAATGTCCATTGTTTCACCTGTTTTGACCCGTTTCAAGTACCTAGGCTCCAAAAGCATCATTTAAGGTTCGGGTATCCACCCACTACCTTCTAAACAATTTTAAATATGTTTACAAACATATACAATCAATTCAAAATCAGTTTTTCTTTTTTTTTCAAATGTCCATTGTTTCACCCGTTTTGACTCGTTAAGTTTCACTATCAAGTAGTGAGCACTACAACATGTAAACAAGATTAGGACCCTCCCCCCTTTTTAAAATCACCATAAGTAAGTATTTGGGATCACCGTACCATTCTACAATTTAGCATAAATCGATATGCAAGTATCTATACCAATATGAGTCCCTTACAAACCCTAATGCCTTTGACCCATTTTCTATGGTTCTTATGAATCATTTAACTACATAATTTCACTACTTCACATAGCCATGGTTTTTACAAACCGTTTAGCTAGTAAGTTGTGGTAGACACACTAATTTGACTACCTAGAGTCATTTAACTCGTTCGACCCATTAACATGGGTTCCATGTTCCGGGTACTGTTTACTATGCCCATTAAAAAACATATCCAACTAATGATCTTTGGTTCCTACGAACCATTTGTGATCAGTTATCACATGGCACATGGTATTGGTCTCCTTGTACCATTTTCATCTGTTGTGCACATGCTTGACTATTTTATGGTTCTTATGAACCATTTATAGTCAACTTTCATTATTTGTCTTAACATGGTTCCTTTGAACCATTTAAGGCATTTACAATACAAGACAATATGCTATGATATCTATGAACCATTTAGCTAACAATTAGCAGTTAACCATTATTATGATCCCTTGGAATCGTTTACAACTTCATTAACATGTTTCATCTTGCAATGGTTCCTATGAACCATTTGGCTAACAATTATCATTTACACATAATTATGGTTCTTATGAACCCATTAATCATCTAATACAATTTAACTCATGATTTTGGATCCTATAGACCATTTAGCACCCATGTAACGTTTACATACAAGATTCAACATTACACATCTAAGATGTCATAATGTAACCTTGTTTCAATTTATCATCAATTATTTAGAGCTTAACTCTAATTGTTAGACTTCATAGTTCTACTTGACTGCACTACTTGTCACATTAGGCAAGTTTATCGCTTTTATAGTCAATTTTCATTTCACATCAATATAGCATCTATGATTCATTAATAAAGAATGTAACATAGCATAGATGTTACCTCGTGAGCTTGAATAATCTTTACCTGGTTTATCGCATGATTCTTCATCTTGGTTGCCTAAAGTGGATTCAATTCTTGTTAGATCCACATGACACCATAAATCATCAATATATATATATATATATATATATATATATATATATATATATCACATTTTCCACGTTTTAGTACTTGATTCAATTAAGTACTTTACATTCGACATTCAAAACAACTTCTGGTTTAAGCACTTGAATCATCAAAGAATATCAAGGCTTCACATTTGGCATTCATAAACATCCATTTGCTAAATAGTAATTACTAACTCATTTAGACATTTCATCGATCACTTGGCGTGCTTAAAATATAATCAACACATTTTACCCCTTTTGGTTTATGTTTCGTGTCCACTTTTGCCTAACATATGTATATGACAATTTTGTTGCATCTACGTATAATATTTAACATATTGCAACTTCAAATAACACCCAATATTAACATATTCTATCAATATTTCTAAATCTTAGTCCTTAATCATGTAATTTTGTCACTTAGGGCTTACCCTACCAAAACTTGGTGCTTAAGCAACAAATTCAAGCATTCTTGAGTCTATAACACCACATAAATATTCTATAACACATTGGACTAAAAATCGCAGCCTAATATCACATTTTCCGCAAGATTTTTTAAAATCTAACATACATAAGGTTGGGGTTTACTTTCAAATCGATGTCCAAGAGCTTAACCATGCTTAAGCCTCTCAGTTCCTTGTCTTTGCCCTCAAAATCGCAGCCCTTAAGCCTTGATTAAATGGATCGAATTTTAAGCTTCATGGGAGAGGGTTGAGAGATCGCAACCTACTCCCTCTCCATCGTTCCTCCCTTTTTTTTCTTTTCTTCTTCTTCTTTTTTTTATTAGAATTAAGCCTATTTACATCATTGGCCCTTGAAGTTTTCATAATACATAAGTGGCCCAAAATGTTAGATGCATTCTAACCTTTTATCAACTTAACATGAATTTTAGTGCTATTCCCATAATAAAAATTAGGATGTTACAAAAACCTACGTGGATGAGTATCCAATTGGATGATCGATCAATTAAGTATCTATCATGAATCACTTAGAACCTCATAGTCAAGATAGGAGAGTTCGTCTTCCGAGCTGACTTTGTAATTCTAGATATGGAGGAAGATAAGGATGTATCACTTATCATAGGAAGACCGTTCCTAGCCACCTTCCAAGCAGTGGTAGACATGAGCAGCGACACTCTCACGGTAAAATTTGACGAGAAGGAAGCAACGTACGATGCCGGGTGAAAAATGGGCGGAATGTGAACATATCTATTATGTGCTCAAGTTTTAAAATCAGACATCTAACACCGAAGAAACAAATGATGTGTGCACAAGTTTTAAGGCCTCACATAATGCAATCAAGTAACAGGATATATTTACAAGAACATATCTAAGGCTGTATTTTGAACTTAATGGATCATTAACTCTGAAAATTTAGTTTAAGTGTATCACAAGACATAACTTACTCCTTTGATAGCTGAGCATATCGACACATCATATAATAGTACTATCTGACCTAATCCAAGCCAGTTCATGGTCAGGCACATACATGTAGATGTACTATCATTTCCCATAGTTCACACAAAACTTTTCAAATTTTAGTTAACTTAAGAGAAGACTGAAAAACACATATTTTTGTGATTTTTGCAATTTTTCAAATTTTGTATTTTGTTTTTGCAATCTTCCACACTAATTGTCCAAATTACCTTATCAAAGTATCCTACTTCACCCAGATTTGAGATTTCAACTGCGAAGCTCTTTGTGTTGAATTATGAGAATCTTAACAATTTGTGCATAAGGAACCGTTCAACAAGGTTAACACTGTGATGTTGCAATCAGTAGAAGAGTAGAGTATAATAAGACTTCATGAGATCAACTGAGTCAGAAGCTAAGATAATTCAGGATCAGCAAGAGAAATCTTTAACACTTTGGTCTTCATTTGATCAGCAACATTATTTTGTAAGGCTTTAAGGGTCACGGTCATGGAGAAAGTAGTTCCCCCTCGTTTGATTTTTTACAAGAATTCAACGAAAACTGGAACTATTCCTGCACTATATCAAGACGAACACAATAAACTTCCCCAGATATATCATATCGAGTGAACATAATTCAACGAATTCTTCCTCAAACAATGCTTAAATTTGATAAAACTTTAGTTTCGGGATTTTGATTTTTTAAATTTTTTTTTTGTATTTTTGTTTTTATAAAAATGGAGAACTTCCTCAGTTTGACTTACATCTCCCATATTGGTGTCTCCTGAAAAATTAAAATTTCTTATTAAAATGTGGACACAATTCATGGAGTTGGATCCTTGGTGTTGAGGGTAGATTCATTTTGAACAACTTTGGGCTCAACTGATGGTGTTTTGGGGACCCAGACTTGTTTGCATTTCTTTCTTTTAGAATGTATCACCCTTTGAGCAATTATTAAATTGGTTTGTGCTTTCTTAAATGATGACGGTTCAAGGGCAGTTTCCTTCAATTATGGTTTCCTCACTACAGATGGCCACAGATCATAAAATCCATAACCACTATCATAGTGATCGTAACCGTACAAAGGATTATGAGTGAAATTCAATCCCATGTGTTGACCGAATGTTGGTTGGTGATAGTACTGGTAGTAGGGATTGTAGCTGCAATCCCAACCAGTATGTCCATGTTGCCCACAAAAAGAACAACCAACAGGTCTAAATTGAATCGAAGAACCATTAAAGTAAGAGTGAGTTTAGTTATCAAATCTGGCTGAAGTGGAGGCAAGTTGATGCATTTTTGATCTAGTTTCCTCATTTTGCACATTCAACTCCTTCACAGACACTTCAACATCTTCAACACTAAGTATGTTCAGATCATCAATCAGGTGATGATCATCAGATTGCTGAGTCTCTAGACGTTTGATCCTTCAGACTCTACATTCTGGTTCGCTTGAGATTTCTTTGAGACTTTCTTCTAGCGTTTTGAAGATTTGACTATAGTGGTAACTTTGACTTTGCACTTTACATCCTCTTTGACTTGCAAATCAGAAGTTTCCTTCATATATGCTTCAACTTGACCGGCTTTGACAAAGAGTTTATGCAAACTATGTAGATCAGGCACAATCTCTTTGTCATCAAATGTTGAAGATGAGTGTTTATTCTTCTTTTTCTTTTTTAACTTTGCTAGCATTGGCATTGAATGAGATTCCCGGTTTCTCACCTTCTATTGTAGCTAGCCAGTCGGCTTTATTTTGCATGTTCTGCTCAGAATTCCTGTCAATAGAAACACTAGTAGACTAGCACGAGGCATTAGTAACAGGTGTATCATTTAATTGGTTATCACAAGCAGAAACAAGATGTGGTATGGCAGCACATGGCATGTTTTTCTTAATGATAGGTACCGATTCATGATTATGATTCAAGGGAGGTGCAGGATTACTTGAGCTGTTCAACTTGATACTAAAGTAAAGCTTGGCCCATCCCAACCTATCAATCTCAATCTTGACTTGTTTGTAATCATTCGTAGCATTGGTCAATGCTTGTTCAAGATCATTAACTCGATTTGTCAAAATCCTTTGATTTTCAAAATATATATGATTTTCCTCCTCTAGTTACCTTAGTTCAATTCAGTACAGACGATCACTTAGTAGACCTTTTCACTAAGTCATTTGATATGTCTAGGTTTAACTTTTTGGTTAGTGTTGTAGGTATGATTAACTTTGACTAGGCTCTCTTCATTCCCTGGTATATTAGTGTCTTAATTTCTTAGGTTTAGTTGCTTAGAAGTGTTATCTGTTGCTCCCTGCTTGCACATAAATATCACCCTTTCATGAAAATTACCATAAAGAATTTTACTTTGCTATTTGTGTATTCTTTAAGAAAATTCAAAAAGATTTGTTCTTTTGACTCCTTGAGTTAGTTTCTTTCTTTGTTTGACCTTTATTTGACCTTCTGTTAGAGCATATTCATATGCTACCTTGTGTCTCGTGTATTGTATCTAGGTTAGAGCATCTTTATGAGTCTTAGTGGCAACATATTGGTGGCCATACCAAATGGTACGCCAGACCAATTGGTACGTCCGTACCAGATGGTACGCAGGTTAATATGTTGCACCTATAAATAGTTCGTGTTACAGAGAGTTAGAATTAGTTCTGTCATTTTTCTACTCTTAAGTGTGTGTAACTGAGTGTGTTCTATCTCTCTCTAGACTTTGTGTATTCTCTAAGTGAAATCAATAAAGCAAAGCCATATTTACATCGTGTGCATTCTCGTATTACCGATCATGCAGTAGTAAGATCCCTCCGTGGTTTTACAAGTGGTATCAGAGCAATCCAGGTTGCTCTACTGCTGTGATTTGGTTCATTTTCGAGTTTTAGAGAGAGAAAGTTTGGGTTTTCTTCATTTTTCATCTATTGTTCTCAATTCTGAGTGATTCCAAGGTCAAAAATGATTTCTGAGTGTTCCTAGTGAGTTTTCGCACCTCACTGGATCAAATTCCAGTACCAAAAGTCGAAAATTTGAAAAATCCTTCGATCTCAGTTTCGTACGTCATTGGTACGCTCGAATAACAGTTGGTACGTCTTTGGCACGCTTCTGGTATGCAAGGCAATATTCATCATTTTCTGGTATGCTGAAATCTGGTCCGGAAGACAATCTTCAAGTTTGGTCTGTGACGGTTACTTTCTGGTACGCTGACAGTTACGCCATACCAAATTGGTACGCTGCTCAAACTGGTACGCTGAGTTTTCTGGTCCGCTGGTCTGATTTGTTCCGTAGGGTGGTACACTGAAGATCTGGTATGTTTTTGGTCCGCTTTGGGTATTTGGTACGCTGCTTTTCTTGGTCCGTAGCTTGGTACGTTGGCAGAAAAGTGACCTTCACTAAAACTGACGTAACTTGAGAACCGTTAAGAGTTACCGGAGCTAATACCAGCCAAAACGTTCGACTCGACGAGATCTATACTTTTACTCGCCTAACGGCTAGTACCCTCCGGTTGACCCCCAAAATGCACTTGGAAGACCTTCGTTTTTTAGTTCGAAGTTTTTTTACGGTGAATTCTTAACTTCAAGATGAGCGATTTTCACGCATTTTCAGCTGCTCAAACATCGTTGCAAGCAATGATGAATTATGATAATGAGATAGGAACAACACAAAAGGTTCCTAAGTTGCTACGATTGGAAGATTACTATAATTGGAGGAGTCATTTTGAATCTTATATTTTTTCACAAGATGTTGATTGTTGGATTCCAATTGAGAAAGAATATGAGCATCCGATGATAGGTCCCAAAAAGCCAAAGATTATTAGTTTTGATGCGGAGGAACGAAAACTCTTTGCCAGAGAAAGGAAAACACATAGTTATCTTACAATGGCTTTACCAAAAGATCTAATGCATCAATTTAAACTACATACAACGGCTAAAGAATTATGGGATGCTATTACTGAAAGATGTGAGGGCAATGATCAATACAAGAAGACTCGGAAGAAAGTATTAAAGAAAGAATTCGATAATTTTGGACATTGTGATAATGAAAAGGTGTCAGATTTGATTGCAAGGTTTTCACATTTGATCAATGAACTTGATGTTGTAGGGGTCAAGAAAGAGATTGAAGAATTGAAAGAGAAGTTTCTGGAAGCATTACCCGAAAAGTGGGAAAACATTGTAATGATGTTGGTTAATGATCCAAGTTATACAAATTGGACATTCAGTCAACTAACTAGCAAGTTACAGGCTTGAGAGATGGAATTGATAGTCAAGAAGTCAGCATCTCCTTCAATTCAAAATCCTGAATTATATTTTGGAGAAAATTTTGCTACCGTGCATGCTAAAGCAAAATCTCATTCTAGTTCAAGCATTATTCCACCAACAACAGCTTTTCTTGCTGGAACGTCTGAAAATACTGGTTATTCTTCGGGTTGTAGTTTTAGTAGTCCCGATAGATCATCAAGCAAGTCTACTGCTAATCAAGCTATTGAAGATCTAGCTGTATTGCTATCTGCTTTCATATCATCTTCATTTGGATCCATATTTTGTCAAATTGGTAATTCTGGTTTGTTTCCAGAGGATTTATGTCAGATGGATGATGATCAGCTGCATAAGTTAGATTTGGAATGGCAATTTGCTATGCTTGTTCAAAGAGGAAAAAGATTTATGAAGAAACATGGAAAGCAATCTCTTTTTCAAGAAGGAAAGTTTGGTTTAGATAAGTCAAAGCTTAAATGTTTCAAATGTTCTAAATTATTGACATTTTGCTCGAGAATGCAATCAATCATCATCTGAAAAGTCTAATTCGGATAAGCATGGTCAAACTAAAGATGCAAAGGCTCTAGTAGCTGACGGAGGTTATGATTGGGCTGCAGATTTTCCTGATGAATCTGCATTTTTAGTCCACTCTCCCGAAAATTATGGATTAATGGCAAATATTGAGGTTGAATCAAGTGGGTATGCATCTGAGCTCAGTAAATCTGAAACCTGTGATTCTGAAGATAATGGTTATGAGTCAACTTGTGAATTTTATGCTCAAAAGGATAGAAAAATTCGAGAATTGGTTCAAGAAAAAGAAGGGTTAATGGTTAAAAGGACAAAGAAGGAAGAAGAATTAGAAAGTATCAAAAAGAAGTTTGAAGATTTTGATGAGATTCTAAAGATAAATGAGAAATTAGTCAAGGAAAAGAATGTTTTGATGGAAGAGTTTGTAGAGCTTCAGACAAAATTGGATGAGGCTGGTCAGTGCAGATAAAGAACAAATTTTGAAATTGCAAACTGAGAATGAAGAGTTGGTTAAAAGTGTTGAGAAGTGGGAGAAATCCACTGCGAAAGTCGAAGCGCTGAAGCAAGCTTATGATGAACTCAAGAAAGAGTTTGATGAAGTTACTACTGCAGAAAACCATCATCGATAGGTTCATTCTAAATTACAAGAAAAAGTTATCAGTTTGAAAGAAGAAAATCAATTACAGAAAAGAAATATTGAGATTCATAAGGGCAGGGTGAAGAAAATTACTCAAGAAGTGTATGATGCACATGATAAGATGCGACAAGAGAAGTTTGTGTCTAACAGAGATTCAGAGCAATTGATTGATTCATAAAAGGCATTGGGTGAAGCTCAAAAGAAAATTTCTGATTTGAATGTTGAAGTTTTGGATCTTAAGAGGCAGTTGAAAAATTTGAAGATGTCACATTCTTTCATCAGTCACTTATGCAAAGATGAGAATTTCAAAAAGGTTTTTGGAAGCGAAGAACATAATCAAATTCCACATCGAGGTATTCAATCTGATGCTCTTGCTGATATTCAAGTTTCGGCTGTAACTGGAGATTATTCTGAATTTGTTTATGAGAAATCTGAAAAGAAAAAAGTTAAAGAAGAAAGAGGATAAGGAGGAAAGTTTGATTGATAAATCTGCATCAAAGAACAAACTTTGTATCTGGTGGGTTTATATCTGATGAGGAAGTTGTTTCTGTTGGGAAAAAAATTGAAAAAGATGATAAAGAATTGCATGAAGAACAAGTTGCTGCAAATTTGGTTGAAGCTAACAAGTTGAAGGATATTAAAGCTTCATTCAATCAAGCTGCTAAATTTGGTCCTTCAAGTTCTCAAGTCGATTTAACTAAGTTACCGGGTTACAAACGTTCTGGTTTGGGTAGTGAAGGCAAGAAGTTTGAGAAGAAAAATGAAATAAATGTGTCAAAGAAGGTTAAAAAGAAAAGAAAGACGCCAGTTTGGAATAAATCTACCACCTGGCTTAAGTCTTTACATGGAAAAGGGATCCGGGAGAAAGCAACAGCAGAAAGATTCCTCCTCGAAGTCCTACTTCCAAATGGGTGCATTCTAACCGATTTCAAATTTTTGATGATATTTCTGATAGTTCCGAGTCTGATGATAGATATCATCCAGTTCTGGCCAAACCATAATCTAAACGATCATATCTTTTGTGCTATCAATGCCGCCGAAAGGGACATATGGCACAGGATTGTCCTGCAACTGTTAAAGAACATTTTCTAATATATCTACCACATTTATTGATGAATCAGGCAGAATTTTTACCGAGTCACCACCATCTAAATCTAAATCTCACAAGAACTAATTTTTCAAGTTTGATTCGAGTGTTGGTGGGTCATCACAGGATGATGATTTAGTAAAAACTGAAAAATTGAAAATGCAGTGGAGACCTAAGGTGGTCAACAAGGTTGCAAATGATTTTGTGGAAGACACTGGTCGACCAGAAGCTGTGTGCTTCGGGTCATTTGATTACTAATCATTTAAATCCAGTGTGCAGGTTTCTTCAAGAAGACCTGTTGGTGATTGTGAAGTTGAAAGCTTATAGCAGTTACTGATAGTGGAGTCTCCTGCTTAACTTCAATTGAATGTTCATCTTACAAAAATTAAATGTTTTTCTGAAAGTTTAAACTGCAAGGTATCAGTATCGATTGGTCAATTCTCTTTCTTTTACATTTCGTTTGTAGTTTAGGGGGAGAAAATTGAAAACCCAAAAATAGTGTCTTTGTGTTTTTGTTAAAATGAAAATACAAAAATAGAGTTTTCATTTTAAGGGGGAGAAAAAGGAAAAATACAAAAACATTGAAAAACAGAAAATACAAAAACATTGAAAAATGAGAAATTGTATCCGACATAATTGGGAAATGATGGTACATTGGCTTACGTGTCCGGCTCATGGATAAAATAGATGAAAAAGCCATAAGATCATTGCTCGATATGCTTGGTAGGCTCGACATTAAATCAGAAAGTATTCAGATGTGATGAACACATTAAATTCTAATGCTTGACCAAGTGGACAACATCTTGATGCATATCTCAAGATATCAAGAAAAAGATATGTGAAAAAGGAAAATGAGAAGTCACTGTGTATACATGTGTTCATTTTGCAAAGATTAAAACTTGTTTGATTTTCTTTATTTTGTCAAGCGATCGGACTTTCTCTGCGTGTCCACAAGACCGACCTGATTTTTGTTCGTTTGACGTTCTGCTTTATTTTCTTTGGTGTTTCGTATAACTCATCGGACTTTCTCTGCGTGTACGGGAGTACCGACCTGATTGTTGTTGGGTTATACAATTTCAACTTGTTTTTATTTTCTTATTTTGTTAAATCCGAGGCCTTATCTACGGCCTTATCTGTGTATCGAAGGATCGACCTTAAGGTAGACGATTTAACATTCTTATTTCTTTTTGCATGGAACACAATTGACTGAATCATGAATACAAGCACTATGTGTTAAATCACAAGTGAAATCACAAGTGAAATCACAAAGTGTGATAAGTAGATACATATCTGAGTATGTCTGATAGTCTGGGGTATACTGGTCAAAGCAGTCTAATCAATACAATAACATATCCAGATGTTATGAGTATGATTGTGCCTGAGTTTAAGATGGACAAATTATACTAGTAATCGACATGACTTGTGTGTTGAAGTAATTGAAATTCAAATGCAGTTCAGCATGTCATGACCAATATGATCCCAAGTTGTGATCTTTCTCGCAAAAGACAAAAATAGTGTGTGATTCAGTATTTCAATTCTGTATTGCGTTTATGTTTCATATCTGAAAAATCCAAAAAGATTTTAGGTGTGTTTTAGCATAAACTTAGAAAAATAAAAAAGATTTTCGGTGTGTTTTGATGTAAAGTTTCAAAAAGCCAAAAAGATTTTGTTTCTTAGTTGTTTTCGACCGATCGATACAAGGTACAAAATTATGATTTCAAAACTATATCTTGGATTCTCGAAGAGAAGTTTTGCGCCAAGATTAAATTAATTTTCAAAAGAAAAAGAAAAGCCGCATTTCTGTGTTCTGAAATTGCAGGTTTCTGTGTGAACAAGACTCAAGCATGGTGAAAGGGGGAGTAAGTAATATCTTTCACAAGTGGATCTTGAAGTTCAAAGACTGTTCAAGATTGATCCAGCCATGCAAGCTCTATTTCTGACAAGATTTAAAGTTGAAGATCAGACGCAGTGATGCTGAAGATTGAAGATTGAAGTTTTGTTAGATAGATAGATAGCTAGATACACTACACGTTAAGGGGGGGTTTGTTAGAGCATATTCCTATGCTACCTTGTGTCTCGTGTATTGTATCTAAGTTAGAGCATCTTTGTGAGTTTTAGTGGCAACATATTGGTGGCCGTACCAAATGGTATGCTAGACCAATTGGTACGTCCGTACCAGATGGTACGCAGGTTAATATGTTTCACCTATAAATAGTTCGTGTTAGAGAGAGTTAGAACTAGTTCTGTCATTCTCTACTCTTAAGTGTGTGTAACTGAGTGTGTTCTCTCTCTCTCTAGACTTTGTGTATTCTCTGAGTGAAATCAATAAAGCAAAGCTTTATTTACATCGTGTGCATTCTTGTATTACCGAATCATGCAGTAGTAAGATCCCTCCGTGGTTTTACACCTTCAAAACACTTTACTTATGTTTGTGTATTATGTCAAAAGTTAGGAAAGACCAAAAATATTTTTCATGTTTAATTCTGTTTTTGAGTCTGTCTGTCGTGCCAGCAAAAGTTGAAGATAAACCAAAAACATTGAAAATCAGTCAAAACACCAAATATAGTGTTTATTCTGTAACCCAATAATTGTTTGAAACACATGTACAGAAAATATGCTGAAAAGTAAAAAACTTTGAAAAATAAAAAATCTTTGGTCTGTGGTCGGACAAAGTTTTGGGAACATGATATAATTCTAGTCTTGTCGATCTAACCATTGGATATGATCCAATCGATCAGTAATTCTATCATTTGATGTGTCTGTAGACTCGCCATACTTAGAAGTATACAAATTCTATGACTACACACTAATTGCATAAAAAGGTGGACCTTAAAAGTCATTCAGTGCAAAATTCTTTAAATTTGCCTAAGTCTGAGCTAAGTTGATATGCCAACACACGAATATTTCTTTAGCATTAAATCTCTGATTTCACTCATATCCACACCATCTGTTTTGCGAAAGCAAAGACCTTGGTGCTGCTTCATCCATTAATAAATCCGTGGCACATCTGTTTTGCAAAAGCGATTACCTTGTGCCCACGTGATTCCATCTACCATTCATCAATATTCATGACACACTTGCTTTGCGAAAGCAATGACCTTCTGTTCACGTGATCCATCATAAATTCCATTCATGAAATTAGTTATTTAACAGTAAATAAATAAGGGAAGAAAAATACCGTATGTTGAAGTAATTCCATATGTGCCATTTTAAAATCCTTTTGTGCATAGGTTGTATCCGAAGTGCAAAAATGGCCCATGGTAGAATTCTGGTTGAAAGTGCGTGAGCGGTGGATCGTCTACTCGATCAATAGTAAAACGTGTAATTTGAGTTAGAAAAAATGACACAAAGAGGTAAATACAAATAAGATTTGTATTGATATTCCACAAAGAAAACACACAGTTAATTGGACAAGAGTTCCTGAAACTAAACAAGACTAAGCTATTTATACAAAGACCCAATTGTCCGAATTGGGGCTCACCTGAATTGCCACTTCAGGTCAGTTCGGATCCCAGTTCGTATCACTTCGGACAAAGTCTTCCATGTAACTTTTTCTTATTCTTGATGCTTCACACGATGACCAGAATATTGCTCTAACAAACTCCCCCTCGACGTGTGCAGTATCTGTGCAATAAATGTTCTTCACATAAACTTGTATCTTCAATCAAACTCCCCCTCAATTTGACGGTTAGTCTGATCTTGAATACTTTGACATTGCAGCGCGTGTAATCTCTTTATCAACAGCTTCAGAAGACTTGAAGTTGCGATAGTTTCTTTTCCACTAAGTACCCGCCAACATAAATAATCTTGGTGGAAAAGGTCTCTTCAAGACTCCAAGATATTCTGAATTTAAAAATTTGATTTGTATACCGTGTTAATCAACCGAAAACAAATTAGATATAAACTATTTTTGACTTTTCTAAAATTTACTTCAAAACATACCTAAAATTTTTGGTATTTCTTGATATAAAAAGTAAATGCAATACAGAATCAGAAACTATTTTTGTCTTTTGCGAGAAAGATCACGACTTGAGATCATATTCGACGTAACGTGTTGAATTACACTTCAATTTTGATTATTGTCGGGCATAAGCCATATCGATTGCAAATATAATTTTTCCAACTTTAAACTCAAGCATAACCATACTCATAACATCTGTATATGTTAAGGTATTGATTAGATTTGCTTTCACCAGTATACCCTCAGACATACTCAGATATGCTTTGCTTATCACACTTTGTGATTTCACTTGTGATTTCACTTGTGATTTAACACATAGTGATTGTTTTCATGATATAGTCAACTATCTTCCATTCAGTAAGAAATAAGAATGTTAAATCATCTATCTTAAGGTCGATCTTTTGATACGTAGATAAGACGTCGGATTTAACAAAATAAGAAAATAAAAACAAGTTGAAATTGTATAATTCAATAAAAATCAGGTCGGTCTTGTGAACACGTAGAGAAAGTACGATGAATTATATGAAACACCAAATAAAATAAAGCAGAACCTCAAACGAACAACAATCAGGTCGATCTTTCTATACGCAAAGAAAGTCCAATCGTTTGAGAAAATAAAGAAAAACAAACAAGTTTAAATCTTTGCAAAAAGAACACATGTATACACAGTGACTTCTCATATTTTTTTCACATATCTTTTTCTTGATATATCTTGAGATACGCATCAAGATGTTATCCACTAGGTCTAGCATCAGATTTAGTGTATATCACATTTGTATACTTTCTAATTTGCCGAGCCTACCTAGCACATCGATCAATGATCTTATGGATTTTACATCTAATTTATCCATGAGTCAGACAACGTCAGCCAATATACCATTATTTCTCTATCATGTCGGATACAATTTCTCATTTTTCAATATTTTTGTCTTTTCAAATTTTCTCCCCCTAAAAATGACAAACTCTAGTTTTAGATTTTCATTTTTTACTATTTGAAAAATAACACGCTATTTTTGTATTTGTCAAAGAAACTTAACTCCCCCTCAAAATGAGATGGAGTGAAAAATAAGAAAAAAATGATCAACCAACACGGATACATGCGTTTGAGCAATTTGAAAAACAAAGGATTTTGAAAATGAGTTGGAAATTCATTTTAAATTAAACACAAATATTCCACCATCAGCAATTCTTTAATTACCGATAGGTCTTCCTAAAATACCTACTGACACCAAATAAAACGTTAGTTGCTTGGGGATCGACCCGATTCAATAGCGTTGGGTCGTCCGGTGTCCTCCACAATGTCTTTGTTGGCCATGGAAACTACTTTCGGTTTCCATATCATTGATGAGGAAAATTTTTGATCAGAACCTGAAACTGACTCAACCTGCCTCTTTGGTGTGGACCAAAACGGCTTAGAAGTTGATTTAGACTTAGGGGGCCAAGGTTCATCAAATATTTTACCATTGTTATCCACATATTTAGCATTTTTGTGGACATATGCAGTCGTTGGACAATCCGCAGCAAGATGTCCAGGTTGACGACGTGCATAACAGATTCGTTCATGAAATTTGAAATCATTTGAAAAATTCTTTGACTTTTGAGAAAATGATGAATTATCTGAACCAAAAGTATTAAAGAAATCATAAAAGAATCATACCTCGGATATTGTCTCCATGATGAAACTTTATAATCAGATGACAAACCTCCAGAATAATTACAATTCTTGGAAAATAAAATATCATGTTGCTTCTTCGAAGGTTATGATTTCTTTTGATTCTTAACCTTCAGAACATTTTCTTTCTTCTTGGAAACTTGAACTGGAACAGGCTTCTTTTTGAAAATAAATCCTAGTCCTTTATGCTTAGAACCAGCAACAGTATTACCAGCAACACTTGTTTGATGTGCTCGTTGAGTAAAAGTGACCTTAATCTTTGTTATTTTGTTCTCTTCTACCAAAATCTTTGTAGTTTCAACTTCAGATGATGTTGCAATAGAATTATCAGTGATACCTTTGTCAAATACAACTTCATTCTCCAGCAATGATGATCATATGTGAACTTCGGATCGTCACCAACTTTCTCTTTCTTCTTTCCAGACTTAATTCCTTTCTACTTTGCAGGAGTTGTAAATTTAGAATAATTAAGCAATTCAGCTTTTGGATCAACAGGAGCAGATAAAAATTTAGATAAATCCACTGGTGAAGGAACCTTGTGGATATCATCTTTTGTTGCACTATTATCACTTTTGTCTTTCTCGTACAGAAACTTCAACAATGTTGGTGATAAATTGCAATTCTTGACCTGTCTCTGTTGTTCCAAAATTTCTAATTTTAATTCAGAAATCTTTTGTTGAGCAGCAACCAAATCTTTCTGAGACTTAATGAAATTTTCATTTAAATCATTGTACTCATACGTTTCTCGTGTCCTGATTTCACATTTTGCCAAGACTTCTTCAATGACCTTCTCCCAGTTCTTCTAAAAAATATATCAACATGTTTTTGTCAATACTTCATTCTTGTCTCAGAGAAATATATTTGCATCCCGAAGTGCAGATAATTCTTCGCGAAGACTCAAAATTCTATCAGCAGCTTCAACAGCAATTGCATTAGCTTTTTAATATTTCTGTTGAACTAGATTACTTTTCTAGAATAGTGCGGCAAAGTCTATAGATGTGTTGTTTAGTGTATATAAAAGTAGGGTTCTACACTATCAAAATTTTAATATGTAAACTGGTTATTCACCAGGGGACTATACCAACACACTAAGGCAAGTATACCTGTCGTGCGTAGACATTATTGGTAAACACCGGGTTGTTAAACCTCAGGGACACGGAATTATTAAAACAGTCTCAATTAATAATTATTGCCGGGTTTTGTTTTTATAATTTTTTAAAATTAATTTTGATGAAGATTACTAAAACAATGCAATTGAAAGTAGCGGAGAAAATTCAGTATTAAGAGAGCATCGCTTAGGCTTGACTCCTCCACTTAGGTTTCATTGATTCACAAGTTACGTTTATGCCTTATCGTTATGGTAAATTAGGGTCCTAAGACAAGGCTACCTAACTCCTATGGATAGGTTCACGTTTAGGGTTATAGACACGCCCTACACAGTTACTACTGTTCCATGGTTAAGGACTGATAAGTTGGTTGTGTTTCAAAGTGCCTAGGCTAAGTCCCGAGCTATCGGTGACTCAACTCACAACTAGTCAAAGGGTTAGGGTAGGTATGGTCCTAACGGGTCTATGGTTGTGAAGCGGTTGTGTTCCTATTGCATGGTTGACCTAGAAGGCCCTAGATACGACTGAGTAGTGGTAGACCCGACCTATAGGTGACTAATCGGTTACTAGAAAATATCAAGGGTGGCTACTAGTAGAGGGTAGGTGATTTCTCAGTCATCCCTACGGGTTGGACTCCTAATTAGATACTAGGGTTTCCTAACGATCACGACTATTTCTAGTTCGTGCGTACACCGCAGATTCTGTGATTCGGTTATACGATAGATTCCTAACTCAAGATGGGTTACATGCTAAAGCTAGGTTTCCACAAGGTTAAGTAATGGACCAGATTCAAATCTAAACCGATACAATAAATGATCAAACCATAGTTGGATTCGTCTAGCCTAAATGATCTTATGAGTTAAGCCAAGGATGTTCATATTCAAACAGAAATAAATAGTATTCTGTTGATACCTGATCTGTGCGTTTTGTGAAGTATCGAGTTACATCAAGTCAAGAACAAGTTCAAGCCAAAGTGTGACTGGCCGAACCTTGTCCGAACCTGGAGTTCGGATCAGGGCGAACCTCAGATTTGGCTGAGGTTCGGCGGGTTAGTATACATACATGTTTGTTCTTTGTGTTAGATAGTTCTAAGCGTGGGATATATCCATAAGTGTGTGTTTCTGTGGTGTATTCTCTATGTCTGTTCTCTGTGATTCTGATTGTAATTGTTCTCCTTTAGATTATTAAAAAAATCATTATAATTACTCGTTTCGTATCCGAATAGCTAGATTGAGTAGACGATCTAATGCTATTCAGACTGAAATGCATAATCAAACTCAAACAAAATACCGAAATGTCGCTTGAAATGATAAAAATAAAAGATTCTCGACTCGTCCAATGCTCCAAGTCTTCGAATGCTTCAAAAGGCTTCACTCTAGGCTTGTTCTCTGCTTCAATGTGCGAATTTTGGTGGTTAGGAAGGTCCTCTATTTATAATTCCACGAAATCTAGGGTTTCCATTATTTCTGGTCTGATGCACCACTTGCGAGCCATGGGAGAGGCTTTCACGGGATAGGCAAGTGGCGCGCCATCGGCAAATCAGCTCTAATCTCGGAAATGGACCGCAGGGCGTGGGATAGTGCCGATTCACAGTTTGGAGGCCGTGAAAGGGCCTCCCACGGCTTGAAAGTGGTGCGCTGGCCAAAATCAAGTCTTCAAGTCATGAGAGCTTGTCTCATGGCTTCCTGGTTCTCGATAACCACCTGGGTCTTGATCACACGGCTTGGGAAGCCGTGAAGGGGGGTCTCATGGTTTCTAAGTCATGAGTTTCCTCAGCATTATCATTTTCTCCATTTTTTTGTCTCGTTTTTTCGTGCCAGCATCGTTTACACCTAAACATTCGCAATAATCATCAGGAAAAAAATATAATTTAACATTTTCAAGTTTATTTTGACGTTTTTAGCCCGAAACCCGTTATCATTTCATGTCCAAAACCACACACATAATCTTCAACAGTTTCTTTAGCTTTCTCACATTCTTCAAACAAATCAGCTTTTTCTTTTAGTAACTTCTCATTGATTGGAATCAATTCATAGTACTTCTTCGAAAACTGTCCAATTCTTGTTTTAGCACAACAATCTCTTCAGTCAACAACTTGAGATCTCTTTCCAAACTTGCATTTTGTTGTTTAAACCAACACACTTATAACATGTAATCTCTTCTTCCTTTGGATTTTCAGCCACATTTGCTTGATCTGCTCCAACTCTTGTTGCCTTTGTACTTGCTTCAGGATCAGTCAGAATACTATCACTTAAATGATGAGACATTAAAGGAACAACTTCATTATCCGTATCATGAATCTCATTAATATTAATATTACTATAAGCATTCCTTTCAAACTCAGAATCTGCATTCGATGCATATTCATTTAGATACCAAAATATTTATGCCATTCTTTCATCAAGATAAACAAAAGCTTTTTGAGTTTGACTTGTTGAAGATTTGACTAAATGAGCATGTTGACCAGACTTAAGCTTATTATCAGTAGATGCTGGACTTTCACGAGCAAAATGTCCATACATTGAACACTTGTAACATTTTACCTTAGACTTGTCTAATCCAATCTTTCCATCTTGATTCAACCTCTTCTTCCCGGTTCTGTTAAAGAATTTCTTGGTTATTCTAACTAGCATAGCATACTTCCAGTTCAAATCCATCTCTTCAATATGATCATTATCAATTTGATCATAGTCTTCTTCTGTCAATTCTGCATTACTCATTTAACCACTAATAACACTAACATATCACGAGACTAAAGCGGACATCAATGCCATATAATCTTCAGTTTTCTGGATAAAGCATTGTGTGTTGATGAACTCGGAATTGAAATAGTACAGCCAGAAGAATAACCAGAATTATCAGCTTTTATGGCAACAAATGTTGTAGGAGGTGCGGAATTTAAAACATTAGACTTCACATCATGAATTGTAGAATCATTTTCTCCATGATACACAACAGGATTCTGAATTTGTGTAGTTAGTGACTTGTTCACAGTCAACTCCATATCACGTGCTTGTATTTTTTGAACCAAATCATTGAAAGACAATTTAGCATATTCTTTATCATGAGTAATCATCATGACATAGTTTTCCCATTTTTCCGGTAGTGCTCCAATAATTTTTCTTTCAAATCAGCATGTTCTTTTGTAACATTAACCAAAACCATTTCACTCATCAAGTGTGCATATCTTGCAATCAGATTCGGAATTGATTCATTCTGATAATGCTTGAAATTATCAAAGTCCTTCTTCAAAACATTATGCCGGCTTTTCTTATATTGATCATTACCTTCATATCTCTTCTGCATAGCATCCTATAAACCTTTTGATGTACCATAAGTAGAAAAGTGATGTAACAACTCCTTAGGTAATGCCATCGTTAAAGTACCATAAGCATTCTTCTCAGTTTGATATGCTTTCTTTTGTTCATCATCAAACTAACTTTGAAGAACTGGCTCTCCATACATATCCTTTGCTTAGGATACTTATATTGATCAGTAAATGATAACCACATATCAACATTATTTGTGTCCACATACGGTTCAAAACGTTTCACCCAACTATGATAATCTTCCAATTTCCGTAATTTGGGAACTTTCTGACTTGTTCCTATTTCATTATCATAGTTCAGCATACTTTGCATTGTGGTTTGCATTGACGTTTGCATTGCTACGAATGCTAGAAAATCCGACATCTTGAAAAGCCTTGAAATCTGATATCCAAACTGGTCCGAACTGAAATTTATTTTATCTGAACTGATCCGAACTGAGGGGATCCAAACTGAGTCGAACCGAGTTCCGAACTGAGATACTTAGTGAACCGAACTGTGACTTCAGGTACACGAACTAGAATCTAAACTGGAATCCGAAGTCAGAACCAAACTGAATCCGAACAAAGATCCGAACTGGGACTTTGCTTGACTGAACTCACCTGAACTGAAGCGAACTCACACTTCGCTTAACCGAACTTATCTGAACTCACCCGAACTCGCACTTCAGAGCGATTATTTTTCAGACAGACTTTGTTCACTCGAACTTAACCGAACTGGACCATTTTTGAATCAATTTTCTTGATTTTGAATGTTTTTGACCGAGATTTTCAGCAGTAGACCAGATATACTTGACAGAAATGATTGTTTTCACTAAAAACACAGCAAATATGATCAAACGGAAGCAAAAACGCACTAACTTTTCAAAAAAAATCCACTTTTTGCACCAAAAACTCGAAAAACAGAGATTTAATGATCAGTAGATTGAACCGAAAGCTCTGATCCACTTGAAAGTGCGTGAGTGGCGGATCGTCTACTCGAGTAATAGTAAAACGTGTAATCCGAGTTATAAAATATGACACAAAGAGGTAAATACAAATGAGATTTGTATTGATATTCCACAGAGAAAACACACATAAATTCACACAGTTAATTGGTTAAGAGTTCCTGAAACTAAAGAAGACTAAGCCATTTATACAAAGACACGACTGTCTGAACTGAGGCTCACCTGAACTGCCAATTCGGTTCAGTTCGGATCCCAGTTCGTGTCACTTCGGACACTGTCTTCCATGTAACTTTTTCTTGTTCTTGATACTTCACATGACGACCAAAATAATCCTCAACACTGGTGACTTTAGTTGAATAAAAGGTTAACCAATACTTTCACTAATCAGACAAAACATGATAAATTCATCATTGAAATATGTGGAAAATTACCATGTATGAGCTGAAGTGGATAAACAATACCAACAATCGGACTTAGGTTACCTGATCTGAGAGGTGATTTGAATTATAAACATTATTGATCACGTAATTGACTGGTATGATTCTAACATAGTCTGACCACAACCATACAAAATATGTGATCTGCAGGTGCTTACCTGATTATGAATAAGATAATTGCTAATTAAAGCCTAAGTGCTTGAAATTCCAAGTTTGGTGAAAAATAGACCAACTTGAGCAAAAAGTAAAACTTTGTGTTGGTATAAAATTGACCAACTTAAATCCAAATTGAATTCTCGAATCTGGTGAAACATTAACCGACTCGAATGAAAATGACTTTATAAGTGTTTGTGGAAAATTGACCAATTAAAAGTCAAACTTTGGTGTTAGTTGAAAAATAGTCAAATTTGTTGAAATTTTCAAGTTCTAAGCTTGCATAAATCAAAATTATCTTCCTGGTAGGTATTGTGATGGCATGACTATGTTTATTTGTTTATTTTAAGTGTCTGTACAAAATTTCAGGTTATACAAGGTTTCTGAGTTGAAAATATGTTTTTTCCTTATAAATTTTTAAAAAACTGAAATTTTACACTATACGGTCTAGGTTTACCCCATACAGTCTAGAAATTAGGTTGTATTGAGTCTATAGAGTGTATAGTTGAGTAAACCAAATTGTATGAATTTGCTCTATAAAATATGGGTTTTAACTTAGAATTTTTCTTTTTTTTTAAAGTCTTAGTTTTTCTTCTTAATAATCTAGGTTTTGAACCATACTGTCTAGGAAACTAGGTTGAGCCTAACTGTAGATCATGTAGAACAAGTTTCTAGATCGTTTGAATTTTGGTCTATACCATCTTGAGCACTTAGAACTTTTGGTTCATTTTGGATTGTGTAGAAATAGACCTATACGGTCTTGAATGTTTGATTGTCTGAACTTTTGGACTATACGGTCTAGCATTGTTCCAGACGATCTACACTTTGCCTACACGATCTAGAAAAACACTTAGACATTTTTTGTGAACATTGTATAGTCTTTAGACCATACGGTCTAGCAATTTTCAAGCTTACCTGATCCCTTGCCTATATGGTCTAGGATGTTTTAGACGACCTAGAATTTGCTCTATACGATCTAACTTTTACACTTAGTTAAATTTTCTGTTACTTAGTATGGTTTGGCCCATACGGTCTAGACCTTGGCCTATACGGTCTAGGTCATGACCTATATGGTCTAGGAGTGTTGTGATAGTTTGAAGTTTGACCTATATGGTCTAGGGTTCAGACGGTCTGATCCAATTATAGCCATACGACTTAGATTTTTAAACTTAGCCATTTGTTTTAATCGCAACATATAAATAGGCATCCATATCCCTTTATTCCTTACTTTTTCAAAGTATAACAACCCACACACTCTCCCTCTTTCTCTCCGACGATCGACGATTCTCCCACTGTTCATCTTCTTATCCTTCACACTTCGTTTGGTAAGTCATATTCACCAATTATGAAATCGATTTGGGATTTGGTTTGCGGTTCATGAACTCGCAACCGTAGGGTTGATAGTCGAATCCTCCTCACTCGTTTTTGCTTTAAGTTTCACAAATTCATTCTTTACAATGTGCACTTCATCATCAATAGGGCTCGATTAAGGTAATGAATTGTTGTTTTTTCATTTCTTCGGGTGTTTGGTCTCAACTTTGTACAGGGGTGTGAGTGTGAGACTGTTAAATGAAAATTAGGGCTCAAAAACTAAAATCTGTTGGATTAATGTTGAGATTAGGTTCAATTTGAGAAATTTGAGATGCTAGATATTAGGAATTGAATGATTTATGTTGTTCTGGCCTTCACCTCTTTTTGAACCTAGATTAAGCATTGTTACATCAGGTTTGGGGTTTTTGAGATAATGATATGCCTATTTTGTGGTGACTAATGCTTGAATTCATGAATTAAGAGTCTAATTGTTAGATTGAGTTAGGAATATGTGTTATTGCATAAAACTCATGTATCTTGACTCTTTGACTTGTTTGACTCTCTATTGAATTTTTTAAGCATGATTGGGTTTTTAATCAATTTCTGACTTGGTAGTAAAATAAGTGCACTGAATGCTTGAATATTGCTTTAGTATGTGTGGAATATATTTTTGACAAAATTTATGCACATCTCTACTCTCAAATAGTACATTGCAATACTGAACTCCCTTGTCACCATTTGACATTGTTTGAACCGGATAGTCATTGTTTGAAGATCCAAAACTATACTCATGCATGTAATCATGCTTTTTGATAAGTCTGACTAGTGTGCTAGAATATATAATTTTGTTTAAGCTTTAAATTCATCTCTTTGACTTTTCTAAGTCAAAGTAAGTCATTTTTATGCCATGTATTCTATTGACTGACTCCAAACTGTTTAGCTTGATTTTATAAATATTAATATAATTTGTCTAATCTTAAAACAGGCTCTGTTTAGATTTTTATAAGATTATACCGTCCATATTGACCTTAGTCAAATTAGATCTTCAAAGAGATATGTTAGTTTTATCTACAGGAATTTTATCTTAAAATAGAACTTCTGCTACACAGGGGCTATTTAATAATCTCATTTACTTTCATTGTCTTCAATCCTTCAACCTTTAGTGATTTATACTTTATAACAAACAAATTCTTCATTGAAGCTATTGTATCAAGAATAATCATATCTCAATTAGATCTTAGTCAAATTTAGATCTTCTCAGAGTTATGTGATTTCTGTTTCTTGCACTATTTATGAGGTTTAACTCTTGAATCAACGAGAGAAGACGGTTACTTTGAGATTACATTTGTTAGTTAACTTTGGTAATTGCATGTCTTGTTACTTTGCTTTATGATTGTTTAGTAATCACAATTCAGATTTATAAATTGCATGATCCAGTTAGAATTCTTCTAAGTTGACTATTTCTGAATTAGGATAGATTTCATGATATTGGTTGTGTCATTTGCATGATTAGCTGTGATCTGCTAGGTATTGTCTAATTTTTGTGGTTTCCTGAATTATGATGTGAAAACTGAGATTTGTATGCATACTTTGTAAATAGTGATTATAATTGATGATGATAGGATAGAATATTGTCAAATTTGACTGAAATGTGCTTAATTGCTCCAACTCTCCTCTCAAATGGTTATCATTTAGTTTGAATGCATACTATTATCATTATTGACCATTCTTTTGACTTTTTGAATGGTTTAAACTTATATGATGTCTAGCATGTTTCATGATCCATATAGGGTTCTCAAAGTTGTATAGGTTGTGAATTATGCAAATTGTGTTTGTTTATTACATGAATCATGGTTATGTGATTTGTGTGATTATGCATTGGGAAATTCACTTGTTTAGGGGAAATCAATCACCATCGATTCTTTGATAAACTGATTAGGTTGGTTTGGGTCAAAGCTTTGACTTTTATTTTGGGAGTCTTTAACTTTATGGTTTTACCAAACTTGCTCATAGATTTCTAAATTCATTTCTTCTAACAACTCAAAATCAAGGTTCTTGTTCTAAACTTACACAATTTCACAAAAGGTCAAATTTTCAAATTCAAATTTGTTAATTACTTGTTTATTTAGAATGAACATATCAAGTTCTAAGTGCTATCTAGTTAGATATCTGTCTAAGTAAGAACTTGACTATTTGTTTGATCATTATATGAACATGCACTGTCGAGTTTCCTTTATGTCCTTGATTTGTAAATGAAAAGCTCTGTTATTATCCCGAATTTAGGTGACATGACATTCGTTTATTAACATCAAATTAGATATAATCATGCTATTTCACATGTGCAGATGCCTTCTAGACGTCAGAATGAGGATGATGATTCTGATGAATCTCTTAGTTATGGTCTTACTCATAATCAGTTCTGCTACTTTAACAGAAATTTGAGGCATGGCGATGTCTTTGAAGAAGGTTTCCAGATTCTAGAAAACTCCAACTGGGCTCATAGCATACTGTTGGAACCAGTGATGTACAAGTCCATTTTTGAGGACTTCTAGAACAATACTCATGTAGTAACAGTTAATGATGACACAAAATGGTTGACTTCCAGGGTACATGATACCGATGTAGGGATCACTGAAGAGAGAACTAGAACAGTTCTCTAATTAAATGATGCCGACTCTCCTTTTAGCTTTCCTAAAGCTGAATGGCAAGAAACCATGAGGAGAATGGGATATCAGGGAGTTCTTAATGCTAATGAACATCGTTCAGTGAACAAGTCTTTACTCCTAACCAACTGGAGGTGCATCGTAACTTTATATCAACTTACCTTCTCACCAAGACGCTCTAGGACAGACGATTTCATTGAAGAATCTGCATGGGCCATCCATGGACTAGTAACTGGAAATGGATTCAACCTGTCTAAGTAGCTCATGAAATGGATGGTTGGAAACTTGACTCCATAGAGGAAGGTAAAGAAGTTTGTTATGTATCCCAAATTTGTGCAGTCCTTCTTCGACCATTACTACTCGGATCTAGTGAAAGCTGGAGAAATGTTCACTCCAAGGAAGGTAGACCATACCTCATACATAAAATATCTCACTACAAGGTACAATGGACCTGATGTACCATTCTTCCCAAACCTGTTAGAGGGAATTGGAGAAGGTGCAAATGTGAACATGAAAAATGAAGATATGAATGTTAGAGATAATCAAGCTGGGTAGTGAAAATGTTGAAGATGAAGCCAATGTTGCTCAAGTCAATGTCAACCTAGACTTGAATGCACCAGCCCAGTCTGACAATATTGCTGTTGATGACCCATTCTAACATCTTAATATCTAGGGTTTCACTCCACCAAACTCTCCAGCCAAGGCGGCCCTGATCAATCAGAATCCGATAAAGGAGAAGAACAAGAAGACGAAGCTGCTGAATCTGGCAGTGGTTCAAATAATGGATTTGGCGGTGACTCAAATGATGAAACTCCCAGAATTTCAAATGTTGAGCCTCCAAGTGGTTTTGAATATATAGCATCTGAGTCATCTTCTAACTCCGAATCTTCTCATGCTCGGGCCGCACCAAAGAAAAAGCAGAAGACCAAAACTAACACCACCGGCTCTTCTCGCACCAATGAGCAAGAGATAATTTATCTCATGAAGACTCTTCTGAATCTAACTCTGATGTCGAATCAAAATATTCTACTAAATTACGTCCAATCAGAGAATGGAGAACTAAGAATATTTATCAGAGGCAAGTCATAGCTAACCCAATGCCAATATCTACATATTCAGTGCCTGTAAATGAAGATCAAATTATGACTGAGGCTATTGATCAGGCTGAAGTTGTTGTTGAGCAACCCGATAGACAAAATGTTAACACAGAACCTATTGCTGCTACAACTGAAGCATTCATTATATCTCCTATCAAACAACTTGAAATCAATGCAGAGAATCAAACTATGTCTACTGTTGTTCACAGTGAGGTTAGGGCTGAAGTAAATATTGAAGCTAGAACTTCCAAAGTTGAATCCTCTAATAATTCGGAGTATGATTATGAAGAGCTTACTGCTGAAGTTGATAATCTTTAGGCTCATAATGCCTAACTTGATGCTAAACTGAAGCACGCTGCACGCTATTAAAAAAATTGTTGATCAAGCAATAAATGATTAAGAGACTTAGGGAGCCTTGCTAAGTCTGAATCAGACAAACAATTTCAAAATCCATATGAAGGTGCTGACGGTCATGGAAATAGTGGTTCTGCTACACAAGATCAAAATCTGCAGATAACTGAAGTTTTAATTGATCTACAAGGTCCAACTTCTCAAGGAAAAGATCTTGGCAACACTCGAGCTGACTCTGGTAGTATGAACAACAGCGACTTTGATGTCAACCTTGATGACTATCCGTCTGATTCTTATGTGGATGCATCTTATGGTGATTGTTTTCTTAATGATGAACCTATTGATGATAATTTTGAAGAGATATATGAGAGTCTGAAGACCCTAGTACCAGAGCTTGAAAATATTAAACTCCCTAAGTTCAAGCAAGCCTCACTAGAGATTGCTGCATCTTCAGGAACACCACTGGAAATCACTGCTGGTGAAATTGGCACCAGCTCTGAGCAGAATAGTGAACTCTCATTACAACTACAACTTGCTCCTCCAATCCAACATGAGCCTATTTCATCGTCAAATCTCTCTGCTCCGATAAGTGTAGATGTCCAACACATGATTGTAGGTCCTTCATTCTGGATACTGGTTGTACCGCCTTTAGAGAATTTTATGCTGAAACCCTTGCTTATGATCGTAACAGCAGAAGTATAGTTGTGGTCAATGAAGAAAATGAAGAAGAGCATATTGTTCAGCCCATCTCAGTAATTCTAGGAGAAATACATAGCAATGAAGAACTGGATGACCGACTTGACTTGCTAGTTAACATGTCTAAAATCCTGTAAACTTTATTGATCTGGATTTTACTGCAGATGATGAGTATGATGACGAGATTTTCTGTGAGATCAAGGGTGAGGAGATAGATGAGATGAGGTGGTTATCCTTGAAAAACCAACTCCCATCCAGGCCATGCCAATGTTCCCTGAAGACACTCACTTGTCTCAGTCAACATCATCCCAAGTACTAGACAAAGATATCACTACTGATGATGTCGAAGAAGGTCACATTCTGGATACCTCTTCTGACCCTTCCTTGATCCAAGCCGGTGCGTTTGTGACAGCTACATAAGAACCCGTCCAACGCAAACTTTTCCTGAAGACATCTTTGGTCCAGAGCCTGATAATTGTCTAGCAAATCCCGATAGTAATTGGCTGAGGATGGAAAGGAGAATTAACCGCAATCTTGGTATTTATCCAATGACTCTGGAAGATCATGAGACAAATTTGGGAATTCGTCCTAGACTAGCACCTCAAGAACAAAGAGCTACTTCTCGTCCTCCAGTCTGGATTGCTGTAGACAATCTGGGAGCTCTTAATGAGCTAGTCAATGTTGTGGAACCTGAATTACTTGATCAGAACACTTCTTAGGCAGGTCCATCTAGCAGTATTTGGAAACTGACAGCCAAAGAAAAAGGAAAGAAGAAACTCACATCATAAGAGGTATTTGATCAGGAAGAAGTGAAAGGAAAGCCAAAGCAAACAGATTCAGAGAAGCTCGCGAAGCTAGTGACAGAGCCACTTGAAACTTTTCTAAAGCACGATGAAAAAATTCAAAGGCAAGCTGCCTCTCTTGCTGCTTCTATAAGAATTGGGAAATACTCTATTCCGATTAAGCCAAATGACAACAACACTGATCCTTTGATTAATGTCATACCAAAAAAAGATGGCACCAGTGTTGATCTGTCAGATAATTCAGAAGCATCAAATTATGTCAGAGCTCTTATGAAGAGAGGTCTAGCTTTTGAGTACCTTATTCAGCTCATAACTTATTAGATCGTGGACATGTACACTGATGAACAAGATATGGAGACTCACATAAACAACACTGCTGAAGAACGTCTATAAGATCCTCTTGTCAATCCATATGCAGACACTGAACAAGACATTAAATATGTGATATATAATGACAATATGAGTGAAAAGCTGTATGAAATGTACTTCAAGTGTCAACCTCGACCTGTGGATCCTCTTGATAAGATTCCTCCACCTCCCAGTCCCAAGACTGTCAAGGAAATTTTTCAAAAGATGACAAATGAACAAATCCACGACTTCCTTACTGCCAAAAATGTTGTTAGAAAAGGCAACTACCTGTACTTCGTAAGATGGTTGCTGAATACATGATAGAAGACAATACATTCAGGAAACACAGAATTGACGAAAGGGAAAAAAGAGCGTGTTGAGGAACACATGATGAAAGAAACACCCACTTTGGTAGAAGACTGGAAGGAAATGGCTCCACACAGGAGAGCTCTTATACATTTTACTGCAAAGAAGCTCAAAGACATGTCTGCCAATGAAAAAACCATCGATGGCATGAAGATCTTATGCTGGAAGTATGATCATGAGTTTGAGGCTTTCATTGTAAAACGGAGAAACGGGTTCGTTCAATTGTTTGCTGAAATTGCAGATCTGTTGAAGTTGTTCTCATGGGAAGTAAGATAGTTAAGGAGCTAGGATATTATCAATCATACAAATGCTAAAGAGGGCAGTGATGCTTAAATGATGGCTCATCAAGCTTTCATAAGAAGCCTGAACAAGCAAACCAGGTACCAAGAACAAGCTAAATTTGAGAAATGGTCAAAGAAATGTGCCTTGGTTCCGCATAGACAGATTTACTCAAATATCGGCAGTAGTGTGAAGACAAAGAAGATCTTAGGAAAGCAGAGTGAGTTTCCTATCAAAGGCTGGTTCTATAGTGGACAAACTCATGAGCTGGTAATTGAAAGGGAAGGTGCTGAGGCTATAAGGCTGTTTGCAGACTGTTCCAACATGGCTGAAGCCCTTTGAGGTAGTTAATGCCAATTACTTCCTGATCTTCCTTAAATGGTGGAGTAGGTAATGTATTAATGCTGGGAAGATGTCTACGGAAAGTCTTAAGAATGTGAAGAGATGGATCATGGGCGGTCATGGAATTTGTCATCTACTCTGTGGTTCTTAAGGGAGGCTTGAATTAAAACATTACTCTGACTTGAAGAAATTCAAGAAAGATGATATTTGGGAGCTGTGGAAGATTCAAATTCTACGCATTAATGTGAACTATGAGTACCTAGCAAGGAAGTATTGGAGATTTATACTAGAAGCTTCAAGGTCAATTAAGGTGATGCCGATTCAAGATGTTTGTATTTCCACCAAATAGGGAATTGTTAGAACCTATATGTTGGTGGCAACTCAAACACTTCACCGTTGTGCCTTGCTGGTGAAGATTTCCTTGAAGAACTGCTGTTGGATAGAAGAAATCTGAAGACTTGCATTTTGCTATTTTTGTGTGTTTGCATAAGTGTAAATTGTCTAAGTATAGGTCGTATAGTGGTAGTTTCGTACGATCAAGATTTATCTTGTATACGATCTAGACTTGTATTTTTTACTAGCTCATTTGTGTTATACGATCTACATTTTTCTCTATACGGTCTATAGATCCTTCAATACGATCTGGATTTCTTCTATATGGTCTGGCTGAAATTACGTGAGCATCGGATCGTTTACTCGATCTAGCTAATTCGGATATGAAACGTAATTAAACCGATTATTTTATTGATCAAAATGAACAATTATAATTAGTAGACACTCAGAAATGACTCAGAGAATACACCACAGAAAACACACACTTAACACTTGTTCTCACACCCTCAGTCCCGAATACAAAGACTCAACATCTATTTATAGCGACCTGCCGAACTTCAGGCGAACCTGAAGTTCGTCTGATCCAAACCTCAGATTCGGACCAGGTTCGGCTAGCAACATACTTTGACTTGATCTTGATCTTTGTCTTGGATTGGTACTTCACATTACGCACAGATCTTAATGCACAGATCTTGTATCTACAAACCCCCCCCCCCCGTTGTCGTGTGCAGTATCTCTTCACCATCATCAAAATTGTATCTTCAATCAAACTCCCCCTCAAGTGTAGAATCCATTCATCCAATGAAATGAATCTTCGAACAAACTCTTCCTCAACTGGATCGTAGCTTGTTCTTGAATACTTGACAATGTCTGGCGCATCTCTGTCTCTTATCAACAGCTTCAGAAGACTTGAAGTTGTGCAAAATGTCTCTTCAAGACTCCAAGATATGATTTTGAAAATTGATGTGCATCACGTGTTGATCCGATCGAAAGTTTATATCAAAACAAACCTAAAATCTTTTTGATTTTTCAAACTTATGTTAAAACACACCAGAAGTCTTTTTGTACTTTTCTAAAATGAAATGGAATTAAAATACAGAATCAAACTCTATTTTTGGTATGGGAAAGATCACTATACGGGATCATATTGAACATAACGCACTGAACTACACTTCAATTTCAACTAATTGAAGCACATAAGTCATGCTGATTGTCGGTATAATTTGTCCATCTTAAACTCAGGCAGAATCATACACATAACATCTGGATATGTTAAGGTAATGATTAGATTTTGCTTTGACCAGTGTATTCTACACTATCAGGCATAATCAGACATTTTCTTTTTCTTGTGTGATTTCTTCCTGTTCTCATGTGATTATACTTGTGATTATCACAACGCATAATATCTTCATGATATTGTCAACTGTGTTCCATGCAAAAAGAAATAAGAACGTTAAATCGTCTACCTTAAGGTCGGTCTTTCGATATGCAGATAAGGCCTCGGATTTAATAAAATAAGAAAGATAAAACCAAGTTGAAATTGTATAACCTAACAACAATCAGGTCGGTACTCCCGTACACGCAAAGAAAGTCCGATGTGTTATACGAAACACCAAAGAAAATAAAGCAGAACGTCAAACGAACAACAATCAGGCCAGCCTTGTGAGCATGCAGAGAAAGTCTGATCGTTTGACAAAATGAAGAAAATCAAACAAGTTTAAATCTTTGCAAAATGAACACATGTATACACAGTGACTTCTCATTTTGTTTTTCACACTTATTTTTCTTTTTTGTCATGAAATATGCATCAAGATGTTATCCACATGCTCAAGCATAAGTATTTAAAATATATCACATCTGAATACTTTCTGATTTTCCGAACCTACCAAGCATATCAAACAATGATCTTATGGCTATTTCATCTACTCTATCCATGAGTCAGATACGTAAGCCAATGTACCATCATTTCCCAATGATCAATTTCTCACAATTTTATATATTGTGCATGTATTCACATTCCTTATATATTTTGCATGTATTCACCTTCGTCCCAAAACATGCATTTTCACAATTTCTCCCCTACATGCAACTCTCCCCTTTAAAATGAAAACTCTATTTTTGGATTTTTTATTTTACAAAAACAAGACTCTATTTTTGATTTTTTTCAAACAAAAATATAAAGACAACTGATCAACCAACACGGATACCTTGCATTTTAAAATTTCAGACAACTTGCAGGTTAGGAAATATATATTTTATGCAATTTAAGTTAAGCAGAATACTCTGCCATCAACAACTTTGAAATCGTCGATAAGTCTTCTAGACGTACCTGCACACTGGTCAAACTCATTAGTTTTTAACTTGACCCGAAGCGACAGCTTCTGGTCGACCCGTGTCCTGAATTTGCTTTGAAACCACCTTTGGTTTTCCAGAGTTGTTGTTTTGGTAATTCAGTATTTGATGAATCAATCACAGGTGTCTGTAATGATGAACCTACATTTTGAATCTTTTGGAAAATAGGAACAAAACGCTTTTGTTTTAGAAAGAATGTAGATTCACATTCATCAAAAACTCTGCCTTGTTCATCAAAAAACTTTGGTTTGGCACGTTTACCTAAAACGATGTCTTTTGAAATCTTGGATCTGAAACAGCAGGTGTTGGACAATCTATTGCCATATGTCCTTGTTGACGGTAAATATAACATATACGTTTAGTTTTGTCCCACCTTTCAGGTGCCTGCAAAGATTCACAAACATGAATTTCTCGAACATGATCAAAAGAAGTATTATATACCTGATGCCTGTGATCATGAACCCATTTTGATGTTGGACTTCGAGAATAAGAACCATCAGAAGAAAATTTTGCTGTTTGATTCTTCAAAGTTCTTGAAGCACCCTTCTTCTCAAAAACTTCAGAAATTTTTCTAGCATCCACGCAGTGAAGAAGAAATTTTTTATTGGAGAATTTTGTTCCGAACCCTTGAGTTTGTAAAACCGTTCGGGTTGAACCTTCTCAGCCTTGAAAACTTCCTTCTTCACTTGCTTCATTTTAAGCTTCTTCAAATCTTGTGATGGTGATGCTGGAAACTCCTCAGCTTTGACATTCTGTGACTAAAAACCCAAACCAACATTCTTTCCAGAAATCTTCTCCTCAGAAATAGAATCCCAACGTCCATTTTTCGCTAACTTTGAAAATTTAGCTTTTATTTCTTTAATGTTTTTCTGCTCAAAGAAAATCGTCTCATCAAAATCCGGTTGAGAACGAATTTTCTCACTTGAAGTAACCGATTTGGCATTATCAGTTGATGATGAACCAGACACAAATTGTTGAGCAGGAAGAACTTCCGATTTCTTTCCTTTCTTCTTTTTGGCTTTCTTGGTTTTCTTCTTATTCATAATTTTCTCTTCTTCAGAAACCGATGATGAAAACTTTGGATATTCATAGTCTTCAACCTTATCATTCACTTCTTTGAAAGCTTCTTTGATATTAGTAGGAGGTGATGCGGTCTTATCAAACATCTTTTCAAAATTAGCATCATGTGCTAAGAAACTTGTGAACAATTGTGAATTTGAGACATTATTCAGCAATCGATTGGCATCAATGACTTGAAATTTTAAATCAGAAATTTGCTGTTGAACTTCAGCTATCTCTTTCTCTGTAGAAATTAATGTCTTTGCAACTTTATGTGTTTCAAATTTCTGCATTCTAGGATTTTCCATCCCTTCAAACAACTCCTTTCGCTCTTTATCTTCATTACGCTTTTGAATTTCCAAATTTGCACTTTACACTTTGTTAGTACTTACCAACTCTCTTTTCTCATCCAATGCAGCGGAACCATGGCAATTAGGATCTCAAGACGCAGAAACACCTATGATGCAAGGAATAATAGACTTACATCACGATATCTTTTTCTTCCTCATTCTTATTTTGGTTTTCGTCTCACGGATCTTGGTTCGCGCTTTATGGCATTTCCAAAAAGAAAAAAATCCAATCTCGCAAAGGATTGTTCATGGAACTACTATCGAGATTCTTCGGACCATATTTTCTAGTATCATCCCGATGTTCACTGCTATACCATCATTTGCTCTCTTACAGCTTCTCCATATCAACATGATATGCCTCAATCTTAGCAACATATTCCTCAACATTCTTTGTGAGCAAATCAAGCTTGATTTTTGATTTATCAAACAAGTTTTGAAAATTTGTAACAGCATCTTCTACTTCATCCTTCCATTTCTTGACTTATTTAACCAATATTTCCTTTTCTTCTATCATTTTGGCATTTTGTTCTTGATAATCCCTTTCATTCTTTCGAAACATCTCCAAATCATTCTTGACATATTGAAGAACTATGCTATTCAAGGTAATCTCCTTTTCCAGCATATCATTCTTTACAACCAATTATTTCTTATTCTTCTTAGAAACTTCCAAATATGTTTTAACCAATGTCAATTCATTAGTGAGCCTTTTGACTTCATCTATCAAAGATTCATTTTCCTTCATCAAACTTTCAAGTTTTGATTCAAATCTTTCATTTTCAGCAGCTTCATAAGAACTAGAATCAGAATAATAGTCATCTTGCTCATGTGTGACAATCAAAGCAGATGTATCAAACTGTTTACCCCAATCATACACACCATCAGTCTTCTCAATCCCCACAATCTTCATTTTACTTATAAGATGTGACAATCTTGAGACAAGAGCCGTGATGTTTTCATTCTCATAATGCTGAAAATTATCAAACTCCTTACTCAACACCTTCCTCCGACTTTTCTTGTATTGATCATTCCCCTCACACCTTGCAGATAAAGCATCCCACAATTGTTTTGATTTCTTGCAAGTACTAAATTGATGTAACAACTCAGTGGGTAATGCCATCGTAAGATAACCAAACGCTTTTTGTTCAAGCTCATATAATTTTCTTTTAGCAATGTCGAAGGTATGAACTTCTTTAGAATCTCCTTGATCAGTTGGGTGTTGGTAAAGCTTCTTAATCGGAATCCACAAATCGATATCATTTATGCTTATGTAAGCAGAAATCGTTGCTTCCAATTTTGATAATCTTCCAATTTCAACAACTTAGGAACTTTCTAGCTTATTCCAATTTCGTTGTCAAAATTTAACATTGTTTGCATTGCGTTTTGCATAGCGACAAATGCTTGAAATTCCGACATCCTTGAAAATTTTAATTCTGATTGGCCGAACCTTTTCTGAACTTAAATCTGTAATCCGATCATATTCAAAACTATGTCCAAACTTCCAACGAACCTTGCTTAGTCGAATAGTTGCCGAACTCGTTCCGAACCTTAACCGAAACTGAAAATATTCGAACTTTGACCGAACTCTGAACGAACTCGAACTTCGGACAATCAAATCCTAGCCGAACCCTTTCCGAACAACAAAATGAGACCGAACACTAGACAAACTCGAAGTTTGGAGCGGTTATCCAGGCGAACTTCAGGTTCGAACAACGGTTAGTCCGAACAGAAACATACTCGAATAAAAAAGTTTGAATTTGGACAGAATTTGACGAGATTTGCAGCAGTTGATCAGAAAAGTGATAAGGAATGATTTAGGAGATCAATTTTCACAAAATACTCGATCGAAATCATCAAACATTCGTAAAATACTCGATCGAAATCATCAAACACTCGTAAAATACTCGATCGAAATGATCAAACACTCGTAGAATGAACCAGATTGCTCTGATACCACTTGAAATTACGTGAGCATCAGATCGTCTACTCGATCTAGCTAATTCGGATACGAAACATAATTAAACCGATTGTTTTACTGATCAAAATGAATAATTACAATCAGTAGACACTCAGAAATGACTTAGAGAATACACCAAAGAAAACACACACTTAACACTTGTTCTCACACCCTTAGTCCCGAATACAAAGACTCAACATCTATTTATAGCGACCTGCCAAACTTCAGGCAAACCTGAAGTTCGTCTGATCCGAACCTCAGGTTCGGACCAGGCTCGGCTAGCAGCATACTTTGACTTGATCTAGATCTTTGTCCTGACTTGATACTTCACACGACGCACAGATCTTAATGCACAGATCTTGTATCTACACTAGCTTAATTTGTTACTCTATACGGTCTAACAAATTGGTATGTCTATACGATCTAGACTTAATTCCAGACGATTTAGACTTAGCCTATACGATCTAGACTTTCTCTATACGATCTAGGGTTCTTAGCCTTTCAAGTGAGTTTCTGCCATATGATGTAGAATAGGCTATACGATCTAGAACCCAGATCGTGTTAGTTTATACTATACGATCTAGGTATGTGCTATATGATCTAGACCTTGTACCATACGGCCTAGACCTGCAGTATATGTCTGTACGGTCCAAATACGGTCTAGTTTGTACCATATGATCTAGACTAACATTTAGAATGTTTTTACAGAATTTCATAATATTATCTTGTAATCAGTGCATTGACACTTGTGCTCTCAGGTACTATAATTACTCATAATGAAGAAACCCTAGGTACACTTTAAGCATTCAAGCCACCTGGGAGCAGAGTGTGTGTGTGTTGTGTGTGTGTGTTCAATTCTTGGTGTTCTTGAGTTTCAGAATAGTTTTTCTCACCAATCTGAGGATTGCAATGAGCAATCAACCCATGAATGATCATGATGCTTGATTTCCGCACCAGTGTAATGAGTTAGATGAGGTCTAAGGCTCAGAACTGGTCCTGACAATTGGTATCAGAGCCATGGTAACTGATCAGATTGTGTCTCATGACCGATCTGATTACTTGAATCTTGATTATGAGCTTGAATGAAGTGCAGATCTGAAAATCCGCTTAGGAGATGAAAATCTACTTTCTTTTTGCATTTTTTGAGCATTTGGATGGATTCTTGATGATGTGGATACTTGATTCATGTTTGGGAGTTCATTTTGATGTGTTTTGAAGTTCTACATGTTCAAATCTATTGAAATTTGAAGATCCGAACAGAAAATTTGTAACAATTAGTGTTTCACGTTTTTAGGGTTTTTGAAGATTTTTTTAGCTTTGATTCTGAGTTTGTGATATTATTGTGGATGGTTTTGGATGAAACGAAGCACTATTCCCTCAAGGAAAATGCGTTCCAGATCCATTGGGAGCATCGGTTTTGGATGAAACGCAACGGTTTGGGCAAATCTGGAAAAACACACAGTAGTGTGTGTTTCACAGTGTAGAACGTCAAAACACACCAGAATGAACTCCCAAACATGAATCAAGCAGCCATATCATCAAGAATCCATCCAAATGCTCCAAAATTGCAGAAAAAATAGATTTTCATCTCCTAAGCGGATTTTCATATCTGCACTTCATTCAAGCTTAATATCAAGATTCGAGTAATCAAATCGGTCATGAGACACAATCTGATCGGTTACCATGGCTCTGATACCATTTGTTAGGTCCTCTTAGACCCGAGAATTTCACAAGTACGAGATCAAACACGACGGAATCCTTGTTTGATCAAGAAGCTCAACACACAATCAATGAAGAACATGAAGAACAATTATAAAATTTTCAATGTTTATTGCTATATTCAAGATCAATAAAGTCAAATCTGGTTCACCACAATACAGTATCACGGTTGAATTTGTTGACCAAAATCACGTGGCCACTAAAGATGTGACATGCCATCACCTTCTCAACCAAATAATTTCATTTCTCTGTAAACCGCCATAAGAACAGGCAATACAAAACAAATGCCGGCGACATTTAGATTACTTACTCTGGTCAGGTTACTCGACGTCAATCAAAACGGAAACCACAATCACATAGAGACTTGGTATGTTTACCGGGGCTCACCGAATCGAAAATCCGGAAAACTCGTTCTAGACCGTATGCGTATAATCTCGACCGTTTGGCAACATCCAGACCGTATAGACATGCTATAGACCGTATGGTGATAAGGCTAGACTATATAGTGTTGATCAGAAATCCTTCTATACGGTATAGGCTCCTAGACCGTATGGATCAAGTATAGACCGTATGGTTTTGATTTCAGACCGTATAGTGTTATAGTGTTTATAGCCAATAGATCCAGACCGTATAGAGTAATTTTTAGGGTTGCCGGAGTTGTGGAGTTTGGCCGAAATTTCAAACTGGGATTCTGTAGAATAACGAGTTCAAACAAGATGCAGGAGAGAGATTGAATTCATGTGTAGATGTGGATCCCACCAGATTCATTATTCTTTTTCATTTTCTTTAATAGAATCATAAATATAATTCTTTTAATTAACCCAAACGCGGTATAGACCGGTCACGAATAATTCTGTCTCCCCTGTAAAATATATTTCTCATCATGTCAATAACTTCAAACTCAGGGAATAAGATAAATTCACGGGTGAGGGTTTGGTTCAAGTTCAAGCGGAATAGTTGAGCCGGAAGGTTCAGGCCGAACATGTGTGGTTCAGCCGGAAGATTCAAGGGAACCTGTGTGGTTCCTCCGGAAGATTGAACCGGAAATGCGTGTTCAACCGGATGACAGCTGTAAACTCGTTTTGAATAGTTAAGGTAATTTCACGTCAATTAAAGATCAATTTGCGTTAAAGACGAATATGAATTAACTTTGAATGCTCACCAAGGCTCCCCTCCACTATAAATACAGCCTCATTGGTTGAGGCAATCCACACCAGAATTCACAGAATTCTTACTCTCTCTTAATTCTCTCATCTTCTCAAACTTCTTCCATTCGAATCCTGTTCGTCAGGATCTTCTAGAACTCAAATGTAACTTCAAGCTTAGAGTTTGTTTTAAGGGACCCGGGTTTTGACTCGAAGCCTGAAACTAATATCAAACAATTTTCTCAAACCATTTTCATTTGACTTTCAATTAGCTTTTTGTCATTCAAAAACCTTTTCTATAACTTTCTATCTCTATTCTCTTTATCTTCTTTGTATGAAAACTTTCATCAATTTAAAACAAAATAAATATGTTTTTTTTGTATGATTACAATAAAAGAAATAAACCTATTCTATTACAATACAATTGAAATGAACTTGATCTACTCCTATTACAATACAAGGGAATAACAAAATGTTACACGAAAATAAAGTACACTACAAAGAAATGAATAAAAGATTACAAGGAAATGAAATGAAGTGAAATTACAATACAAATGAAATAAAATAAAGAACTAAACAAAGGCTTATAAAGAAATACCAACCAAAATTTCGGATGCGGAAGTCGAACTCTCGTCAACGTGTGACCTAAAGCGTTGAGACCGGTGGTACCAAATCTAATTAGTTGCTAAAAAACCGGAGACCTATTATTAATAGGGAAAAATTGCACTAAAAATACCCGACTTTTCCCCGTTCGCAAATAATAATCACCTTCCGAAATTGAACACAGTTCCAACTTGTCAACAATTGCAGTAACACAACTTTGCCTAAAAAAAATTAACGTCAAAAAGTGATGACGTGGAAGCTGATGTGGAACTTTTTTTAATTTTTTTTTTCTTTTTAATCCCAAATTTTTCACCTTTGCAAATAATCCCATCTTTACATTCATTCTGTTTGACTTTTTGGAGTTAAACTTCATGTATTTTGACTCAAAAATTGGACCCGAATTTGAGTTTGTTTGTGTTCGTGATTCATTCCAGTAGTTATAGTTCATCAAAACGACTGACGTAGGTTACGAAAAAAATTTTCATTGAGTTTTGTTCATACCGAATGGTGGTGAACATGTTCGTAGCTCATCAATGGTGAAATCTTTCTAACGGCTTTAAGTCTGATTCCACTAGCTTCGGTGAACTCGTGATTAATGCAATCGGTTTCTAATTTCGTTCATGTTTGTGTGATTCACCATTGATGAGCTCTTGAAGAACACCATTCTTTGATAATGGTGAATCACACAAACATGAACGAAATTCGAAACCGATTGTACCGATCGGGACCGACTGAGTTCAAACCGAAGCTAGTGGAACCAGACTTGCAGAAAACCGTTAAGGATTAAAGATTTCACCATTGATGAGCTCAAGAACACGTTCACCACCCCCATTTCGCGATTATGAACAAAATCAATGAAAATTGTTCGTAACCTACGGTAGATTCGTTTTGATAAACTATAACTACTGGAATCAATCACAAACACAAACAAACTCAAATTCGGGTCCAATTTTTGAGTCAAAATACATGAAGTTTGACTCCAAAAAGTCAAACAGAATGAATGTAGATGGGATTATTATTTGCAAAAAGGTGAAAACTTGGATTATAAAAGAAAAAAAAATTAAAAAAAAGTTCCACATCAGCTTCCACGTCATCACTTTTTGACGCCGTTAATTTTTTTTAACGGAGGGTCTGTTAGGTGCAAAATATTGACAAGTTGGAACTGCTCCTTGCAATTTCGGAAGGTGGGATTATTATTTGCGAACGGGGAAAAGTTGGGATTATTTCATGCAATTTTTCCTTATTAATATTGGAGGAGCTTTTTTATGTAAATAAAACGAGACGTTATGTAATGTATAGTATATGTAAATACAAGGAGACGTTATCTAATCTTAATCCTAATAAAACAATAAAATGGTTTCCACATGTCTTCTTTTTTAAGATGTTCACATCAGCAGTGCCACATGTTAAAACTAGATTCAATTATTAATTTAGTAAATTACCAATTAAGAGTAATTACCAATTTTATATAAATCAAAATTTCATTTTAAAAAATTTGGCAAACATAATGTAGATTTGATAAATTACACAATAATTTGAGTCTTTTTAAGAAAACAAATAAAAAATTTGTCATCTTTAATGTATTAAATTATCAATTAATATTTTATAATGAATTATATCATTTATAGTTTTCAAATACACGAGTTACTAACCTAGTGTATAATATAGTAATAGTAATATTTTGTATTCTGATATCATTTACGTTAACCTAACATATCTTATATCACGTATAGAAGTTTTTTTATTCACTTATTTGTTCAATTGGATCTTTCTTCTTGTTTATTGTTGGTTGTCCACTGATATAAATCGAAAGTGTAATTGAAATCAAAGTCATTACCCACTATGAATTCTAGTTTGCCATCGTTTTCCTAGTCTAGGTTTATAATTAGACAACAGGACCTTAAAAAATCCATCAAACATTGAAATTTCACCTCTTAAAAGTTTAAAGCACCTACATGATGCAAAAAGAGTAAACTTCATTTTTAGTTCCCAATGTTTGCACATTTTAACAGTTTTAGTCCCAACTTTTTAAAAATCCCAATTTAGTGTCTCAAATTTCATTTTTTTACAATGTTGGTCTCAACATTAACTGTTGTTTAAAGAGCCGTTAGACTGCCCTTATGTGATCCCCACATGAGGTGTACTTTTGTCATTTCCGTTTCTTTTAACTTATACTTTAAAACAAACGGAAAAAAATACCCCTCACGTGGGGACCATGTGAGGGTAGTCTAACGGCTCTTTAAACGGTTGTTAACGTTGTAACCAAAATTGAAAAGAAAATGAAATGTGAGACATTAAATTGAGATTTTCGAAAAGTTGGGACTAAAATTGTTAAAATGTGCAAACGTTGAGGACTAAAAACGAAGTTTACTCATGCAAAAAAGTTGGGGGTGGTTTTGAAAGATAACCAAATGCTTAACCGAATAAGAAATTACCAAAAGAGGAGCTTTTTGGATTAACTTTGTGCTATAAGGGGTAATATGGCCAACTAAAATTAGTTAAACGGCCATAGTGTAACTTTCTATTTTTTTCCATTTATATTTTATTTAGGTTTTAATCTAGAAACATAATATTAATTAAGAATGAAAACTAATCGAAATCCTTTTTTCTCAAGTTCACACAAATCTTTTAACGGTAAAATGTTACACTTTCTTATTCTATTTTACGTCTCAAGTAAATCTTGAACTCAACGCCTCGATAAGAAACATCGATAATTTATCAAATACAAAATCCTCAAAACCAACCCGATTCCAAAGTCAACTGTAAACTAAGACCCAACTCGATTACGTATCTAGCACTCTACCTGTTGGGTCCCTTGAGGGGCTCTTTAACAATATTGACACAATTTGATTTAAACAAGATTAACGAGTTGCAGAAAATAAAACAAATTAGAAGACAACAATTTATAAAAGGGTTTTTCTGTATATCTCAAATGTAAATAATGGTTTACACGAGTTTATAATATAACAGTATATTAATAGAAAGACCTTTTCTATGGGAGTAAGTTGTAGTTGCTTTTTGAGAAGCTTGTGAATTGTGTGCTTGACATCTTGCTTTCTTTGGTGAAGTCCGCTTCCTATTTATAGGAAGTAGTGGCAAGTTGCAAGTGGATAAAGTGGTTCAGGACGGTTGAATTTGGAGTGTGTCAGAGTATATAGAGATAAATTGAGGATATTCAATTTATCTCTTTTCAACTATCTTCAACTACTTTCGTGTTAAATGTCAAGTTGGTATTCACTTTACTTGTTCTTCACACAAAGGCATAATTGTTCTTCTCGTAATATTTATCTTTTGATAGTCCAGAACTCCTTCAGGACTTTTTTTGAAGACTATAAATGATTCCCATTAGAAGCCTTTTACATAAATGAGGATTTCTGTAGAATTTGGTCAAAACCCGGGTCCCTTAAAACATAAATGAGGATTTCCCATTAGAAGCCCCTTTTTGATGTATTGCCCTTCTGTTCTTGATACTTGTTGAGCGATTCATGAAACAGGTCTTGATGAGAGATAGAATGTGCATCTCACTGAGTTGGGCAAGATCTACATCGTTGAATGTATATGACTTACGATTATTTGTAGTGGTGGTTATGGTATAGGAGTTGAAGTAGTAAACGAACTGACTTCCTTTTTGTTGTCTTTCTTTAACATCCTCAAGTTGTATAATGGTAGCCTCTGACTATACCCAGCTTCTTTCAAAAGGGACATTGTGGATCCTCTCTTCTAATATATTCTTGCTTATTGGGCTCATCGGAGGTGCTTATTCTGTTTCTTGGAGAAACATATCTCTGCATCGTCTCTTTTCGTGCTATAGTTCGTTCTCGACCCGCTTCTCTCTTTTGTAGTTATCTTCATATAAGGACTGAGAAACAATTGACACTTCTGGAATGAACAAGGCTCCTCCTTGATCTGTGGTCTTCTCCTTTCCCTTTTTAGAGTTTTTGTGTTGATCTTGAGGTTTGTGCAGTGTGAGCCCTAGGAGCAGCCTTTTTTGTGGGTAGAACTGGAGACTTATTGGATTTTTGAGGAGGTTGCCTTGGTGGAGAGGGTGGCATTTATTGCTCAGAAATAGGACTGGGCTTGCATTGATCAGGCTTCTTTCTTTTGGGAGAATACCTGTGTTCATCAGGATCTGCTTTTCTCTTTGACCTAGGGGTGAGGGTGATTCATCAAGATTGATGACAGGAGGAGTTGATGCTTCCTTTTCTGAAGGCTTCTTGATTGGGAAGAGTGGATGGCTTCTGTTACCTATTTGGATAGACTTATCATTTGTCTCAAGAAGCATTCGATTCGAGTTTATCTTTATCAGATTTGATCTTTCTTCATGTATTTCTTTGTTTAGGCAGCTGAATTTGTCTTTGATTTCATTGAGCATTTCTTCTCCTTTAGCTTCATATGATTCTATGGTCTTTTGAACTAGCTCATTCAGCCGCTTGATTTGATTTTTTGTGGATTCCTATTTTCCTCCCTTTAGTTGCCACTCCTTTTCTTGCAAGACCTTTAGTTGATCAGAAAGCTGGTGCAGTTGCAGCTTGCTGTTCTTTTTCATTATTTTTATCTCCTCTTCTAGTTCAGAGATTCTCAAACTGTTATTTTCTAACTGCTTTGATAATTCTTCTAATCGTACATAACTACTGCTGTCAGGACTAGATTTGAGCACTATGTTCTCATTTGATTCATCACACAAGTGCGGAAAACATATGTGATGATCAATCTCAGCTGAATCAGCTACCTTGCTACCCCATTGATTTCTAAAACTCAAGAACACGCACTAAAAAAACCAAGAACACACACACAAATGCTCTCTTGTAGAATAAACCTAGAGTGGAACATCCAATAGGGTTTTCTTAATTGCTATTTATACTACTAGAGAGCAAGGGACAAATAGAATGTTTGACACAACAATCATTACATAGAATTCTGCAATTAATATTCCATCAGACTATCAAGTTCGCTAAGCACATGTTCAAGTTCGCTAGGAACAAGTAAGTCCACTAACAAGTTCAATGAGAGCAAACTAGTCCGCTAACAAGTTCGCTAAGAGTAAACTAGTCCGCTAACAAGTTCACTAAGACCAGATTTGAGCACTATGTTCTCATTTGATTCATCACACAAGTGCGGAAAACATGTGTGATGATCAATATCGGCTGAATCAGCTGCCTTGCTACCCCATTGATTTTTGAAACTCAAGAACACGCACTAAAAACACCAAGAACACACACACAAATGCTCTCTTGTAGAATAAACCTGGAGTGGCACACCCAATAGGGTTTTCTCAATTGGTATTTATACTACTAGAGAGCAAGGGACACATAGAATGTTTGACATAACAATCATTACATAGAATTCTGCAATTAATATTCCATCAGACTATCAAGTTGGCTAAGCACATGTTCGAGTTCGCTAGGAACAAGTAATTCCACTAACAAGTTCGCTAAGAGCAAACTAGTCCGCTAACAAGTTTGCTAAAAGTAAACTAGTCCGCTAACAAGTTCGCTAAGAGTAAACTAGTTTGCTAAGAAGTTCGATAAGAACAACTCAGTTGGCTAACAATTTCGCTAGGAACAAGAACAAGTTCGCTAACAATATAATCAAGTCCGCTAGGAATAAAACAAGTTCGCTAAGACAAAATATAGAAATTCAACATTAAAGTTCGCTAAGTTCAAACAAGTCCGCTAAGTACAAATTAAGTTCGCTAAGTACATATTTGAAATTTACAAAGAAAACTCAAAATTACTTAGTCTTCATTCCAGCTGGTTCATCAAGTGGTCTTCACCAGAAATGCTCAACGGTGAATGGTTTGTTATGCCAACAACCAAAAATGGGTTCCAACAATTTCCACCCTTGTTGGAAATGCAAACACTTAAGCTTTATGGTACTTGACCGAGTAGCTTGAGTAGAAATCTCCGGTACTCTCTAGCAACGGGCTTATGATGGTCATAGATTGCAGTAAGTCCAAAATCATGCAGCCTCCAGAGATCTTGCCATTCAAACTTCTTCAGGTCATTGTAGTTATTTATCTCAACCAATCTCTTTGAACCTTCAAGAATGACACTTGATCCATTGTCTTCCACCACACAGCCATCAGCCTTACTCAACACTTCCATTTCAAATATACCTCTGTTAACAAGTTTACTACACCACCAATGCAAAAACATTAGATAATAATTGGCATCGTAGCATTCATATGGCTTGAGGTGTATTGGAATGGTCCGCATCTTCTGATAGTAGAAAAGCTTCAAGTAGGATCTTGAAAAAAGTCTGAGCTCGATAGCTGCAAAGAGTCTGATAGCATCAACACCTTCTCTCTCGATCACCAATTCATGTGTATTCCCACTGTAATACCAACAGATCATTGGAAATTTATTCTGATTCACTGGAATAGACTTAACTTTCACCTCCGCTCCAATATCTTTGAACATTCCGCGACGAGGGGCACGGAGACGCTTTTTCTCTTCAAGTATCTGAGCCTTCTTCTCTTCCTCAGTAGTTTTCAGGTTCTTCTTGTACTCATAAGCAGCACCAATCAATGAAGCCGCTTTCATACCCTTTTCATGGTTAGTGTGGTTCACCGGATCTAGGTACTTTAGCTGTTTAAGCTCCCTGGAGAACAAACTGCAGAGAGCTCTGAAGTCAGCAAAGAATTGAACGTATCCGTTCCGCCTCTTCACCAGAAAAATGCATCAAAGGCTTCATCATATTTCCATCCAAGTATCTTCATACCATAATTGACATTAGGGTTAGCAAGCATCTTTCTTATGTTTTTGGCAGTGAACTGTAACATAGCCTTAGTATTTGGAGCCACTTTTGCCTAATCATCATATATAGGAGGAGTATCTTTCCTTCTAAGGGCCTCAGCTCGTTCCTGTTCCTTGATTCTGATTTGCTCCATCTTGGCCAGACAATCAGTCTTTCGGTAGTCGATCACAAATTCTTGGAGACCCTTAAGTCTCTTCCGATTGTAAGACTTTTTCTCCACATTCTTGAACCTAAGATAGTTCCGGAGATCTTCGAAAGTCGTCATGTTTGTAGTGGAGATAATATAGTCTTCAGTTTCAGGTTCAGGAATTTCCTCAGATGGATTTTCAGGAGGAGGAATATATGCCTTGCCGATGTCATGTATTAGATCTAAAAGATGGTCGCGGATAGGAGTAAATTCGACCTTTTTGTTGGTGTCAGCAAATACATTCATTAGGGGATCAGTTTCATCTTCAAAATTTTGATCTTTAGGAAAGTGAGTGTTCAACCTTTCTTCATCAGTGTACAACTTTGTTAGTTCAGTATCGGTAAGTCTCATTAGATAATCCAAAGGGATGTTGTCACTCATAAGAGATCTCACCATACGAGCAGTTTCAGACATATCAGCATCATCTACATCAGTAACTTCTAAGTTGGTGACAATGCAGATTGTGGGCTCATCTATTTTGGCTGACTCAGATCGTTCTGATAATGTACTTGAGCCCTTTTTGTATATGACAGTAGGAGGGTGTCCAGATTCATATCTTTTTAAGGCATTTTCTTTTTCTTCAACCAATCTATTCTGCTCACCAAGTGTTTCTTCAATGATAGCTCGACGAGATTTATCCTTTTCAGCTTCCATTCTTTGATGTTTAGAAGCAATCTCCTCAGTAGTCAACATCCTTTTTCCCTTATCTTTTTTTTTAAGATTCTGGTTGCTCTGTGGAAGGTTCTATTAAAGCATATACCTATGCTACAGTGTGTCTCGTGTATTGTATCTAGTTCAGAGTGTTGGAATGAGTCTTAGTGGCTAAATACCTTAGTGGTCGTACCATATGGTATGCCGCACCAATTGGTACACACGTACCAATTGGTATGTCTCTTGGTACGTCAGT
>JBCNJP010000025.1:5579973-5600197 GCA_039602395.1 Deinandra increscens subsp. villosa | reverse complement strand
GTATCAAGCAATGTATAAGATCAAGTCAAATTAGGTCTGGCCGAACCAGGTCCGAACCTGAAGTTCGGACTGGCCGAATCTGGGGTTCGGACGAAGCTCGGCCAACTAGGTATATATAGGTGTTTGGTCTTTGTAATAGTTAGTTCTGAGCGTGTGAGATTTCGGCTAAGTGTGTGTTTCTGAGAGTGTTCTCTGTGTCTGTGTTTCTGAGTGTTTACTGATTGTAATTGTTCATTGTGATCAATAAAACAATCAGTTAATTACGTTTCGATGTTCGAATAGCTAGATCGAGTAGACGATCCGATGCTCACGCATTTTCATGGAGAAAATTCTGCTACCGTGCATGCTAAAGCAAAATCACATTCTATTTGAACTAGTAATCCACAATCAACAGCTTTTCTTGCTGGCAAGTCTGAAAATCCTGGTTATTCTTCAGGTTGCAGTTTTACAATTCCTGATAGATCATCAACTAAGTCTACTCCTGCTCAAGCAACCGAATATCTAGCTGCTTTGTTATCTGCTTTCATATCATCTTCGTCTGGATCAGTTTTTAGTCAAATTGGTCAATCTATATTTTTTGGAGACGATTTAGATCAGTTGGATGAAGATCAATTGAATAAACTCGATCTGGAATGGCAGTTTGCTATGATAGTAGAGAGAGGAAGGAGATTCATGAAGAAACATGGCAAGATATCTATTCTTCAAGGAGGACAGCTTGGTTTGGATAAACGAACGATTAAATGTTTTAAATGTGACAAATATGGACATTTTGCTCGGGATTGTCCTCAATCGTCATCTGACAAGGGTAATTCTGATAAGAATGTTCACAATAAAGAAGCTAAAGCTATGATATCTCAAATTGATGAAGGTTATGATTGGTCTAAAGATTTTCCGGATGAATCTGCATTTTTAGTTCACTCTCCAGAAAATTATGGATTGATGGCAAATATTGAGGTTGAATTATGCATCTAAGACCATTAAATCTGAAACAATTGATTATGAAGTTAATGGTTATGAGTCAACATGTGAATTTTGTGCTAAAAATGATAGAAAGATTCAGGAATTGACTCAAGAGAAAGAAGGTTGGTGGTTTGTATGAAAACAAAGGAAGAAGAATTAGAAAGTCTCAAGAAGAAGTTTGAAGATTCTGATGAGATTCTCAAGATAAATGAGAAATTAGTCAAAGAAAAGACTGTTTTGATGGAAGAGTTTGTTGAGCTTTAGACTAAATTGGATGAGTTGGTTAGTGCAGATAAAGAACAGATTTTGAAGTTACAAACTGAAAATGAAGAGTTGGTTAAAAGTGTTGAGAAGTGGGAGAATGAAGCAAAAGACGTCATTGGTGATTTTGATGCTTTGTTTCAGAAATCAACTACAAGAGTAGAATCGCTGAAGCAATCTTATAATGAACTCAAGAAAGAGTTTGATGAAGTTACTGATGCTGAAAACCAACATCAATTAGTTCATTCTGACTTATAAGACAAAGTTATCATTTTGAAAGAAGAAAAGAAATTGTTGAAAATAAATATTGAGATTCATGACGGCCGAGTGGAGAAAATTACTCAAGAAGTGTATGATGCCCATGATCAGATGAGACAGGAAAAGTGTTTATCTAATAGAGCTTTGGAGCAATAGATTGATTCTGAAAAAGCATTGGGTGAAGCTCAAAAGAAAATCTCTGATTTGAATGTTGAAGTGTTGGATCTTAAAAGGCAATTGAACAATTTGAAGAATTCACATTCTTTCACAAGTTACTTGTGCAAAGATGAGAATTTCAACAAGGTGTTTGGAAGCGAAGAGCATAATCAAATTCCACATCCAGTTATTTAATCTGATGCTCTTGCTGATATCAAGTTTCAGCGGTAACTGGAGATTATTTTGAATTTGTGTCTGAGAAATCTAAGAAGAAGAAATCAAAGGTTTCAACCAAGAAAGAAGAAAAGGAGGAAAGTTTGATTGTTAAATCTACAACAAAGTTTGTATCTGGTGGGTTTATATCTGATGAGGGAGTTGTTTCTGATGGCAAGAAGATTGAAAAAGATGAAAAAGAGTTGAATGAAGCACAAGTTGCTGCAAAATTGGTTAAAGCTAACAAGTTGAAGGATATTAAAGCTTCATTAAATCACACTGCTAATGCTGGTCTGTAACACCACCAATTTCCACTAACGGAGTATAACCGTGTGGGGGTATGATCCAGACCAGGATCCAAGACTTTAGTTACAACCAAGCCATAAAATGAATTTAACATAAGATAAAGCATGATTTACAAAACAAAGATTAGTTTACAGTTCAGCGGAAGCAGTTAAGTGATTACAAGTTTGATATTACAAAAATAGCAAGTTTAAGTGTTTTCAAATATAAATTCCCCAAAAGAATGCATATGGGTGTACTGCCACCGCCCGTTCCATCCATGATCCTCCTAGCGACCTGAAAAGCATTCAACAAACAAGTGTCAGCCAAGGCTGGTAAGTTCACTAATGCAGTCTATATAACACTATGTAGACCAATAATGCATACGAATAGTAAAAGATCAATTCGTAAATAAGTTATAAAAGTTGCAAGTAATATCCATATCAATAGGTAGATAGCATATGCTTATGTTCACCTGAACGTTCGAAACCAAAACTGACAATGTATCACAGGGATAACCTATGTAATTTTGCCTTCCCCGTGTCTTTCCTGATCACGGTAGTCCTGGGATAATATTGGTCTCAGTCCGACCGCCAATCGGGAGGGTGCATCCTGTGCACCACTGAGCAGGGGTGTCAATCCCCAGTAGTACTACCCAACATTACCTCGCTATTCTATATTAATGGCCCGATACAGTAAGGACTTTTGATATTAAAAGTAATTCAGTGAGACATGTGATATATAATGGATAACTACTTAAGTAAAGAAATACCTTTACCGTGTTGTTGCCATCCTTCACTGGATGAAACTATAATAGTAAGTGAAACTCACCTTAGGGTGCACTGGTACGCGGCACTTGGTTCTACAGGTTGGTCAATATCGACCTAATCGGGTAAATACGGTCTAAACCGGATTAGAGGTTGTCGCGAGGACGAATATAGCGTATAAAAAATCAAACATGTTTCATACAATCATACAAGTCATAACATGCACACACAAGCCCTAATTTAGGAGAGAAACATGAATTCACCTTACAAGTCAAAACATGTACCAAAAAGTCAAACTTCAAGCACAAGTTTAGTGACATACCCAAATTACTCGTTTCTTGGAGTTAACCCCTAAATTTTTATAGGCATATACTACATATCATTTAGGACATGTTGCAAAAATAATCAAGTCAATATGTTAAGTATTGAGAAAGTTACGCGCGTTGAAAGTTGGCATTTTTAGATTTTTGCAATATAGTCAAAGTAGGTTTAAAATTTGCATAATTCATTCAAAACTTAGAGTTTAGGCACCAAATTTCCAGATCTTACTTTTAACATATAAACCTCATTTTCATTTAACAAAACCCTCATTAAAACAAGATTAGCATGCTCAACCAAAAAGCAAAGTCTACTTTTCACAGAAAAATACATATTTGCACACCTAACTTGCAGCAGTGTTTGGATGACCAAACAGAGGTTTTAGAACGTTTGCGAGTAGCCCAATCGAATCTAAGACATTATACTTTACTATAGAAAAAGAATCAACTGATTCCGAGCAATATTGAATAAGTTATGACCTCTGTAAGTTGGCCTAAAAATCTGGCCGAATCTGTCCACAATTGATAGTTTGCAAAAGTTTTGGTTTAAAGATTTTGAGCAACAATTTGGTCATCCAACTTCTACCAACATCATTATAAGCATTTTAACATGGATTTTCAGTTGCAAACATAGGCAGACAAAATTCATAGCAAAAACCCAACATAAAAACTAGCATACAAGCACATATACCCAATTTCCATGTCCAAACACCCAACATACATACAAGAACATTCATGACAGATTTTTAAGTTCAATTTCCAGCTTTAAAATCATCCTAAAATCTGCCCCAAATCATGAGTTAACATAAATTAACATAAAATCATGGTTCATGAACATCATAACACTCCATTTAGCACATAAACACTCAAATTAGCACATTCAACTAACAATTTCAAATTTCAAGATCTAGGGCTTACAAATTTAAGAGACAAATCGTGGATAGGAGAAGATGAAGTGAAGAGGATGCTTCCTTTGGTCTTGTAGTAGCTCAAAAGCTCAATCTCTTGCTCCTTGAAGCTTGATTTCACGAAAATTTCCAAGTGTGTGTGAGTGTGTGTGTGTGAGTGTGTGTGTGTGTGCCGTAAGGTGAGAGGAGGGAGGAGAAGATGATGATGCGTGAATGAGAAATGGGGGAGGAGAGGGCAGATTTAATGTTATATAAATTTACACATTTGGCCCCTCAAGGTTTTATTTTAAACACATAAGCATAAAACTCAAATAAATGGGTTTTCACTAAAGACTTGTGAAGTAAAAACTCTAAAAATGTTTCTAATTGTTTTTAAACTCGTTTAGCATATCATGTTTTGTCGGGGCAAGTATAAATATCATTTAGCCATAAAAATTTAATTTCACGCACGAAGCCCGGTTTCACCCGAGAACGCAAAATTTACAAGTAACACATATAGTCACGAAACAAATTCACGAAACAAGTTACTAGCATATATTAGCAAGTAAACATAAACAAATATGTAACCATTCAAATAACGGGCCACGGATTTGCTAACAGAACTTAACGTAAAAAGTTAACGGCGTAAACGTGGGAAGTGACGATTGTCTTCAAGTTCTCAAGTCGATTTAACTAAGCTACCGGGTTACAAACATTCTCGTTTGGGTAGTGAAGGCAGGAAATTTGAGAAGAAAAATCAGAAAAATGTGTCAAAGAAGGTACAAAAATAGAAGAAAGACACTAGTTTGGATCAAATCTATCATATGGCTTAAGTATTCATTTCAACCATGGAGAAAGGATTTGGAGGCAAACAAATGAAGAAGGCTTCATCTGAAAGTTCACCGAAAGAATCTTCTTCTTCTGGTTCAAATGCTACACCTCAAAGTCCTACATCTAAATGGGTGCATTCTAACCTATTTCAATTTTTTGATGATATTTCTGATGATTATGAGTCTGATAAAAGGTGTCATTTATTTCAAGGCAAACCACAATCTAAACGATCATATTGTTTGTGCTATCAATGTCGCCGAAATGGATATATGGCAGAGGATTGTCCCGAAATTGCCAAAATAATATTTTCAAACAAATCTGCCACTTTTATCGATGAATCAGGCAAAATTTTTATTGAGTCTACACCTTCCAAATCAAAATCTAAAACGAAACAATTTTTCAAATTTGATTCGACTGTTGGTGGGTCATCACAGGATGACAATTCAATAAAAACTAAAAAAGCAAAAATGCAGTGGCGACCTAAAGTGGTTAGCACCACTGCAACTGATTTTGTGGAAGACACTGATCGACCAGAAGTTGTGTGCTTCGGGTCATTTGACTACTAATCATTTAAAACTAGTGTGCAGGTTTCTTCAAGAAGACTTTTCGGTGATTGTTTAAGCAGTTACTAATAGTGGAGTCTCCTACTTAACTTAAATTGAGTGCTCCATATTTCAAAATGAAAGTTATTCTGAAAGCTAAAAACTGATGAGGTATCAATATCGATTGGTCAATTTTCTTTCTGTTACATTTCTTATGTAGTTTAGGGGGATAAAATTGAAAAACCAAAAATAGTGTCTTTGTGTTTTTGTTAAAATGAAAATCCAAAAATAGATTTTTCATTTTAAGGGGGAGAAAATGGAAAAATATAAAAACATTAAAATAGAAGAAAATACAAAAACATTGAAAAATGAGAAATTGTATCCGACATGGTTGGGAAATGATGGTACATTGACTTACGTGTCCGACTCATTGATAAAATAGATAAAAAACCATTAGATCATTGCTCGATGTGTTTGGTAGACTCGGCATTAAATCAGAAAGTATTCAAATGTGATATTCATTAAATTCAAATGCTTGACCACGTAGACAACATCTTGATGCATATTTCACGATATCAAGAAAAATATATGTGATAAAGAAAATGTGAAGTCATTGTGTATACATGTGTTCATTTTGCACATATTTAAACTTGTTTGATTTTCTTTTTTTTGTCAAACGATCGAACTTTCTCTACGTGTCCATAAGACCGACCTGATTGTTGTTCGTTTGACGTTCTGCTTTATTTTCCTTGGTGTTTCGTATAACTCATCAGACTTCCTCTACGTGTATGGAAGTACCGACCTAATTGTTGGTGGGTTATACAATTTCAACTTTTTTTATTTTCTTATTTTGTTAAATTCGAGGCCTTATCTGCGTATCGAAAGATCAACCTTAAGGCAAACGATTTAACGTTCTTATTTCTTTTTGCATTGAGCACAGTTGACTAAATCATGAATACAATCATTATGTGATCAAATCACAAATGAAATCACAAAGTGTGATTAGCAAATACATATCTGAGTATGTCTAATAGTGTAGGATACTACTGGTCAAAGCATTCTTATCAATACAATAACATATCCAGATGGTATGAGTATGATTGTGCCTGAGTTTAAGTTGGACAAATTATACCAGCAATCGACATGGCTTGTGTGTTGAAGTAATTGAAATTGAAGTGTAGTTCAGCATGTCATGATCAATATAATCCCAAGTTGTGATCTTTCTCGCAAAAGACAAATAGTGTCTGATTCAGTATTGCATTTATGTTTCATTTCTGAAAATACCAAAAAGCTTTTAGGTGTGTTTTAGCATAAATTTAGAAAAATCAAAAAGATTTTGTTTCTTATTTGTTTTCGACCGATCGATACACGACACAAAATTCTGATTTTAAAACTATATCTTGGATTCTCGAAGAGAAGTTTGTGCCAAGATTAAATTAATTTTTTTTAAAGAAAAGGAAAGCCGTGTTTCTGTCTTCTGAAATTGCAGGTTCTGTGTTACAAGACTCAAGCATGGTGAAAGGAGGAGTATGAAATATCTTTCACAAGTGGATCTTGAAGTTCAAATATTGTTCAAGATTGATCCAGCCATGTAAGCTCTATTTCTGACAAGATTTCAAGTTGAAGATCGGACGCAGCGATACTGAAGATTGAAGACTAAAGTTTAGTTAGATAGATATATACATAGATACACTACACGTTAAGGGGGAGTTTGTTAGAGCATATACCTATGCTACAGTGTGTCTCGTGTATTGTATCTAGTTCAGAGCGTTTAAATGAGTCTTAGTGGCTAAATACCTTAGTGGCCGTACCATATGGTACGCCGTACCAATTAGTATGTCTCTTGTTACGCCAGTCTTAGTGAAGGTTATAAATAGATCGTGTTAGAGAGAGTTGTCTAGTTCTGTCATTCTTCATCTTCTTAGCTGTGTGTTCTGAGTGTGTTTTCTCTCTACATTGTAACCTCTAAGTGAATCAATAAAGCTTTGCTTTATTTACACGTTTGTGTTTCTCGATTTACCAAATCTAGTAGTAGTAAGTTCCTCCCCATTGTTTTACAGGTTCTTGTGGAGCTACTACCTCAACATCAACATTTTCTTCTTTAGAATCAGACGAAAAATGGATAAATTTAGCTACATAGATTTGATCATGTGGAGCTGGCTCAGAAGTAACAACTGGAGCAGTCTGAGTAGGAAGTTCTTAAGCATCACCCTTTTCAAGGTCAACAACTTCAGCTTCTGTTGGTATGGTACCTAGAACAGATGGGGCAGAGCAGGAGTCTTAGCTTCAGTGCGCATAACATCAGACCGAGGAACCTGTAAATATACATCATCTATTTCCATTTTCACTTGAATGGGAGTTGGGAATAGTTGTTCCTTTTCTTCATCTTCAATATCAATCGTATCCAAATCAATGTAGTTCAGAGGATTAGCATCATTCATTAGCACATTCATTCTTTTAGCTAACTTACTCATGTCATCTTTATCACCGAAATCTATAATGTAAGGATGCTCCTCATATGCAACTTCACCCGTATCATCCTCGATACACTCAATCAGTATTCCACATGAGTCTCTTCTTGAGTAGATCTTCTCCGCATAATATTCCCTGAAGTTAGCCATTGCATAGTCTAGGAAGGCTGAGTCAATGTACATGTGACGAACTCCTTCATTCAAGGGGATTATAGTAGTGGATGCAGTAGTTGAAGTCTGAAAGGAAGGTGTTAGAGATAGTTGAAGTGCACTTTCTGTTGCAGATGTAGATTCCATTCTTGGAGATCCCTCAATAGAAAGAGTACTAGCTGCTTGAGAGAATCTGGGAAGTTAAGGTTCTCAGGCACAGGTGCTAGCTTCTTGATTGAATCTAGGACTTCATCAACAGGTTCATCATGAAGGAGGCTATTGACAAAAGATTTTTTGTCATCAGAGAAGTTTAGCTCATATCCTTCAATGAAAGTGTCAGCATCGACCACAAAGTCACTGTCATTCATAGGACTTGTAGCTTCAACATTTCCAGCAGAGTCTTTGCCAGCAAGAACAGAAGTGGAAGATACGGGATCAGGAAGATCACCCTCTTCAAATACTTGATCAGTTTGAGTTTGTCCTTCTGGTTGCTCAGAACCTTGATCATCAGTGTTGTCATCTGGCTTGTCGGTTGATTGTTTATCTTCATAAGATTTGGCTAGCAAGTCTTTGAGTCTCTGAATCTCTGCAACTTGTTCAGCAATTACATGTGACTGATCAATGATCTTCTGATTGGCCACTTGGAGAGAATAGTTCAGCTGATCGTTCTGAACTACAATGATCTTCTGATTGGCCACTTGCAGAGAATAGTTCAGCAATTATATGTCACTCTCAGATTGGAATTCCATAATTTGTTCAGACTCGGAAACTGTTGTGCTGGTACCAACATCACCAGTAGTTTCCACAGTGGCAACAACAGCTTCAGCCAGTCTTTCCAATGGTCCCACATCCATATCAATCTTTTCAACTTGTTCAGTAGGAGATGGAGAGACAATTGTTATGGCTAGAGTTGTATCAGGTTGAGTGGCAGACGGCTCAATGACTTTATAACCACTTTGTGAGCCAGGTTTTCTCATAACTTTATGTTTTTCTTTGTAGGACTTGCTTCGCTCAACTCTAATTAACATGACTCAGAAGACACGTTTCTGTCTTCAGGAGCCGTAGTCAGATTATCTAGACTAGTCCTTTGAGGAAATGGTTCAGGACTATCAGGTTCATTGAGGTCAATCGTAAGATCGTCCTGATCGAGAGACACTGAAGTCTCATCATCATCTTCTTCACCTTGAAGCGGATTGTAGCTTTCATCCGATGTTGATTGTTATGTCTAAATAGCAGAAGCCCTAGAAGATTCTCCAGTCCTCTGTCTTTTCCGAGGATGAACTCCTTCAAGTTGTGCAAGACTATCGTCAGAGTCCGAGGAGTCAAACTCTTCATCATCATTTTTCTCGTCTCATTCCTCTGTTTCTGATGAGACCACATTCAAAGGACTTGCTATAGGTTCAATATGCTCGGTAGATTCTGTACTAGCACCCTGGAGATTCCCAAGGTCTTCAGCAGCAGCAGCAAGATCAAGAATGACTGGTGCATTCAAGTCCAATTGAAGGTGGACTTGAGCAGCTACAGTGGTTTCAACTTGTGCTTCTACGGCAGCTTCACCCATTTGAATATCTCCTTCAGCACCAGGAGCAGCAATATGAGCAATCAACTTGGGAAAGAAAGGTACATTGTCCCTTTGATACTTACCTTGATGGTACTTTCTGTAAGAACCAACATTCATTGAGCATGTAGAGAAAGTCTCTCCTTGCTTAGTCAAAGTTGGGTAATTGTGATCCAATATGGCTTGTATAAACCTGGGGTACATCAGGTACTTCTTTGCTCTTTAAGTAGGGCGAAGATTAGAATCCATCCATTTGAGAAGTTGGTGGGACAGATTGAAACCTACATCTGAGATTAACCCATGTAGAGCACACGCGGTTTCCTCCACAAAGTCATCTGGAGCAGCCTTTCTATGTGAGAAGGTAGCAATGAAGAAACTGATTATAAACCTCCAGTTTGTTGGAAACTGGGTCTTGAAGATCTTGTTGCTAACATTCAGGAGAAGATAACCAGAATAACCCATCCTTCTGATTGTTGATTGCCACTCAGTCTTTGTAAAAGTCTTAGGCATGTCAGCATCTTGTAGGTCAAGAGCAACTCTGATTTTCTCCTCGGTGATTTCAATATCAGTGTTTTGAATTCTAGCCTTGATCACACTGGAACCGTCATCTAACTCTGTAGATTGAGCGATGTACCAAAAGGCTTCAATTATACCCTTGTAGATGGTAGGGTCTATCTGCATTGCTATTACCCATGTTGACTGTTGAAGTAGGTCAATAGCTTGCTCATCAGCAGCTTCCCAACTTTTGTTAAAAATTGCACCTTCTGTTATGCAACCGACCATACTCCAAAGCTTCAACAGCTTTTCTGGGAGACAACTGCACATATAGAATTACAAGATTATATCTGTATTGACATTTGATGAATATCATGTCACACTAGACTCGTGATAGTAACAGAGCTTTTCATTTGAATATCACCGACCTAAAATGAGTCAAATAGTGCATATCCTCCAAATTGGTCAAATGCAGCCAGAATATCATGATTAACAATGGTTAAGTATCATATGACCTAAAATGAATTTGTGTGTGATATTAAAATCTAGAAAACAAGGAGCCAGATCTAAACTTCCAAAATTTAAGTTGAAAGAGGAATTTTTCATGAGAACAACAAATTACCCAAATAATTCAATCCAAACCAATCTTATCTAGAGTTGTAGTTAAGCCAAGGAGACATTTGTTAAAATATCTGCTACTTGTACTCATCAATAGATAGAAACACCAAATTAAGGAAATTTTGGCAATCTGGGATCACAACCATTGACTTTAAGTTCAGTTTGTATAAAATAAGGTTTTAAGATCCTAGTTTGTCAAATTAGCCCAGGGAAAGCCACTTGAGACTTAATTCCACCCAAGCTTGTGAATTCCATGATTTGGTAAATCATGATTGAGAAAAAAAAACACAACTTGGACAAAATTAGTACATTTTGATATAGTAAAAACCAGTTAGATTATAACAAGTCTAACCTATCTCATAGGAAGACTAGAAGCATGCAATGAGTATATCAATGAATCATCAAGCAAACAAAACAATCCTAGTGTATTAGAACTTCAAACATTGATCTTATAGCATGAAGTCTTGACTCAAGTCCGCTAAGCAGCCTTCAAGTCCGCTAAGAAGGAATGAAGTTCGCTAAGGACATAATCAAGTTCGCTAAGATTAATGTGATTTCTCATGCAGATCCTAACACTAAGAATTCATCAATTAGTGTCTAGATCACATATTAACAACAATAGGGATCTTCTAGAAGCAACATATTAAAGTTAACTCAGTTAAACATGCCAAAAGTCCTTAAATGGGTCAAATGGTTCATTTTGAGCATTATAAGACAGAAAATGGTGATTAGTAGCAAAACAGATCAAATAGTAACTTTAACAAGCGTGATTTAATCCAAACACACAAACTTATGCACATAAGGATAAAAAAGCGCACATTCAAGTAACCAATATCACATTTATGCAAGAAAACCACCTAAGTCTCATAAAAATACATTTCATGCAAAATTTGACTTATTTGAGTCAAACTAACAAAGTATGTGTCCAAACAGAGCTCAAACACCTAAGATAGTTCATATGGACCTAAAAGAGGTCATAGATCACATCCTAAGTAATTATGCCCACTATTGATCACAAAGATGATCAGATCAACTCATATAGGCCAAAGACAGTCAAATAATTTCAATTTTGTGTTAAACGAGTCCAAGAACCCTTCACCTATGTTATGGACTAGTTTTAGACCCAAATGGATCCTAACCAGGCTAAACCACCAGTGTTGGGCTCAATTGGATATCAATTAACACATAGAACACAAAATTTGCAAGTAAGAATGTAAAGTGTTGAAGTTGTAATTGAGAATAACATACCTTTATGAAGATCTATTGATGACTAAGATCTAATATAAGATGTAGAAAGTTCTCAAATAAATCAGAGAGAAATCTGTTGGGATCAAGCAATTTATATTAAAATTTAGACAAAACAAACAAGACAAATGTAATAAAAATTTGTCCCTGTGTAGCTATGTTTGAGTTTTGACTCAAATTGCAACATGTCAAGACAAACATACCTTTTTGATGATCTAAACTTAGCTAAGATCACTAGAAAGAGATGGAATGATCTTGAAAAATATCAGAATAGTTTCTGTTATTGGATCAGGCAAATTAAGTTAAACTCAAGAAATAGAAATACCCAGATAATGTGGGCAGATAATTAAACAATTAAAGTTAAAGACTTAATTGAGAACAGTGAACCAAACCATAAATTTTACTAATAATTAAACTAGTCAAGAGTTAATCAATAGTTTCAAGTTCTTAATTCGTCAATCAGTCAATAACTATTAAGATTAAAAGAATATGATTGGAGACAAGGTAAATTCAATACAATGTGTAATTCTCTATATTAATCCAATCATCAAAGTAAGAAAAATCATGGAGCTTCAGGGTTGCTAACTTAGGACTTACGGGAACATCTACACAATCTGATTTGGGTATCCCAAAAGACATAGTAGCAGCCACCGTGGAACTTAATTACCTAACCAAAGTGCCAAAATTTTGAAAGTAAAAAATTAAGTAAGTATCCTTAAAGAACAGAGATCATAGAATATGTCCTTGATTGAAACAATGTAGTAATTTACACTACTTAAACCAATAATCAAACAATCCATAACCAACAGTTTTAACATTTAATGAAATCTACAGTTCAAACACATTTAAACCGAAACCCCAGTTCACAAACTTCTCGAATTCAAAGAGTGATATTTGAGAGATGAGATTTACATACCTTAATCTTGAACACAAGTGAAATAGGAACAAGAATAAGCGAGAGTAATATGTTAAACATCAAAATTTCAACATAAGAACCCTAAAAATTATAATTATGTCCCTTCGGTTCAAGAACTTCACCGCCAACCAAATTCCAGTATAATAAAACCTGAGTGAGATGAAAAGCAAACCTGTGGATGCACAAACGGTGACCAAATCAACCCTAAGTGCAGTGATTCAACAAATTTATAGTCGATCTCAGTGTAATCGATTGTACAGTGGCGGTTATGTGTGCGTCGAAGAGAAGATGAGAATTGGGTGTGTTTGTGTTTGATAAAAATCAATGAGAAAAATGACCAAGTCCCCCCTTTTATACTCTTAGGTTTAGCGAACTGAGAAAAAATCTAAGTGTTTAAACAAGTTCTCTAACCCTAGCCTTAAGTTCGCTAAAAAAAGCGTTAAACAAGTATGCTAAAGGGAATAGGTCAAGTCTGCTAAAATGAACAAGTTTGCTAAGGCCTAAAATAAGTACGCTAAGCCTAAGGAAGTCCGCTAAGGCTAGGAAAGTACGCTAAGCCTAAGGAAGTTCTCTAAGGCTTTGCGGCAAGTTCTCTAAGGCCAGAAAGAACTTGAGTAAAGGAATTTCTAAGTAAAAGAATGAAGTCCGCTAAAATATCAACAAGTTCGCTAAGAACTAATACTATCTCAGCAGACTTACTAGCCATTTTGTTAGTGCAAAATATGTGTGACGTGTGTGTATTCCAGTTAGCGTTGTTAGTTGGTATAGTTAGAATAGTTAAATCAAAGTTAGAGGGTAGTTAGTGTCATTTAGTAATAGGTGAGGGAAATGAGAGTGGTAACGAACTGATCCGAACTTAAAATACCTATAAATGTTTATGTTTGGGTTCGGAAGCAATATACTTCACGATAACCGTTTTTTCTGAGAGCAATTCACAGGGAGGAATTTTTGCTCTTGATTTTCAAATTCTAGTTTGTTCTTGAGTCAATCATATGTAATCTGGATCAAATCTATGCTATAAATCGAGTTTTATTTACACGATTCGTGTTCTTCGTGCTCTTAGTTTTCGGTGATCTTTCGGTCCATATTCGATGTACAAATTACTAGATCCGAAGCAAATCGTCTTTTCACATGTGGAGAAGTTCGCTAAGGCAAAAAACTTCTTAGTGGACTTCTCAAACACTTGGCTAAGAAAAAAATTAAGATTTAAACAAGGGAGAACGCGCTAAGGAAATGAATCAACTTAGCAGACTTCAAATCCCACCGAAAATATTCTTAGTGGACTTTGTAGAGGCTAGATTATGAGGCTTGTAATATTAAATTATATGGGCTGGGCTTAGAGGGTTTAATTAGATTAGTAAAATAGTTTGCTTGGGTTTACTATTGGGCTTGGGGTTTACCACTGGGTTTACCATTAGGGTTTAATGTCCATTAGGGATCCTATATAAACCCCATGTGTTTACCATTGTAGAGGTTGCTGGTTTACAATTTTGGTGCAGCCACAAACTGTTTATGATCGTAATCGTAAACTAGAGAGAGAAGATAGTTTACGATTTATTATTTGTACCCGACAAGTTCATCTTGTGTGCAAAGATTAGGCTTTTCATGTTTTAATCATCGTTTTCTTCGATTTCTTCGCTTCTCTTTCTTGAATCACTAATCTAACCGGATTCCGCACGTTTAGATTAGTTAGATATCGTGAGCGATTGTTGTTTCCGGACCAACAATTGGTATCAGAGCTAAGAATCGTCTGATTCGAGGTTCCACGATATTACATTCGAGTGTTTGACTGGAAAAAGTGGAAGCTTGCTGCTGTGTTTGGTGTTTACGACAATTTCTGGGTTGTTCTTGGAGTTTACGACTGGTGTTCTTCAGTGGTTTTAGTGTTTACGACTTCAAGGAGCGATCTTTGAAGGTTTACAATCGTGAAAATAAAGTTTACGACATCAAGAATCAATCTTTGGACGTTTACGATTGATAAAAAGGTGTTTACGACTTCAAGATTCGATCTTTGGACGTTTACGATTGAGATTACGATCGGAATTGGTGTTTACGAGTTCAAGATTGAGTTTTTAGGAGTTTACGATCGTGTTTACGACCCGGAGGTGTTTACGAGTAAGATTACGATCGGAATTGAGTTCACGACCGTGTTTACGACCCGGAGTAGTTCACGATTGGAGATTACGATCGGAATCGTGTTCTCGATCAGCCAAGCTGTCAAAATCGTAAACTACTGTTTACGATCGAAAACTGGTTTGCGGCAAAAAGTCACTATTTCACACTTTCACGAGAAACGGACATAACTTTTGACTCGTTTGGAGTTAGAAGCTCAAATCTTAACACGACGTTCGTGAAAATGAGCCCCAGAATTACCCCTGACTAACGTCTAGAGGAGCTCGTTTGGACCCCCAAATTCCACTCCGAAGGCCTCCGTTTTTACGTTTTAAGTTTTTGACACTATTCCTTGAATAGTACTTTTGCCGATTTTGCCGATTTCACCATATTTTCAGAAGCTGCATATCTAAAGAAAGAAGATGAGTTCAGTGGTTGAAGAAGAGAATATGGTTGAGAACAAGGATGCTTTCGCAGCTGAAGTTGACAAAACTAAGATATGCCCCAATCCTACTTGTGCTCGATTAATTCCTGGCTTAAGACAACTCTGGAAAAATGCTGAAATCGAACTTTTTGATATGCAATGTTCTAGGAGTTCATTTAAAGATAGGTGGGAAAAGAGTGAAGAGAAGGTAAAATCCCAAAAACTAGACATTGAGAAATATCAAAAGCTAGCAATGGAGAAGACTATTTTACATGATCGGGCTAGGATTGAGATATCTGAGCTGACACAGAAATTAACTGAACTGCAGCAAAAGTGTGATGAACTGCAGGTCAAGTATGATTGCAATCAGGAAAGAAATCAGCGAATGCTCGATGAAGGAAAGGCTTTGTCACATGCTGTTGTGGCCGGTCAAGTTGGGAAAGACACATCTGGATTTGGGTCAGAGAAGACTGATAGGTCCTTGGCTGCAAACAACATTATTCCTCCACCAGTTCCCAGAGACATTATAGGAACACTTCTTAGTGAGGATCAAGTTGAACGAACCAAGTATGATTATAAAGAAGCTGCTCCTCCTATTGATAGTGTCTTGGTTGGAACTACACCATTGACTCAAGAAGAAATTGATAATGAGGCAAACATGACTTATGGTGAAGGGAGAGTAGAGGATATATAAGAAAATGATGCTGAGTGCCAAAAATACAACAGGTGTCAAAAATATCAGTCTGATGATGCTGGGATATAGTTGAAACCATACCCTAAAATTGAAACCCCATACTTCAAAGTAATTGACAGAGTCAAAAGGGAAAAGGTGATGTTGACGACACGGCCTAAGGGGAAGATATTTATGACATCTGTATCAATGTTTGACCAAGAACCAGATGTTGGATATGACTTACCATCCTTCTCCTCCAAGTTCAAGGGAATAACTGATGGAGCAATAAGTGAAGCTGAAGTTGAGAGGCCAAAGATCACCATCAAGCATCCGAGTATGAAACTAACAGCTGGAGTGAAGAATGAAAAACTCAAGGGAGTAACTGTGTCTCCCATTTCTTCTGTTGGATCATGCAGTTGCCGCTGTAATTGCAAGAATGGTGCTTCAACGTCAAAGAATCAAGGAAGCACAAATACAATAAAGACATGTTCAACACAGGCTTCGAGGAACCAGCAGAAAGTCAAATCTAAAGCTGCAGATAAAGCACTGAAGCAGACACAAGGCAAACCTGCTCCATATCATCCACCAAAGACAAATGGGTACACGTCTGACTTCTATATAAAGAAGTAGACTTGCTTTAATTGTGGCAATGCTGGTAATATTGCTAGAAACTGTCTTTATCGCCCCTATGAACCCTATTATCCAAAAAGTCAAAGGGTTTCATCTTAGGAGTCTGTAAAGTCTAAGCTGATGATGGTGCAAACATCTAAGGCAAGGAAGACTGTTACTCCTAAGGTGAAACCCTCTGATCAACATTGGGGCGCTGCCAAAGCTGAAAGAAAATTTATAAATAAAAACAATAGCTTTCTGAGTTATAAAAATTTCAAAAAACAGGTGAAGAAACCGTTTTCAAAACAACCAAAGTCTGAAAAACCCAAAGGTACCCCTCCCAAGGTAACTAAAACTGTTTTGAAAAATGATTCTAAAATGAAGAAGGTTGAAATACCTAAAGTCACAACTCCAAAGGTGACTAAAACAAAAATTGTTTTGAAAAATAAATCTAAAACGAAGAAGGTTGAAATACCTAAAGTCGCAACTCCAAAAGTGACTAAAACAAATGTTAAATCACCTAGAACTTGGAAACCAAAAATCAAGGCAGCTCCATCCCAACTTCCTGATTTCTCAAAGGGGATATTCTTACAAGAAGTATCTTTTATTGATTCCTCAGGTGTACCCAGAAAAACAATGGCCTGGGTACCATTGGCTAACTAATCTCTCACTATGTGCAGGAACAGTCAAGGAGGATTATCACTAATATTTTTATTATTAATTTGTTTGTTGATAAGTGATTGTTCCATGCATAGTTTAGGAGACGTATCTTCATGTCATGACAAGCAATTTTTTTTATGAAGGATATGTTTCCTTGAGAGGTAAAAGGTCAAATTCAGCATGAAAGGTAGTTTTCTTAACTTGGTTGTTTGTTTGATAAAGCGGTAGAGGGTGTTTATGTCAAAACTAAATTCCTTGAAATTTTCAGTTGGTGCTTGGTTGTTCAATTTAAAAAAAAAAAAACAATGAGGTGTGCATGCTATAAAACCCTTTTTTTCTAAAATTTTTTAAATCCATACTTTGAAGGTTAGCTTGGCCAGATGTGTATGAAGTTATTTGCTCTGCTTATGTGTCCGTGTTTATAAAAAAAATGATGTTCACAAAAGTTGTGTCATTAAAAATCAAAAAGCAAGGGGAAGAAATGTAAAGATGAAGAAAAAGTTGACCCCTAAAAACTTGTGTGCTTTTCAATTTTTAATAGTTTCTTTGTGTCTGTTTCTAAGAAAGCTAGGGGAAGTGAAATATGTCCGGATTGGAGATGACTGACATGTGTAAAGCGGAAGTGAAAAGCAAGCTCCACGGTGATATGCTCGGTAGGCTCGACCTAATCTTATGACCACCAATGTAAGTTCAATGAACTTAAAATATATATGTTTAGTTTCCCATCTCAGTTTGCATGGTTTAAAAAACTGAGTCCTAGCAAAAACGGGTTGAGAGTGGTAATTATACCTAGTATTCAGTCTCTCACACGCCATGTTTATGTTGTTATGACTACACCACATAATGAAAAGAAAAGAAAAAGAAAAGAAAAAGAAATAAAAAAGAAATGAAAAAGAAATGAAAAAGAAAAGAAAAAGAAAAGAAAATAAAATAATCATTCAGTTTGGTCTTCTTTGCGTGCTTATGCGGCCGACCTGATCACCGACTGATGAGTAATGAAATAAGTGGTAGTCATAACGGTGTTGCATGGTTCCTCAAGTTGGGGGTTTGTGAATCCTTAATAAACTCTGAAGTTGGGTAGGTTTTGCTATGTACAATTGGGTGTGGGGACGATTAAACATTCTGGTAATTAGTAATCTATTTAGCATGATGCATTTGGTTGGGTTCAAACGGGTTTGAGTTTAAAGCGGACAAACATACTGGCAATCACCTGGACTAGTCGAGTAACTGAAGTTGAGAAGGGTTCCTTAGTCAGATTCATACGGTTTGATCCCTTGTAAACTTTCTCATGTTTGATATTGGTAAGTATTTGTTTATTTTTATCTTTCGTGTGTGAGTCTTTAAGGTCTTTTTGGTTGTGTTTACGTCTTGGCCGGGTTAATTTGAGAAGTCAAAATGTAGTTTTCATGGGTTTTGATGCATGACAGAATGCCCCCTACAGATCTTGAAAAATTTTTAGGGGAAGGAGAGGGGATAATAAGTATTATCCGAAGGGAACTCGAGGATGATACTTATTATCTAATGAAAAGACTTCCATAATACATAGTATCTGAAGAGAACTCGAAGATAATATGTATTATCTCAGGGGAAGTCCTTAGCTGAAGGGAAGTTATCAGCTAAGGGGAAGTCTTTAGAGGTCTTGGGTTCATGGGAAGTTTTCTAGAAAACTTGTAATCTATATTAGGGTTTTTGGTTAAAATAATGTTAATTTGAATCAACTAAAGAGATGATAATTATGTTAGTTTGAATCAACTGAACAGATGATAATTATCTTCTAACCCAAAGACCAGTCATCAAATGTCTGGTGGAGTATATTTTTTCAAATGTGTGTGAGACAGGTTGATGATAGAAAGATGATGCTGCTGCTCAAACCAGCCGGATAAGACTTCCATCTGGAAAAGCAACTGTTCAAGGGAAGTTGTTGGTGTCTTTACAAGTTTTCAAACGCTTCAAAAGAGCTTCAAAGAAGATTTTCACATGTTTAGGGGAAGCTGGAGATTTCAAGTCGATCTTTGATAAAGAAAATGATGCACAGAGGAGTCAGAGATCATGAAGTTTGAAGATCAACAATCAAGTTCTTCACAGTTAGAGGTTTTCAAAATTTTACCCTCTAATTTTTGGAGATTCAAGACAGTTACCGAAGATTCAGCAAGAATTAGTTCTTTCAAAAGAAGCAAGTCAATGAGAATCCTCCATCTCATTAACTTGTTCATTTCAAGAAGTTTGAGCTGATGCTGATAAAGAGGAAGTCCCAAGTGCCCGTCATTAAACCCATTGAAGATTTCTGCGGAAAGAATCTTCATCAACATCTTTGCCAGCCAGTCAAGAAGAAGAATTTCAAAGATTGAAGTCATTTAATATCACAAGCCTAGGGGAAGATTGTAGAGGCTAGATTATGAGGCTTGTAATATTAAATTAGTTGGGCTGGGCTTAGAGGGTTTAATTAGATTAGTAGACTAGTTTTCTTGGGTTTACTATTGGGCTTGGGGTTTACCATTGGGTTTACCATTAGGGTTTAAGGTCCATTAGGGATCCTATATAAACCCCATGTGTTTACCATTGTAGAGGTTGCTGGTTTACGATTTTAGTGCAGCCACAAACTGTTTACGATCGTAATCGTAAACTAGAGAGAGAAGATAGTTTACGATTTCTTATTTGTACCCGACAAGTTCATCTTGTGTGCAAAGATCAGGTTTTTCACGTTTTAATCATCGTTTTCTTCAATTTCTTCTCTTCTCTTTCTTGAATCACTAATCTAACCGGATTCCTCACGTTTAGATTAGGTAGATATCGAGAGCGATTGTTGTTTCTAGACCAAC
>JBCNJP010000025.1:5542938-5579473 GCA_039602395.1 Deinandra increscens subsp. villosa | reverse complement strand
TCACACGACGCACATATCAGTTATCAACAAACTCCCCCTCGTCGTGTGCAGTATCGCTTCAACATCATCAACAGTGTATCTTCAATCAAGCTCCCCCTCAAGTATAGAATCAGTTTGTTCAATGATCCTCAACTCGATCGTAGCTTAATCTTGAATACTTTGACGACCTCTCGTGTATCTCTGGTCTTTTATCAACAGCTTCAGAAGACTTGAAGTCGTGATATCTTGCACATAGCAACCTGCTCAAACATCTAAATAATCTTGGGGCAAAATGTCTCTTTGAGACTCCAAGATATGTTTTTGAAAATTGATTTGAATCACATGTTGATCAGATCGAAAATAAAGCAGAAACAAAATCTTTTTGATTTTTCAATGTTTATGCTAAAACACACTGAAAATCTTTTTGTTCTTTTCTGAAAAGAAATAAAAAAATAGCAATACAAAATCAAACACTATTTTTGATATGAGAAAGATCACTATATGGGATCATATTGATCACAACGCACTGAACTGCACTTCAATTTCAATTAATCGAAGCACACAAGTCATGTTGATTGCCGATATAATTTGTCCAAATTAAACTCAGGCAGAATCATACTTATAACATTTGGATATGTTAAGATATTGATTAGATTTGCTTTGACCAGTGTATCCCATACTATCAGACATAATCAGACATTTTCAGTTTTTCTTTCTTTTTCTTTTTGTGTGACAGCACTTGTGATTTTTCACAACCCATAATATTTTCATGATACCATCAACTGTGTTCCATGTCAAAAAGAAATAAGAACGTTAAATCGTCTACCTTAAGGGCGATCTTTCGATACGCAGATAAGGCCTCGGATTTAATAAAATAAAAAAAATAAAACAAGTTGAAATTGTATAACCTAACAACAATCAGGTCGGTACTCCCGTACACGCAGAGAAAGTTCGATGAGTTATACGAACAACCAAAGAATATAAAGCATAACGTCAAACGAACAACGATCAGGTCGATCTTTCGATACGCAGAGAAAGTCCGATCGCTTGACAAAATAAAGATAATCAAACAAGTTTAAATCTTCGCAAAAAGAACACATGTATACACATGACTTCTCATTTTGAATTTCACACTTATTTTTCTTTTTGTGTCATGAAATATGCATCAAGATGTTATCCACATGGTCAAGCATTAGTGATTTAGTGTATATCACATCTGAATACTTTCTGATTTGCCGAGTCTACCAAGCACATCAAACATTGATCTTATGGCTCTTTCATCTACTCTATCCATGAGTCAGATACGTAAGCCAATGTACCATCATTTCCCAATGATCAATTTCTCACAATTTTATATATTTTGCATGTAGTAACTTTCCTTCATTATATATTTGGCATATATTCACTTTCTCCCCATAACATGCATTTTCTCAATTACTCCCCCTTACTTACAATTTCTCCCCCTTAAAATGAAAACTCTATTTTTGGATTTTTCATTTTACACAAAAACAAGACTCTATTTTTGACTTTTTGAGAAAAACTTGTAAACAAAGAAAAGCGATCAATCAACACAGATATGATGCAGTTAAATTCGCAGATTTAGAAAATTTATCATGAAATTTAAATTAAGCAGAAAACTCCTCCATCAACAACTTTGCAATCATCGATAGGTCTTCTAGAAGTACTTGTACACTGGTCAAACTAATTAGTCCAAAAATGACCCGAAGCGAATCACTTCTAGTCGACCAATGTCCTTGTTTTGTTTAGAAACCACCTTAGGTTTCCATTGCTGCTGTTTTGGTAATTCAGTTTTTGATGAAACAATCACAGGTGATTGTGATGATGAACCTACACTTTGAACCTTTGAAAACATTGGAACAAAACATTTTTGTACGAAAGAATGTAGGTTCAGCGTCATCAAAAACTCCGCCTCGTTCTTTGAAGAACTTTGTTGGGGCAGGTTTACCAAACACTGGTTTCCTATGAAACCCTTGGCGTGAATCAGCAGGTAGTGGACAATCCTTTGCCATATGCCCGGGTCGGCGGCAATTATAACAGAGTCTTTTCTTTTTGTCCCATCTTTGATGTACCTGCGAAGAACACACATGAATATCTTGAACATGATCAGAATGAGAATCATATACCTGATGCCTGTGATCATGTACCCATTTTGATGTTGGGCTTCGAGATGGAAAACTTTCAGAAGAAATGTTAGCTTTCACAAATACTTCAGAAATCTTTCGAGCATCAACACAATGAAGTGGAAATTCTTTGTCAGAAAATAATTGATCCGAACCCTTGAGTTTGTAAAAGCGCTCGGGTTGAACTTTATCAGCTTGAAAAACTTCCTTCTTCACTTGTTTCATCTTTAATTTCTTCAAATCTGGAGATGATGATGCTGGAACCTTCTCAGCTTTGTCTTTCATCGCGTGAAAATGGAAACCCACATGCTTTCCAGAAATCTTCTCCTCAGGTGTAAAATGTCCAATCTTCGCTAAACGAGAAAATTCAGCTTTCACTTCTGTTACATTTTTCTGATCATAAAAGATCTTTTCATCAAATCCATATTGTGACTTAAGCTTGTCACTTGAAGTAGCCGACTTCTCATTATCAGCAGAAGATGAACCAGATACAAACTTTGGAGCAAGAGAAACTTCAGATTTCTTTTCCTTCTTCATTTTATTCTTCCTGTTCTTCTTTTTCGTCACAACTTTCTCAACCTCAACAGTAGATGATGAAACCTTTGAATAATCAAACTCGTCAACTTGTTCCTTCACTTCTTTGAAAGCTTCTTTGATATGAGGAGGGGTGATGCAGTCTTATCAAACATTTTCTCAAAATTTACATCAGTAGCTAAGAAGCTTGTGAAAACTTGAGAATTTGAAACATTGTTAAGCAATCGATTAGCATCCAGAACTTGAATTTTTAGATCAGAAATTTTCTATTGAGCCTCAGCAAATTCTTTTTCTTTAGCAATCAATCACTTTGCAACCTTGTGAGTTTCAAATTTTTGCAGGCGAAGATTATCAAGGCCTTCAAATAATTCCTTCTTCAATTTATCTTCATTGCGCTTTTGAATCTCCAAATTTGCTGCTTGAACTTTACTGACACGAACCAATTCTCGCTTCTCATCCAACAACTTTCCCATGTCAACTTGATACACTTCAATCTTAGCAGTTCATTCTTCAACATGCTTTGTAAGCAGATCAAGCTTAACTTTTGATTTATCAAACAAATTCGTGAAATCAGAAGCAGTATCCTCCGCTTCATCCTTCCATTTCTCGACTTCTTTCACCAACTCATTCCTTTCTTCACAAATCTTAGCCTTTGCAGCTTCAACATCTCTTTTATCTTGTTTAGAAATTTCTAAAACATCGATTAACAATACGATCTCTTTAAGCAAACATTCATTCTTCATACCCAATTCCTTCTCATTGTCCTTAGAAATTCCCAACTCCGAATTAATCATTTTGAAATCAGCAATAACACTTTTGACTTCTTTAATCAAAACTTCTTTTTCTTTCATCAAGGCTTCAATTTTAGACTCAAATTTTTCATTTTCAGCGGCGTCATATGAACTCGAATTAGAATAATAGTCATCTTGCTCATGTGTGACAATTAATGCTAGTGTATCATATCCAAAATGTTGACCCCAATCATAAACACCATCATGTTGAGCTGTCAAAGTTGTTGTCTTGCTTGTGTTACTGGTAGATGGTTGAGTAAAACCAGGCTTGGGTGATTGAGGAAAACTAGGCTTGCTTGCATGTGCCTGTTGACAATCTTTGGCAAAATGTCAAAGCTGCGAACATTTATAACATTTTAACTTAGACTTGTCAAAATCCAATTTATCACCTGAAATATTTCTTCCATGTTTTTTGAAGAACCTCTTCGATCTTTGGCATAACATAGCATATTGCCAAGATATATCCAATTCAGTCAATTGATCATCATCCAGTGTATCAAGATCATCACTAGTTAACTTTGCATCAGCAACATTCTTGATGATCAAACCAAAAGATGATGAAATTAGTGCAGAAATCATTTTAGCACAATCATCTATTGATTCAGCAGAAAAAGCATTCTGACTTGAAAATTTTGGAATTGTAAAGCTACAACCCCGTGAAGCCTTGTTATCAGAATTATCAGAAATTCCAGTTAAGAAAGCTGTACTTGGTGCAGAACTCAGACTTGGTTTAGCTTTAGCATTCATGCTTGCCGTATTCTCACCATGATACAATTCAGGATTTTGTAACGTAGCAGTTGACTTCTTTGAATTTAACATTTCCATTTCTCGAGCATGAAGTTTTCCAGTAAGCTCGTGAAATGTCATTGTAGAATAATCCTTGTCATGAGTGAGTAGCAAAACATAATTCTCCCACTTTTCAGGTAAAGCTTCCATAATCTTTTCCTTCAAATCAGCATCAGATTTCTCAATACCAACTACCTTTAATTCATTAATTAGATGTGACAATCGTGAAACGAGAGCAGTAATGTTCTCATTTTCATAGTTTTGAAACTTATCAAATTCTTTGTTCAACACTTTCTTCCGACTTTTCTTGTAATCATCATTACCCTCACATCTTGCTGAGAGAGCATCCCACGATTGCTTTGATTTCTTACAAGTGCTGAATTTATGTAACAATTCGGTAGGTAACGCCATGGTAAGATAACCATAAACTTTCTTTTCAAGCTCATAACTTTTTCTTTCAGCAGCATCAAAATCTTGAAGTTCCTTATAATCTCCTTCGTCGGTTGGTCGTTCATACAACTTCCGAATAGGAATCCATAAATCAATATCATTTGTGCTGATGTATGTAGAAAACCGTTTCTTCCAATTTTGATAATCTTCTAGTTTCAACAATTTGGGAACTTTCTGACTTGTTACGATTTCATTATCAAAATTCAGCATGGTTTGCATCGCACTTTGCTATGTAGCAAATGCATGAAATTCTGACATCGTTTGAAAAAAAAAATTAAAATCTGTCAGCCGAACTTGCTCCGAATCTATCACTGATCTCCAAACTCTGTCCAAACCTAAAACCAAATTCCAAACTCTGTCCGAACTTGCTCCGAAACAAGATCAACAGTCCGAACTCCGAAATTACTTCGATCTAGCTCCGAACCTTGTAACACACTGAACCTTGACCGAGACAACTCTGAACACAGACCGAACGTCGACCGAACTCGAAGTTCGGAGCAGTTACTCCGAACCTAACCAGGTACCTCCGAACCTCGACTTCATTTTTCAAAAACGCGCGAAAATGGATAGATTTTGACGAAACTCGTTACAGTGGATCAGAAAAACCGATAGAAAATGGTTTAGAAGCAGATTTAACACAAAACACTCGATAGAATTGATGAACAACACGAAAACAAACCCGAGAAACTCCAAAACCACTTCAAAAATCCGAAAATAGCAACCAGAAATCAGTAGAGTGAACCAGAAAGCTCTGATACCACTTGAAAATGCGTGAGCATCGGATCGTCTACTCGATCTGGCTATTCGAACATCGAAACGTAATTAACCGATTTTTTTATTGATCACAACGAACAATTACAATCAGTAAACACTCAGAAACACAGACACAGAGAACACTCTCAGAAACACACACTTAGCCGAAATCTCACACGCTCAGAACTAACTATTACAAAGACCAAACACCTATATATACCCAGCTGGCCGAGCTTTGTCCGAACCCCAGATTCGGCCAGTCCGAACTTCAGGTTCGGACCTGGTTCGGCCAGACCTAATTTGACTTGATCTTATACATTGCTTGATACTTCACACGACGCACATATCAGATATCAACACTCCGAAATACAATTCAGGATGTTGAATCGAGGGAGATGTTGACTTCTACCATCAATTCCATTTCCCGAACTTGTAACTTGCTAGTTAATTGATTGAATGTCCAATTTGAATAACTTGGATCATTAGTCAACATCATCACATAATTTTTCCACTTTTCGAGTAAAGCTTCCAAAATTTTCTCTTTCAATTCATCATTATTTTTCTTGACACCTACAACATCAAGTTCATTTATCAAATGTAAAAATCTAGCAATCAAATCTGGAATTTTCTCATTCTCAAAGTGCCCGAAATTATCAAACTCCTTCTTCAAAATTTTCTTTCGAGTGTTTTTATATTGATCATTACCCTCACACCTTTCTGCAATCACATCCCACAATTCCTTATCCGTTGTATATTGCTTAATTGATGCATTAGATCTTTTGGTAAGGCCATTGTAAGATAACTATATGTTTTTCTTTGACAAAAAACTTTCGTTCGTCCGCATCAAAACTACTAATCATCTTCGGCTTGTTGGGACCTATCATCGGATACTTATATTCTTTCTCAATCAGAATTCAACTATCAATATCTTGAGAATAAATGTTGGATTCAAACCGACTTCTCCAATTGTGATAATCTTCCAACCGAAGCAACTTAGGAACTTTCTGAGTTGTTCCTATCTCGTTATCATAGTTCAACATGGCTTGCATCAATGTTTGAACAGCTGAAAATGCTTGATAATCGCTCATTTTGAAGTTAAAAATCGATCATCAAAAACTACAAACTCAAAAAAGGACGTCTTCCAAGCGGATTTTGGGGGTCAAACCGGAGTGTACTAGCCGCAAGGCAAGTATAAGTATAGATCTCGTCGAGCCGACCGTTTTGGTTGGTATTAGCTCCCGTAACTCTTAGCGGTTTTCAAGTTACGTCAGTTTTACTGAACACCACTTTTCTGCCAGCGTACCAAAACTAGTCTCAGCGTACCAAACCAACGACTTCCGTACCAACAGAGTGCAACGTACCACTAGCGTACCAAAACTCCAACGTACCAAAATCCAGACCAGAAATCTCAGCGTACCAGATCAAGCAGCGTACCAATTTGGTACGGCGTAACTGCCAGCGTACCAGGTGGTAATCGCCACGGACCACCTAAGAAGATTACCTTACGAACCAAATCTAGCGTACCAGAACCACGAAGGAGATTGCTGTGTGTACCAGCAACTTACCAAAGTGTTCTTCTGCCGTACCAGCGGCGTACCAGCTGAGATCGAACAAATTTTCGAATTTTCAACTTTTAAGACTGAAATTTGGAACAGTGAGATGCGAAAACACTCTAGGAACGTTCAGAAGTCATTTTTGACCTTGGAAACACTCGGAATTGAGAAGAATTGAAGAAAAACCAATGAAACCCACTTTCTCTCACTAGAAAAACCCAATTTTGATCAATTAAAACCAGCAGAGCAACGTGGATTTGCCCTGATACCACTTGTAAAACCATGGGGAGGATCTTACTACTGCTAGATTCGGTAAATCGAGAAACACAAACGAGTAAATAAAGCAAAGCTTTATTGATTCACTTAGAGGTTAAAATGTAGAGAGAGAAACACACCCGGAACACACAGTTAAGAAGATGAAGAAGGACATAACAAGACAACTCTCTCTAACACAATCTATTTATACCCTTCACTAAGACTGGCGTACCAAGAGACATACCAATTGGTACGTGTGTACCAATTGGTGCGGCATACCATATGGTACGACCACTAAGGTATTTAGCCACTAAGACTCATTCCAACACTCTGAACTAGATACAAAACACGAGACACACTGTAGCATAGGTATATGCTTTAATAGAACCTTCCACAGAGCAACCAGAATCTTAAAAAAAAGATAAGGGAAAAAGGAAGTTGACTACTAAGGAGATTGCTTCTAAACATCAAAGAATGGAAGCTGAAAAGGATAAATCTCGTCGAGCTATCATTGAAGAAACACTCGGTGAGCAGAATAGATTGGTTGAAGAAAAAGCAAATGCCTTAAAAAGATATGAATCTGGACACCCTCCTACTGTCATATACAAAAAGGGCTCAAGTACATTATCAGAACGATCTGAGTCAGCCAAAATAGATGAGCCCACAATATGCATTGTCACCAACTTAGAAGTTACTGATGTAGATGATGCTGATATGTCTGAAACTGCTCGTATGGTGAGATCTCTTATGAGTGACAACATCCCTTTGGATTATCTAATGAGACTTACCGATACTGAGCTAACAAAGTTGTACACTGATGAAGAAAGGTTGAACACTCACCTTCCTAAAGATCAAAATTTTGAAGATGAAACTGATCCCCTAATGAATGTATTTGCTGACATCAACAAAAAGGTCGAATTTACTCCTATCCACGACCGTCTTTCAGATCTAATACATGACATCGGCAAGGCATATATTCCTCCTCCTGAAAATCCATCTGAGGAAATTCCTGAACATGAAACTGAAGACTATATTATCTCCACTACAAACATGATGACTTTCGAAGATCTCCGGAACTTCTTAGGTTCAAGAATGTGGAGAAAAAGTCTTACAATCGGAAGAGACTTAAGGGTCTCCAAGAATTTGTGATCGACTACCGAAAGACTGATTTTATGGCCAAGATAGAGCAAATTAGAATCAAGGAACAGGAACGAGCTGAGGCCCTTAGAAAGAAAGATACTCCTCCTATATATGATGATTAGGCAAAAGTGGCTCCAAATACTAAGAGGCTATGTTACAGTTCACTGCCAAAAACATAAGAAAGATGCTTGCTAACCCTAATGTCAATTATGGTATGAAGATACTTGGATGGAAATATGACGAAGCCTTTGATGCATTTTTCTGGTGAAGAGGCGGAACGGATACGTTCAATTCTTTGCTGACTTCAGAGCTCTCTGCAGTTTGTTCTCCAGGGAGCTTAAACAGCTAAAGTACCTAGATCTGGTGAACCACACTAACCATGAAAAGGGTATGAAAGCGGCTTCACTGATAGGTGCTGCTTATGAGTACAAGAAGAACCTGAAAACTACTGAGGAAGAGAAGAAGGCTCAGATACTTGAAGAGAAAAAGCGTCTTCGTGCCCCTCATCGTGGAATGTTCAAAGATATTGGAGCGGAGGTGAAAGTTAAGTCTATCGAGCTCAGACTTTTTTCAAGATCCTACTTGAAGCTTTTCTACTATCAGAAGATGCGGACCATTCCAATACACCTCAAGCCATATGAATGCTACGATGCCAATTATTATCTAATGTTTTTGCATTGGTGGTGTAGTAAACTTGTTAACAGAGGTATATTTGAAATGGAAGTGTTGAGTAAGGCTGATGTCTGTGTGGTGGAAGACAATGGATCAAGTGTCATTCTTGAAGGTTCAAAGAGATTGGTTGAGCTAAATAACGACAATGACCTTAATAAGTTTGAATGGCAAGATCTCTGGAGGCTGCATGATTTTGGACTTACTGCAATCTATGACCATCATAAGCCCGTTGCTAGAGAGTACCGGAGATTTCTACTCAAGCTACTCGGTCAAGTACCATAAAGCTTAAGTGTTTGCATTGCCAACAAGGGTGGAAATTGTTGGAGCCCATTTTTGGTTGTTGGCATAACAAACTGTTGATACCTGAAATGTGCATTGTGTGAAGTATCGAACGAAGACCAAGTTCAAGCCAATATAGGGTTGGCCGAACCTGGTCCGAATCTGAAGTTCGGACCGGCCGAATCTGGGGTTCGGTGGGAGTTCGGTCGATCGGGTATATATAGTTGTTTGAACTTTGTATTCGGTAGTTCTGAGCGTGCGAGATTACTGTTAAGTGTGTGTTTCTGAGTGTGTTTCTCTGTGTCAATTCTCTGTGATTTACTGGTTGTAATTGTTCTTGTTTGATCAATAAAACAATCGGTTATTTACGTTTCGATGTCCGATTAGCTAGATCGAGTCGACGATCCGATGATCACGCATTTTCAAGTGGTATCAGAGCTTTCTGGTTCATTCTACTGATCTGTGGTTGCGATTTTTCGGACGTTTGAACGTTTTTGAAGTTTTCTCGAGTTTCATTACGTGTTTTCTATCATTTCTGACGTGCATTTTGTGTCAAAACTGTTTCTAAACCATTTCCTATTGGTTTTTCTGATCCACTATATCGAGTTTCATCAAAATCAGTCCGTTTTCACGAGTTTTCGAAAAATGTCTTCGAGGTTCGGAGGTTACTGGGCAAGCTCGGAGTAACCGCTCCGAACTTGAGGTTCGGAGGTGTCTCGGAGAGCGTTCGGCGAGAGTTCGGTGGTGTATCGGTCTAGGTTCGGTGAGAATTGAGGTTCAGAGGTAGATCGGAGTCTACATAGATTCGGAGCTCGTTCGGTGAAGGTTCGGAGCTAGTTAGGTGAGAGTTCGGAGCTAGTAATTGGTTCGGACTAAGTTCGGAGTAGGTTCGGACGGCAGACTAGGTTCGGAGCAAGTTCGGAGGACAGAATTTTTCAAATTTCCAACGATGTCGGAATTTCAAGCGTTTGTCGCAATGCAGAGTGCAATGCAAACTATGCTCAATTTTGACAATGAAATTGGAACAAGTCAGAAAGTTCCTAAATTGTTAAAGCTTGAAGATTACCAAAATTGGAAGAAACGGTATTCTGCTTATATTAGCACGAATGACATTGATTTATGGATTCCAATTCGAAAGTTGTATGAACGACCAATGGAAGATGGAGATCTTAAAGAAATTCAAGACTTCGATGGTGATGAAAGAAAAAGTTATGAGCTTGAAAAGAAAGTTTATGGTTATCTTACTATGGCTTTACCTACTGAATTGCTTCATCAATTTAGCACTTGCAAGAAATCTAAGCAATTATGGGATGCTTTATCCGCAAGATGTGAAGGGAATGCTGATTATAAGAAGAGTCGAAAGAAAGTTTTAAACAAAGAATTCGATAATTTTCAGAATTATGATAATGAAAACATTACTGCTTTAGTCTCAAGATTTTCACATCTGATTAGTGAATTGAAGGTTGTTGGAATTGAAAAGACTGATGCAGACTTAAAAGAAAAGATTTTGGAAGCTTTGCCAGAGAAATGGGGAAATTATTTTTTGCTACTCACACATGATAAGGATTATTCAGCAATAACATTTCACGAGCTTACTGGAAAACTTCATGCTCGAGAAATGGAAATGTTAAACAACAAAAGGTCAAGTGTTACTTTACAGAATCCGGAATTGTATCATGGTGAAAATTTAGCAAGCATGAATGCTAAAGCTAAACCAAATTTAAGTTCTGCACCAAGTGTTGCTTTTCTAGCTGGAGCTTCAGGAAATTCTGATAATAATTCTTCAAGAGGTTGCAATTTCACAATTCCGAATATTTCAACTCAAAGTGCTTTCTCGACTGAATCAACGGAGGATTGTGCCAAAATGATTTCTACATTGATTTCATCATCTTTTGGTCTGATTCTCAAAAATGTTGCTGATGCGAAGTTAACCAATGAGGATCTTGATGAACTTGATGATGATCAATTAACTGAATTGGATGTTTCTTGGCAATATGCTATGTTATGTCAACGGTCAAAGAGGTTTTTCAAGAAACATGGAAGACGTATTTCTGGTGACAAATTGGGATTTGACAAGTCAAAATTAAGGTGCTTTAAGTGTCAACAACTTGGACATTTTGTCAAAGAATGTCAACAGAAGTCTGATATTCCACAATCATCTAAACCTGGTTTTACTCAACCATCTACTAGTAACACAGGCAAGACAACAGCCTTGACAGTTCAAAAATATGGTGCTATTGATTGGGGTAAACATTTTGGGTATGATTCATCAGCTTTAATAGTTACTCATGTTCAACAAGAAGATTATTGTTCAGATACAAGTTCAGATACTAGTTCAGATACTAGTTCAATACCAAGTTCGTATGCATCTGCTGAAAACTTGGAGAGTTTGATGAAGGAAAATGCTTTGTTGATGAATAAAGTTCAACAATTGACTGAAGAATTTGAGGTGATTAAATCTGAATTGAAGATTTCTAAAGAATGTGAAAAGAGTTTGGTTTTGAAGAATGAGGATTTGACTACTGAAATCAAAATGTTGAATGAAGTTCTAGAAGTATTGAAGCAAGATAAGAAGAATGTTGAAACTTCGAAAGCTGAAATTTGTGAAGAAAAGGAATACTGCACACGACGAGGGGGAGTTTGTTGATACCTGAAATGTGCGTCGTGTGAAGTATCGAACGAAGACCAAGTTCAAGCCAATATAGGGTTGGCCGAACCTGGTCCGAATCTGAAGTTCGGACCGGCCGAATCTGGGGTTCGGTGGGAGTTCGGCCGATCGGGTATATATAGTTGTTTGAACTTTGTATTCGGTAGTTCTGAGCGTGCGAGATTACTGTTAAGTGTGTGTTTCTGAGTGTGTTTCTCTGTGTCAATTCTCTGTGATTTACTGGTTGTAATTGTTCTTGTTTGATCAATAAAACAATCGGTTATTTACGTTTCGATGTCCGATTAGCTAGATCGAGTAGACGATCCAATGATCACGCATTTTCAAGTGGTATCAGAGCTTTCTGGTTCATTCTACTGATCTGTGGTTGCGATTTTTCGGACGTTTGAACGTTTTTGAAGTTTTCTCGAGTTTCATTACGTGTTTTCTATCATTTCTGACGTGCATTTTGTGTCAAAACTGTTTCTAAACCATTTCCTATTGGTTTTTCTGATCCACTATATCGAGTTTCATCAAAATCAGTCCGTTTTCACGAGTTTTCGAAAAATGTCTTCGAGGTTCGGAGGTTACTGGGCAAGCTCGGAGTAACCGCTCCGAACTTGAGGTTCGGAGGTGTCTCGGAGAGCGTTCGGCGAGAGTTCGGTGGTGTATCGGTCTAGGTTCGGTGAGAATTGAGGTTCGGAGGTAGATCGGAGTCTACATAGATTCGGAGCTCGTTCGGTGAAGGTTCGGAGCTAGTTAGGTGAGAGTTCGGAGCTAGTAATTGGTTCGGACTAAGTTCGGAGTAGGTTCGGACGGCAGACTAGGTTCGGAGCAAGTTCGGAGGACAGAATTTTTCAAATTTCCAACGATGTCGGAATTTCAAGCGTTTGTCGCAATGCAGAGTGCAATGCAAACTATGCTCAATTTTGACAATGAAATTGGAACAAGTCAGAAAGTTCCTAAATTGTTAAAGCTTGAAGATTACCAAAATTGGAAGAAACGGTATTCTGCTTATATTAGCACGAATGACATTGATTTATGGATTCCAATTCGAAAGTTGTATGAACGACCAATGGAAGATGGAGATCTTAAAGAAATTCAAGACTTCGATGGTGATGAAAGAAAAAGTTATGAGCTTGAAAAGAAAGTTTATGGTTATCTTACTATGGCTTTACCTACTGAATTGCTTCATCAATTTAGCACTTGCAAGAAATCTAAGCAATTATGGGATGCTTTATCCGCAAGATGTGAAGGGAATGCTGATTATAAGAAGAGTCGAAAGAAAGTTTTAAACAAAGAATTCGATAATTTTCAGAATTATGATAATGAAAACATTACTGCTTTAGTCTCAAGATTTTCACATCTGATTAGTGAATTGAAGGTTGTTGGAATTGAAAAGACTGATGCAGACTTAAAAGAAAAGATTTTGGAAGCTTTGCCAGAGAAATGGGGAAATTATTTTTTGCTACTCACACATGATAAGGATTATTCAGCAATAACATTTCACGAGCTTACTGGAAAACTTCATGCTCGAGAAATGGAAATGTTAAACAACAAAAGGTCAAGTGTTACTTTACAGAATCCGGAATTGTATCATGGTGAAAATTTAGCAAGCATGAATGCTAAAGCTAAACCAAATTTAAGTTCTGCACCAAGTGTTGCTTTTCTAGCTGGAGCTTCAGGAAATTCTGATAATAATTCTTCAAGAGGTTGCAATTTCACAATTCCGAATATTTCAACTCAAAGTGCTTTCTCGACTGAATCAACGGAGGATTGTGCAAAATGATTTCTACATTGATTTCATCATCTTTTGGTCTGATTCTCAAAAATGTTGCTGATGCGAAGTTAACCAATGAGGATCTTGATGAACTTGATGATGATCAATTAACTGAATTGAATGTTTCTTGGCAATATGCTATGTTATGTCAACGGTCAAAGAGGTTTTTCAAGAAACATGGAAGACGTATTTCTGGTGACAAATTGGGATTTGACAAGTCAAAATTAAGGTGCTTTAAGTGTCAACAACTTGGACATTTTGTCAAAGAATGTCAACAGAAGTCTGATATTCCACAATCATCCAAACCTGGTTTTACTCAACCATCTACTAGTAACACAGGCAAGACAACAGCCTTGACAGTTCAAAAAGATGGTGCTATTGATTGGGGTAAACATTTTGGGTATGATTCATCAGCTTTAATAGTTACTCATGTTCAACAAGAAGATTATTGTTCAGATACAAGTTCAGATACAAGTTCAGATACTAGTTCAGATACTAGTTCAATACCAAGTTCGTATGCATCTGCTGAAAACTTGGAGAGTTTGATGAAGGAAAATGCTTTGTTGATGAATAAAGTTCAACAATTGACTGAAGAATTTGAGGTGATTAAATCTGAACTGAAGATTTCTAAAGAATGTGAAAAGAGTTTGGTTTTGAAGAATGAGGATTTGACTACTGAAATCAAAATGTTGAATGAAGTTTTAGAAGTATTGAAGCAAGATAAGAAGAATGCTGAAACTTCGAAAGCTGAAATTTGTGAAGAAAAGGAATACTGCACACGACGAGGGGGAGTTTGTTGATACCTGAAATGTGCGTCGTGTGAAGTATCGAACGAAGACCAAGTTCAAGCCAATATAGGGTTGGCCGAACCTGGTCCGAATCTGGAGTTCGGACCGGCCGAATCTGGGGTTCGGTGGGAGTTCGGCCGATCGGGTATATATAGTTATTTGAACTTTGTATTCGGTAGTTCTGAGCGTGCGAGATTACTGTTAAGTGTGTGTTTCTGCGTGTGTTTCTCTGTGTCAATTCTCTGTGATTTACTGGTTGTAATTGTTCTTGTTTGATCAATAAAACAATCGGTTATTTACGTTTCAATGTCCGATTAGCTAGATCGAGTAGACGATCCGATGATCACGCATTTTCAAGTGGTATCAGAGCTTTCTGGTTCATTCTACTGATCTGTGGTTGCGATTTTTCGGACGTTTGAACGTTTTTGAAGTTTTCTCGAGTTTCATTACGTGTTTTCTATCATTTCTGACGTGCATTTTGTGTCAAAACTGTTTCTAAACCATTTCCTATTGGTTTTTCTGATCCACTATATAGAGTTTCATCAAAATCAGTCCGTTTTCACGAGTTTTCGAAAAATGTCTTCGAGGTTCGGAGGTTACTGGGCAAGCTCGGAGTAACCGCTCCGAACTTGAGGTTCGGAGGTGTCTCGGAGAGCGTTCGGCGAGAGTTCGGTGGTGTATCGGTCTAGGTTCGGTGAGAATTGAGGTTCAGAGGTAGATCGGAGTCTACATAGATTCGGAGCTCGTTCGGTGAAGGTTCGGAGCTAGTTAGGTGAGAGTTCGGAGCTAGTAATTGGTTCGGACTAAGTTTGGAGTAGGTTCGGACGGCAGACTAGGTTCGGAGCAAGTTCGGAGGACAGAATTTTTCAAATTTCCAACGATGTCGGAATTTCAAGCGTTTGCCGCAATGCAGAGTGCAATGCAAACTATGCTCAATTTTGACAATGAAATTGGAACAAGTCAGAAAGTTCCCAAATTGTTAAAGCTTGAAGATTACCAAAATTGGAAGAAACGGTTTTCTGCTTATATTAGCACGAATGACATTGATTTATGGATTCCAATTCGAAAGTTGTATGAACGACCAATGGAAGATGGAGATCTTAAAGAAATTCAAGACTTCGATGGTGATGAAAGAAAAAGTTATGAGCTTGAAAAGAAAGTTTATGGTTATCTTACTATGGCTTTACCTACTGAATTGCTTCATCAATTTAGCACTTGCAAGAAATCTAAGCAATTATGGGATGCTTTATCCGCAAGATGTGAAGGGAATGTTGATTATAAGAAGAGTAGAAAGAAAGTTTTAAACAAAGAATTCGATAATTTTCAGAATTATGATAATGAAAACATTACTGCTTTAGTCTCAAGATTTTCACATCTGATTAGTGAATTGAAGGTTGTTGGAATTGAAAAGACTGATGCAGACTTAAAAGAAAAGATTTTGGAAGCTTTGCCAGATAAATGGGGAAATTATTTTTTGCTACTCACACATGATAAGGATTATTCAGCAATAACATTTCACGAGCTTACTGGAAAACTTCATGCTCGAGAAATGGAAATGTTAAACAACAAAAGGTCAAGTGTTACTTTACAGAATCCGGAATTGTAAGCATGAATGCTAAAGCTAAACCAAATTTAAGTTCTGCACCAAGTGTTGCTTTTCTAGCTGGAGCTTCAGGAAATTCTGATAATAATTCTTCAAGAGGTTGCAATTTCACAATTCCGAATATTTCAACTCAAAGTGCTTTCTCGACTGAATCAACGGAGGATTGTGCCAAAATGATTTCTACATTGATTTCATCATCTTTTGGTCTGATTCTCAAAAATGTTGCTGATGCGAAGTTAACCAGTGAGGATCTTGATGAACTTGATGATGATCAATTAACTGAATTGGATGTTTCTTGGCAATATGCTATGTTATGTCAACGGTCAAAGAGGTTTTTCAAGAAACATGGAAGACGTATTTCTGGTGACAAATTGGGATTTGACAAGTCAAAATTAAGGTGCTTTAAGTGTCAACAACTTGGACATTTTGTCAAAGAATGTCAACAGAAGTCTGATATTCCACAATCATCCAAACCTGGTTTTACTCAACCATCTACTAGTAACACAGGCAAGACAACAGCCTTGACAGTTCAAAAAGATGGTGCTATTGATTGGGGTAAACATTTTGGGTATGATTCATCAGCTTTAATAGTTACTCATGTTCAACAAGAAGATTATTGTTCAGATACAAGTTCAGATACTAGTTTAGATACTAGTTCAATACCAAGTTCGTATGCATCTGCTGAAAACTTGGAGAGTTTGATGAAGGAAAATGCTTTGTTGATGAATAAAGTTCAACAATTGACTGAAGAATTTGAGGTGATTAAATCTGAATTGAAGATTTCTAAAGAATGTGAAAAGAGTTTGCTTTTGAAGAATGAGGATTTGACTACTGAAATCAAAATGTTGAATGAAGTTTTAGAAGTATTGAAGCAAGATAAGAAGAATGCTGAAACTTCGAAAGCTGAAATTTGTGAAGAAAAGGAATACTGCACACGACGAGGGGGAGTTTGTTGATACCTGAAATGTGCGTCGTGTGAAGTATCGAACGAAGACCAAGTTCAAGCCAATATAGGGTTGGCCGAACCTGGTCCGAATCTGAAGTTCGGACCGGCCGAATCTGGGGTTCGGTGGGAGTTCGGCCGATCGGGTATATATAGTTGTTTGAACTTTGTATTCGGTAGTTCTGAGCGTGCGAGATTACTGTTAAGTGTGTGTTTCTGAGTGTGTTTCTCTGTGTCAATTCTCTGTGATTTACTGGTTGTAATTGTTCTTGTTTGATCAATAAAACAATCGGTTATTTACGTTTCGATGTCCGATTAGCTAGATCGAGTAGACGATCCGATGATCACGCATATTCAAGTGGTATCAGAGCTTTCTGGTTCATTCTACTGATCTGTGGTTGCGATTTTTCGGACGTTTGAACGTTTTTGAAGTTTTCTCGAGTTTCATTACGTGTTTTCTATCATTTCTGACGTGCATTTTGTGTCAAAACTGTTTCTAAACCATTTCCTATTGGTTTTTCTGATCCACTATATCGAGTTTCATCAAAATCAGTCCGTTTTCACGAGTTTTCGAAAAATGTCTTCGAGGTTCGGAGGTTACTGGGCAAGCTCGGAGTAACCGCTCCGAACTTGAGGTTCGGAGGTGTCTCGGAGAGCGTTCGGCGAGAGTTCGGTGGTGTATCGGTCTAGGTTCGGTGAGAATTGAGGTTCAGAGGTAGATCGGAGTCTACATAGATTCGGAGCTCGTTCGGTGAAGGTTCGGAGCTAGTTAGGTGAGAGTTCGGAGCTAGTAATTGGTTCGGACTAAGTTCGGAGTAGGTTCGGACGGCAGACTAGGTTCGGAGCAAGTTCGGAGGACAGAATTTTTCAAATTTCCAACGATGTCGGAATTTCAAGCGTTTGCCGCAATCCAGAGTGCAATGCAAACTATGCTCAATTTTGACAATGAAATTGGAACAAGTCAGAAAGTTCCCAAATTGTTAAAGCTTGAAGATTACCAAAATTGGAAGAAACGGTTTTCTGCTTATATTAGCACGAATGACATTGATTTATGGATTCCAATTCGAAAGTTGTATGAACGACCAATGGAAGATGGAGATCTTAAAGAAATTCAAGACTTCGATGGTGATGAAAGAAAAAGTTATGAGCTTGAAAAGAAAGTTTATGGTTATCTTACTATGGCTTTACCTACTGAATTGCTTCATCAATTTAGCACTTGCAAGAAATCTAAGCAATTATGGGATGCTTTATCCGCAAGATGTGAAGGGAATGTTGATTATAAGAAGAGTCGAAAGAAAGTTTTAAACAAAGAATTCGATAATTTTCAGAATTATGATAATGAAAACATTACTGCTTTAGTCTCAAGATTTTCACATCTGATTAGTGAATTGAAGGTTGTTGGAATTGAAAAGACTGATGCAGACTTAAAAGAAAAGATTTTGGAAGCTTTGCCAAAGAAATGGGGAAATTATTTTTTGCTACTCACACATGATAAGGATTATTCAGCAATAACATTTCACGAGCTTACTGGAAAACTTCATGCTCGAGAAATGGAAATGTTAAACAACAAAAGGTCAAGTGTTACTTTACAGAATCCGGAATTGTATCATGGTGAAAATTTAGCAAGCATGAATGCTAAAGCTAAACCAAATTTAAGTTCTGCACCAAGTGTTGCTTTTCTAGCTGGAGCTTCAGGAAATTCTGATAATAATTCTTCAAGAGGTTGCAATTTCACAATTCCGAATATTTCAACTCAAAGTGCTTTCTCGACTGAATCAACGGAGGATTGTGCCAAAATGATTTCTACATTGATTTCATCATCTTTTGGTCTGATTCTCAAAAATGTTGCTGATGCGAAGTTAACCAGTGAGGATCTTGATGAACTTGATGATGATCAATTAACTGAATTGGATGTTTCTTGGCAATATGCTATGTTATGTCAACGGTCAAAGAGGTTTTTCAAGAAACATGGAAGACGTATTTCTGGTGACAAATTGGGATTTGACAAGTCAAAATTAAGGTGCTTTAAGTGTCAACAACTTGGACATTTTGTCAAAGAATGTCAACAGAAGTCTGATATTCCACAATCATCCAAACCTGGTTTTACTCAACCATCTACTAGTAACACAGGCAAGACAACAGCCTTGACAGTTCAAAAAGATGGTGCTATTGATTGGGGTAAACATTTTGGGTATGATTCATCAGCTTTAATAGTTACTCATGTTCAACAAGAAGATTATTGTTCAGATACAAGTTCAGATACTAGTTCAGATACTAGTTCAATACCAAGTTCGTATGCATCTGCTGAAAACTTGGAGAGTTTGATGAAGGAAAATGCTTTGTTGATGAATAAAGTTCAACAATTGACTGAAGAATTTGAGGTGATTAAATCTGAATTGAAGATTTCTAAAGAATGTGAAAAGAGTTTGGTTTTGAAGAATGAGGATTTGACTACTGAAATCAAAATGTTGAATGAAGTTTTAGAAGTATTGAAGCAAGATAAGAAGAATGCTGAAACTTCGAAAGCTGAAATTTGTGAAGAAAAGGAATACTGCACACGACGAGGGGGAGTTTGTTGATACCTGAAATGTGCGTCGTGTGAAGTATCGAACGAAGACCAAGTTCAAGCCAATATAGGGTTGGCCGAACCTGGTCCGAATCTGAAGTTCGGACCGGCCGAATCTGGGGTTCGGTGGGAGTTCGGCCGATCGGGTATATATAGTTGTTTGAACTTTGTATTCGGTAGTTCTGAGCGTGCGAGATTACTGTTAAGTGTGTGTTTCTGAGTGTGTTTCTCTGTGTCAATTCTCTGTGATTTACTGGTTGTAATTGTTCTTGTTTGATCAATAAAACAATCGGTTATTTACGTTTCGATGTCCGATTAGCTAGATCGAGTAGACGATCCGATGATCACGCATATTCAAGTGGTATCAGAGCTTTCTGGTTCATTCTACTGATCTGTGGTTGCGATTTTTCGGACGTTTGAACGTTTTTGAAGTTTTCTCGAGTTTCATTACGTGTTTTCTATCATTTCTGACGTGCATTTTGTGTCAAAACTGTTTCTAAACCATTTCCTATTGGTTTTTCTGATCCACTATATCGAGTTTCATCAAAATCAGTCCGTTTTCACGAGTTTTCGAAAAATGTCTTCGAGGTTCGGAGGTTACTGGGCAAGCTCGGAGTAACCGCTCCGAACTTGAGGTTAGGAGGTGTCTCGGAGAGCGTTCGGCGAGAGTTCGGTGGTGTATCGGTCTAGGTTCGGTGAGAATTGAGGTTCAGAGGTAGATCGGAGTCTACATAGATTCGGAGCTCGTTCGGTGAAGGTTCGGAGCTAGTTAGGTGAGAGTTCGGAGCTAGTAATTGGTTCGGACTAAGTTCGGAATAGGTTCGGACGGCAGACTAGGTTCGGAGCAAGTTCGGAGGACAGAATTTTTCAAATTTCCAACGATGTCGGAATTTCAAGCGTTTGCCGCAATCCAGAATGCAATGCAAACTATGCTCAATTTTGACAATGAAATTGGAACAAGTCAGAAAGTTCCCAAATTGTTAAAGCTTGAAGATTACCAAAATTGGAAGAAACGGTTTTCTGCTTATATTAGCACGAATGACATTGATTTATGGATTCCAATTCGAAAGTTGTATGAACGACCAATGGAAGATGGAGATCTTAAAGAAATTCAAGACTTCGATAAGTTTATGGTTATCTTACTATGGCTTTACCTACTGAATTGCTTCATCAATTTAGCACTTGCAAGAAATCTAAGCAATTATGGGATGCTTTATCCGCAAGATGTGAAGGGAATGTTGATTATAAGAAGAGTCGAAAGAAAGTTTTAAACAAAGAATTCGATAACTTTCAGAATTATGATAATGAAAACATTACTGCTTTAGTCTCAAGATTTTCACATCTGATTAGTGAATTGAAGGTTGTTGGAATTGAAAAGACTGATGCAGACTTAAAAGAAAAGATTTTGGAAGCTTTGCCAGAGAAATGGGGAAATTATTTTTTGCTACTCACACATGATAAGGATTATTCAGCAATAACATTTCACGAGCTTACTGGAAAACTTCATGCTCGAGAAATGGAAATGTTAAACAACAAAAGGTCAAGTGTTACTTTACAGAATCCGGAATTGTATCATGGTGAAAATTTAGCAAGCATGAATGCTAAAGCTAAACCAAATTTAAGTTCTGCACCAAGTGTTGCTTTTCTAGCTGGAGCTTCAGGAAATTCTGATAATAATTCTTCAAGAGGTTGCAATTTCACAATTCCGAATATTTCAACTCAAAGTGCTTTCTCGACTGAATCAACGGAGGATTGTGCCAAAATGATTTCTACATTGATTTCATCATCTTTTGGTCTGATTCTCAAAAATGTTGCTGATGCGAAGTTAACCAGTGAGGATCTTGATGAACTTGATGATGATCAATTAACTGAATTGGATGTTTCTTGGCAATATGCTATGTTATGTCAACGGTCAAAGAGGTTTTTCAAGAAACATGGAAGACGTATTTCTGGTGACAAATTGGGATTTGACAAGTCAAAATTAAGGTGCTTTAAGTGTCAACAACTTGGACATTTTGTCAAAGAATGTCAACAGAAGTCTGATATTCCACAATCATCCAAACCTGGTTTTACTCAACCATCTACTAGTAACACAGGCAAGACAACAGCCTTGACAGTTCAAAAAGATGGTGCTATTGATTGGGGTAAACATTTTGGGTATGATTCATCAGCTTTAATAGTTACTCATGTTCAACAAGAAGATTATTGTTCAGATACAAGTTCAGATACTAGTTCAGATACTAGTTCAATACCAAGTTCGTATGCATCTGCTGAAAACTTGGAGAGTTTGATGAAGGAAAATGCTTTGTTGATGAATAAAGTTCAACAATTGACTGAAGAATTTGAGGTGATTAAATCTGAATTGAAGATTTCTAAAGAATGTGAAAAGAGTTTGGTTTTGAAGAATGAGGATTTGACTACTGAAATCAAAATGTTGAATGAAGTTTTAGAAGTATTGAAGCAAGATAAGAAGAATGTTGAAACTTCGAAAGGTGAAATTTATGAAGAAAAGGAATACTGCACACGACGAGGGGGAGTTTGTTGATACCTGAAATGTGCGTCGTGTGAAGTATCGAACGAAGACCAAGTTCAAGCGAATATAGGGTTGGCCGAACCTGGTCCGAATCTGAAGTTCGGACCGGCCGAACCTGGGGTTCCGTGGGAGTTCGGCCGATCGGGTATATATAGTTGTTTGAACTTTGTATTCGGTAGTTCTGAGCGTGCGAGATTACTGTTAAGTGTGTGTTTCGGAGTGTGTTTCTCTGTGTCAATTCTCTGTGATTTACTGGTTGTAATTGTTCTTGTTTGATCAATAAAACAATCGTTTATTTACGTTTCGATGTCCGATTAGCTAGATCGAGTAGACGATCCGATGCTCACGCATTTTCACACAACTTTTTAGGTGGATATACATTTAATTACCCATTGAGTTTTTAACCTTTAAATGTCCGAGGTTTTAGTAAAATTCTTTTGGATAATGACATGCTTTACCAAGTTGTACCGTATAACCCATAAAGCACCAGTCACATCAGTTACTGAATCGACGGTTTAAAACCTCTCTCCTCCACGTCATCAACGAAAAGGGTAAAATCCCTAATTTACCGTCACTTTCCCCATTTCTCTCAAACCCCACTCATAATTTACTCCCAAAATTTCTCCCAAACCCTCTCCATAACTTCCAAAAAACCGTCAACTTCTCTCGAATCTGTAATCAACAATGGATCCTAAGGGGGGTTCTAGTGGCAAGAAGCCAGCTAGTGACTCAAGGTTTCCTGTCGAACATAACCTGGTGGCTTATCTCGAGGAACCAAGCAAGACCAACATATACAATGGTATGATAAACTTCCTCAAAAACTGTCATCTACACTATGCTCTGACAGTTGAAGCGGTAATCTTTGAAGAAATCATGGAGGAGTTCTGGTCAAACGCTAGGGTTGTCGAGACTGATGGCGGTAGTGAAAAGATTGTATCCAGAGTTCAGGACAAATTGGTGGAAATCGATGAAGCCAAGATACGAAAGGTGTTAAAACTGAGGGACGAAGATGGATATGTCTTTGTTAACTCTTCAGTATATTTAAAGTTGTTTAAAGATATTGGCTATGGCGGTTCAATGGGAGCAAAACTATAAGGAAGGGGTAATTTCCATACAAGTGGACATTCCTAGCCCACACCCTTCTAGTTTGCCTGACTCCCAAGAAAGGCGGGTTTGACGAACTTGCTGCTGAACAGGCCTCCGCATTTTATGTTGTGGTCAAAGGTCAAAATTTCAATTTTTTCAAACCGATTTTTAAGGGTCTTAAAACAAACCTTTCACCAGATTATGTCTACCTGTACCCTAGATTATTAACTTGTATTCTCAAGGAGGAATACCCCCAAATTATCTTAGGTGGTAAAATTTTGGAACCAAAACACCTAAATGAGAAAATCTTTTCAAATTTAGCTTTAAATAAGACTGTTTTTCTTGGAAGGGATACTGACTATCCCCTGCCAATTCCAAGGCAGTTTCTTGATGAACATGCTCAAGTTGAGGTTCAAACGGAAACTGTGATAGCAACTGAGCACCATGCTCAAGATGACAGGGCTATCAACCCAATAGCTCCTGATCCCACATCTGTCCCAACTTCCTCTACTCTTCAAATCTACAAATCCAAAAAAGGAAAGCTCCCACTAAAACTACTACCACTGCCACCTCCTCCTCTATCTCTCCTCCTGGCATATTCAATAGACAGAGAAATGTGGTGACTAGGTCTCCTCCACCTAGTCCCACCAACCAACGTGAAGCTTCAAACCCCGTTCAAGGCAAAAAGCCTAAACAGAAATTGGTAAAACTGGAATTAACTCTTAGGGATGAACCTTCATTTGAGGGGGAGTCATTAGAAGCAGATGTACGCTCCACATCTGAACAGTTTTCACCCCTGCAACCCCTATCACCTAGGAGTGACAATGCACCCATTCTTGGTCCAAATGAGGGTGTTATTAACTCACCAACCTCATTACATGAGAACATACTGATGGACCAAGACACTGGAGCACTGAACCCCCACTCCTCACCGGAGGTGAATCTCAGAAGTTTTGAAGAGATTCATGCAGAAAGCGCTGCTGCTGCCCAAGGATCCCACTGGATCTTGGTGCTAGCAGTAACATCAATAAGACCCAATCTACGACAATCTTCTCAGAATCAGCACCCATGTGTCCTTCATTGGAACCAAGGGTTGTTGAGCCAGTTGAAGAGAATCCCGGGGGCCAAGAAGCCATGGGTACCACAGTTGATCAATCTCGGATTGATAACTTTGTTTTGTCCAGGGATACTGGTAAAATGCCAGTTGAGGACAGCTATACACTACCAGAATTAACGGCACTGTACCTAAGTCTTCAAGCACAGGTTGATCAACTAAATTCAACTATTACTACTTTGGTCAAGCCTGTTCCCACTAAAGCTGAGGCAGGTCCTTCAAACCCGAACAGAGAAGCTAATGAAGCTAATGAAGCTGATACTGTCAAATTGGGGGAGAAGATGACTTCAACACCTGCAATAATCGAAATTGAAGAAACTAACAGAATACCGGCTGAAGTTCGAGCTTCAGCCTACAGGAAACTAGGCATTAACCCCTTCACAGTGGAAGAAAGTTGGGTAAATATGAAGAGCAGTCAACTGATTGCTATATCTCCATTTGAAGATCCCAACCTCACTGAGCTTGTACAATCTTCAATGCTGATTGCTGGTGCTCTCCCTGAGCACATCAATATGATTACAAGGTTATTAAAGAATGTTATCTTTCCGGCTGAAAGAGCCAGTGATCAAGGGGAGAGGAACACTGCCTCCACCAGCAAGGCAGTAAATGATATTGAAGAGAGCACTGCAACAGTTGCAGTTGCTTCTTTAACTGAAGGAGGTGATGAGAATCTAATTGGTGAAGAAGAGGGCACAGAAGTTTTGGAATTAACAGATAAAGAACCTGAAGTCACCCAACCTCAGGTGGTGACTGAAGGTCCTAACTTTGTTCAACCGGAAGTTCAACCGGAAGTTCAAACGGAAGCTCAAATGGTAGTTCAACCAAAAACTAAAGCTGAAATTCAGGTGGAAATTATTCAAATTGACGAAAATTCTCCTAATCCAATCTATGGCCCTGGTCACTCAATCTTTGGGTCTGACCACCCATCTGAGGTTCAACCAGAAGAACAAGAGGCTGAAGATATAGCTGCAACTTTAATAGCTATGGGGAGTACCGAGCCAGTTCAAGCTGAAGAACCTGTTCAAACTGAAACTCTTAGAAGCATTCAGCAAGTTGTTCAAACTCCTGAAGCTAAAGCTGTGCAGAAAATGGTGGAAGATGCTAGAAGGGTAGCAAAAGATGAGAGGCTAGCCCAAGAACTTCAAGAGGAAATTGATTTGTATTCACAAGTTGAGATTGTTAAAAGTTTGTTGGAAGAAGCTAAGACAAGATCTTTTAATTGGAGAATGAAGGACTACAATTTGGAAGCAATGACTGATGCTGAAAGGCAAAGGCTGATCTCAATCGGCTCTCAGATGCCTACCAAACTGATAAGGAATAATGAGAATTACTTGTTGTTGAAGAAGATAAAAAGGGTTCTTGTGGTTAGGAATTTGAAAACAGAAGAAGAAGTAGCTCAGTTGAAAGTCATGGAACTATGCAACTTGATTGACAAAAATTTTCATGAGCTCAAAGGAGATACTGCTGCTGTGAATCCAAAGCTAGTGATGCCTACACTCTCATAATTCACTTCAGGTACATCATCTAACCCAAATGTTAAACCTGAGCTTGCTGATAATGTATATTTGCAACCTCCACCTTCTTTCATTTACAACCCAAACCCCCATGCCTACAACAGTTCCATCATTTCCACAGTCATTTGCCATCATACCCTACAAACCACCTTCAAAATCTAAAAAAGGTAGCCACCAGACTTGCTAACCCTAAATACAGAACAAACAATTCACACCTATTGTCCCTCTTAAGAAGAAGCCTCCACCTACCATTAACTTCTCTGATATTTTCCCACCTACTCCACCTTCAAGCCCTACACCAGAAGCCAATAAACCACCATCTCAAACTTCCTTACCCCCACTCACCATCAGAGAACCATCAGCCAACACCAATGCTCCTACCCCTCCTACCAAATCTACCGAAGTTCAAATTGGCCCCTCTTCATCCTCTGGAAAAGGCAAAGCACCTGTTGTGCAAGAATCAGCAAGTGATTCTGATGAAGAGAGGAAACTGAAAAAGAGGAAGATGTTGCATGCCAAAAGAAAGAAAGATCAAAGCAAAAGAAGGAAAGGGTCACCCAGAAAGAACAAAATCATTGGGTGGACAGTGAATGAAGATAATTTTGATTTTTTCCTTCCAATTGGCAAATGGCACAACCCAAGTAGTGAATGCTCACGAGGCTACTACACTTCTGACTGGAATACAAATGACTGACATCATTCTGAAACTTAGAGAAATTCTAAGTCCTTCAAGAGCTGAGCACATGTTAAGGCTTCTCATTGAACCAACTGTGCTAAATTGTGGAATGCTCTACATAAGCAGTTTAGATGATGACTCAGCTAAAGAAGAAGAAGAGCCTGTTAGTGAGATCAAATTTATCATTTGGGAAGAAGAAGAGAAGCTGTTTTATGTGCACTGAGCTGATGGCACCTTCACTGCTCATGAATCCATTTCAGTACAGTCTGAATGGAGTGAAAAAGATTGGGAATCGTCCAGATATGTGAAGGTGACCAAAACCAACTCAAAGGAGCTTTCTCAAAGTCTGGATGCCAACATCAGAACCTCAGACAAGTAGGTTGAAGAGAAGAATTTTTGGGTACAAGTCAATTTTTGAAGACAAACTTTGAAGTAAAGAATAATTTGACAGCATCAGCTTAGGGGGAGATTGTAAGGAATATTTCGCTTAGGAGATTTCAGGCTGAAATCCTGTTTTGTTAAGTTCCGGCTGAAGTTGAAGTTGAAGCGGAATTCTTAACTTCAAGCGGAACTGGGAGTTCAAGCGGAAGAAGCAATTTTGTCAGCTAGCGAATATTCCGGGTGAACTCGATTATCCACCAGATAATGAGTTCAACCGGACTTTTCCTGAGATGTCTTTTCAGCAAGTCCAATCCTGCAAAAGCTTCTCGTTTGCTTTTAAATCTACCCAAGCCGCTCTCCAAAAGTAGTATGATGCTGATCACACGCAAGTTATTCGAATTGTCGAGTTTATGCTTTTGGTAGTTTGTATTTGACTTTGTATTAAACGGTTTAGATTAGATCGTTTGAGATCAATGGCTGTCATTGATCTCATCTGCACTATATATAGCATAGTTAGCTCTTAGTTTTACATACGGTTCTTGATCACCTTGTAATAGTGTAACTTTGAGTTAATGCAAATAGTGCCGAGTATTTCTTACTTCGTTGTTACTATACTTATGCAAATCAAACACTACCTAATACAAGAAAACTAAATCTGCTAGAGTAAAGTGAAGTATAACTTTAATTCCGCAGGGTTATATTTACAAGTAGAGGGTTATTGTTTTAGTTTAATCATAACTATTAACGATCTTACAGACGGTCGTGACGATCGTGAAGTGTACACGTGTAAGCTTTTAATTGGCTCGTCGTCACGACCATGTAGGACGGTCGTCCGACCGTCCGAAGAGGCTATTTTAAGGATGTTAACTTTCAAAAAACTATTTTATAAAAAAATTTAATTAAAAGGGCTATTTTGGTCTTTTAAAAATATACATTCCTTTTTTTGTTTTTGTTTTCAATTACACACTCTTTTTCTCACCCATAGATTTGTTTGGCAACCAAATAAATCGCACAACCCCAAAAGTCTAGTAGTATAAATACACGTCCCCTGTCTTTGTTTGGGAATTGTGCCGAACGAATACAAACCCAAAACGCCAACCAACTTCATCGGTGGTTTCTTCCTCCGCCCTTGATCATCCATCGTCTCTCTCCTCCTCCTCCTTCTCCTCCTCCCCCACTCCGGCGAGAATAACGAGAGGGAGTAGAAGGAGGCGGTTATCGTCGTCGGATACCCGTTGATTGATTGTAGAAGAAGAAAAATGGGCCGGAGAAGAGGTTCGGCGGTCAACAAATTGTTCGCTTGGGTTCGTAGGCAATCGATGAAGGTGAAGATCTTTCTAGCCGTTACATCTGTTTTATCTTCCCTCATCGCACTTCGATTTCTGGTCAAAGACACCGATCAGTTTTTCATTGCATCTGAAGCTGTTCATGCCGCCGGTATCATCGTTCTCATTTACAAGCTAACCACCCAAAAAAACTGCTCTGGTACGCATGTATTAATCCTTCTGTTTGATTTTCAGATCCGATGCCTTCGATATGATTGCTACTACTGCTAGATCGCATGCAGAATAGTTTCTCAATTATATGTTGTTTCAATTTGGGGTTTCATTGCCTATTTGTTTGTGTGTGTGTTGAAATTAGGGTTCAGTTATTGAATCGTATGATCGATCTTACCTACCTACGTTTATGTCCGAGTCAGATGAATTACTGTGTTGCATGCAGTCTGATTTTCCTATAAATTAGAATCTTTTCGTGCTGCATCATTTCAATTTGGGTTAGAAATCAAGACTGAGATAAAATAGAATCATCAATAATCGTTCATTAAGAACCTTACATATATGTTGATTTGCTTGTTTAATGAAATTATCTCACTTTAATTAGGGTAGGGTGTTCATGGCGGGGTTCCGCCGGTTTGGGCAGATTAATTTTTTTAATTTTTTTTTTTTTTTTTTTTACTAACATCTACATACTTAATATTTAATTCATAATAGAGGTATAACCTCATAATAATAAGGAATTAGAAAATATAAACGTAGAGATTAGATAATTATTAAGATTTAAGAATTAAAGTTTAATAGTGGTCTGTTATTTCGCCTTAGAGATATATACATAACTTTATATTACTAAAATGAAATTAAAATAATTAATGTGTAGAGTCTGGTTCACACGGCCGCTTCCTCAGTACTCCACCACAAACCGGCTAGGTACAAAAGGTTGGTTTGAACTTTGAACGTATATGTTTCAAACAGGTCACATATTTTTTCTGTTGGGCTAGTCTGGATGGTTTATGAACACCCCTAAATTTCTATGATCTAAATGTTAAGGTTTCGTACAACATTTGTGTATGATCCTGATCTTTATGTTCTTTTCAACTTATTAATTTTATGGAATCAAGGTATGTAGTTAATTAGATGGATTCATTTGACAGGCCTCTCACTACAGACACAAGAACTCACAGCTATATTTCTAGCTGTAAGATTAATTTGTAGCTTTATGATGGAACATGACCTTCACACCATTCTTGATTTTGCTACTTTGGTGTCTACTCTTTGGGTCATTTACATGATCAGATATAAGCTGAAGGCAACCTACAGTGAAGATCTTGACAACTTGCCCAAATATTATCTGGTAACCACAACCACTGCCTTCATTTTTGACTGATATATATTGTTTTAAGTTGCATGTTTCCACTCCAGGTGGTCCCGTGTGCGATTCTTGGGCTGGTCATATACCCACATACTTATCATTCTCATTTGAGCAAAGTTATGTGGGCATTCTGTGTGTACTTGGAATCAATTGCAGTACTTCCTCAGCTAACAATGATGCAGAAAACAAAGGTTTTTAACTTCTTAACAAAATACATTCACTTAGATAAGCATAATCAGAAATGTAAATTATTTGATAAATTGTAGATGATTGAACCATCTACCGCTCATTATGTGTTTGCACTCGGAGTTGCAAGATTTTTTGGAGCTGCTCACTGGATCATTCAGGTTAGTTTTCATTTTCCATTGTATTATATGTTATATGCACATAACACAATCGCTTTTGTAATACAATCACACAATATATACGAGTTAAAATGTTGTATGATTCACCAGGTATACGAGTCTGCTGGTGCATATCTGTTCTTACTGGGAAGTGGCTACTTTTGGCTTCCAACAGTCTTGATAGCAGAGTCCGTTCAAACGTTCATCTTAGCAGACTTCTGTTACTACTATGTTAAAAGGTAAACTTACAATAATTCAACTAAATTGGTCAGTTTGACCCATCCACTTACGAATGGGGCGACTTGGGTTATCATTAACAGGTCAAAGGGTAAACCAAAAGGGTTTGCTAAAAAAAACAGGTCATATGGGCCTAAAACCTCTGAAGTCATTTTCTATTCAAGGTTTATTTTTATTAATAAAATAACTTAATATTCGACTTAAATGTTTTCCATCTAGACCTTTTACACATTTCAACCTGTCGTTATACCTTCTCTTGATTTTTCATCAAGATGTGATTTATATTGCAGTGTCGTGAACGGGCAACTTCTAGTGAGCCTGCCACCGGTGTAGATCAAAGAAGGAAGATTGGCATGAATAGTTTCAGGTCCTAAGTTTGCTGGGTTAGCAATGTACATTTAGTTTATTATAAGTTTTTGATGGGTGCTGCTGAACTGAAATATCCTTCCTGGCTTGGCTTGCATCAAAGCTGGGAATCTGTCCTCTAAATCTTGTTTCTTTAATTTTGAATGTTCTTCAATGTTTTAGGGTGACTTTTGTAAAGGTTACAAGTAATGTTTTGAATTTGATATCATCCAAAGTTAAGTGAGCTTTTGAATGTCAGGATTTTGTGGAGTTTTTCTTGCCTATAGTTTTGACTAAAATCGAAGTAGATAGTTAACTAGTCACTGCTATTACATAGTTGAGTCCAAGGGTTAGTAATTATGTAACTAAATAAAAGTCCAAGGGTCACAATAGATTAATCACAATTATCTACCTAAATTAATGTCTAAGGGTTAATTGTGTCAATAGTTAAAATCAAGGTTTAGTGTCTATGTAATTATGTAACTAGTATAGGGTCTGTTATCTACAAAACGAAAGTTATTACTAGTCGTTGTAGGGAGGCATCAATTCATAGAAGGGTGCGGCGTTTCATCCAGTATATCTGTATATATGTCGAACTCATGTACCAGATTTAACGTCAATCTTATATTGAAGTTTATGTCAAATTGTTGTCAAATTTAATGTGTAATCATCGATCCTATCCAAGAATTGATATCAAAGTCACGTTCCATCATCGATTATGCACTCAATTTTCTGCCCTGGAACTGGAAAAACCAAATTCGTTCCTTTTCTTTCACGATTTCAAAATTAGAATCGGAATTCCTACAAACCTTAATCGCGAAAACCTAAAATTCGAAAGAGAAAAGACATGTTGATCGAATCCAGTGTAGAATCGAGGATTGCTACAAGTTTGTGTGGATTAGAGATCGAAGAACTCATCCAAGGCGATCAAATTTTGCAAAAACCCAGAGGCTATGGGCTGTTACTTTATTGTGGGATTTTAGAATCATCAAATTTCAAGTTTAATCATTTATTTCTTAGAATTTACATCATCTAAATTAGAGAATCTAGAGTTTATCATACTGCTTGAATTCTAAAAGAGAATTTGCATATATTATATTATATGTTATTTCAATTTATTCAAAACGAAAATTTTAAAATATATGACTGATATTAAAAAAAAACTAGAATAACGTTGTTATTGTATACAAAGAAATAGTGTCCTCACCCAATTTCAAATGAACCATATTGAAATCACTAAATTACACGGTGTGGTCCATTCAAATGAAAACCATACTGAAGGCAAATGAACTATGGGAAAGGATTGAACCAAATGAGAATACGCAAGCGGACGTCAAGAAGGACAAGACCGCATGTGCATATCTATTCCAGGTGTTATCGAAAGACGTGATACTCCAATTTGCAAAGTGCAAAAGTGCAAAGGAAAGATTGGACGCACTTAAGACGTGTCACATTGGAGTAGCACATGTGCAGAAGGCACAAATGCAAACACTCAAAATCGAGTTTGAGTTGTTGCAAATGAAAGAGGAAGAAACGCTAGATTCCTACTCTACTAGGTTAAATTCAAATAGTCACAAAGTGAAGAAGGAAGATCTACTAAAGGTCAAGACAAACTACAGTTCGCGCGTCAAGACAACTAATTCAATCGTGGAAAGGGATCTGGGAATAACGAACCAGGAAGATTCAAGCCATCCAACAAAAGATGGAAAAACAAGAAATTTAGGCAAAGTGAAGAAGAAGAAGAAACTTCATCCCAAAAGTCATGAGAGAATAACCACAATAAAGGTAGTAGGCCTAAGAAGGACATAAGCAAGGAAAAGTGTTACAACTGCAATAACTTGAGATCCTGTGCCAAGGATTATTGCTAGACGGATCAGACAACCGAGCAATCAAATCTTATCGAAGAAGTTTTGAACCAACATTGCTAATGGCCTTTGATGAAGAAATTACAGGAAGCGAGGAAGTCTTCCCTAATGAGAAGGAAGTTCATCCTAGGAATTATGTGACATTCGTTTATTTCACATATTTTGTAAACCGACTCGTTTCCTTTATCTAAGTATTTTCCATTTTTATTCACGCAATAAACATGAAGGAATTTTTCTTTATGATCATTTTTGTTCTCGTTTCATTATATATATATATATATATATATATATATATATATATATATATGGGTAGGGTTATAATACAAAGTACTTTTAGCGTGAGAAGTGTGAGAAGTGGACGATGTGTTAGATATTAATGCATGGTATTGTCTCTTTATTATATTTTTGTAAATATATGACATTATACAAAGGTTATATTGTCTTTTATTATATTTTTGTCCACCCCCCCCCCCCACCCAGGCGTACTGTGAGGGGTATCTTCATGGTTGTCGCAGTCCGCGGCTGCTGCCTGCCGGGCAGATTCAAGAACAAGTTGCAAACAGGTCACGTTTTTGGCTTTCTTTGCGAGATTTCGATCTCCAGATGTCGTTTTTATTCGATTAGTCACTTGCCTCGTTATCTACATGAAAATCCGCATCAAATGGGGTATAAATAACCCTCCATATCATCCATAATTAATCACCAATTCATCAAAACACCACCTCAAAAACCCTAATTCGTTCCAGAAGTTCATCCTCCAAATTCGTGCACCGTAAGATGTCAAGAGCTGAAATTCTGCAGTCCTCCATTATTAGGTATGATCTACAATAACCTATCTCAGTTTTTGATAATATTTTGTCTAAGTATGGTTTCTAAAATTATATAAAAATTAGGGTCTTGAGCTTGTTTTGCTAAAATTGGGTTATCGGGTTGGAATTAGGGTTTGAATATTTATAGGTAATCCTAAAATAATGTGTTTTAAGAAAGTACTAAGTTAATTTCAAGTTTTGGAAAGGTTTGGTATTTTATCTAAAAATCGGTCAAAATTAGGATTTTCATAAAGTTGTTCTGCCAAAATTGAGTAAACGGTGTTAAATTAAGGTTTGATATTTTGAAGAATATTATAATATACTATAATAATAAAACCCTAAGTTTATACAATTTTATAAAATGTTTTGATATTTATTTAATAAATACGTAAAAATTAGGGTTTTCACGACGTTGCTTTGCCAAAATTGATCAAACGGGTTAAATTTAGGGCTAATATTTTAAGGTAATTATAAAATAATATTTTAAGTAAAAGCTCTAAATTTATTTTAGTTAATAAAATATTTTTATAATTATTTAATAATTATGTTAAAATTAGGGTTTTGAATATGATTATTTAATATTAAACTGTCAGGACCAATTTGGAGCCTTTACTCATCCAATACACAGATCCAAGTGGGAAATCATGAATTCATGATCAAATCATGTTGTTTGCTTGTTGAAATCCTTAGATTTCATGTCTGAAACTCAGAAACACGAGGGTTTTTCACACACAAGTGCTTTCTCTCCTCAAACCGTCGCCCAGAAGCTTATTTAGGGTTATCCTAGTGTTGTTATTTATACTGGAGAGAGCACAGGTCGTGATTGCACTGAAATCAAGAGAATGTTATTGAAGTTAGTGAAATTTATAGCATCAGACTGACGAGATCGCCAAGAACAACCCCGAAGTCGCCAAGAACAAATCTGAAGTCGCCAAGACTGGTTGGTGACCTCGCCAAGGCTTGGTGAGGTCGCCAACCTTGGTGAGGTCGCCAAGGGTTATCGAGGTCGCCAAGCAGGCCTGCCTAGATGGCCAAGAATAACTTGGTGAGGTCGCCAGCCTGATGAGGCCGCCAAGGGTTAATCCTAAATGGCCAAGACAAATTCCAGATCGCCAACATTCTTGGTGAGGTCGCCAAGAATGTTGGTGAGGTCGCCAAGAAAGTTCAGAAATCACTAAGTACACTTCGGAAATGTCAATTATCATTATTGAATCACTAAGGGTTGTTATTACAAAGACACATTCAATTATTAACATTTGCCAAGTAGATTATCATGAAATGACTCAGAATTTGGATTCAGACATTCACACTGCAATTGAAATGTACAAGGGCAATTTCTTCAATATCAATAATCAACACAAGTTAAGACATTAAACATGAAATACAAAACATCAAACACTTGAGTGATTAATACAAACATCAAGATAATTGTCAAAATACAAGATACAAGCAAAGTGAAAGATATACAATTGAGCACAAAAGCAAAGGATGCTATGTTTGAGTTGCCACCAACCCTATAAAGTTCTTACAAATTCCCCCTTTGGTGGTAATACAAACATAAAAGGAAAACTAAACAACTATCTGAGTTGACCAAGCAGCTTCAGCAAGAATCTCTAGTACTTTCGGGAAAGGTTCCTGTAGCGATCATCTAAGCAGACGATCTGTGCATCGTACAGTATCCATAGATCTTCTCGTGAAAACTTCTTCAAGTCAGAATAGTGCCACATTTCAATCATCCTTTCACTACCACGAGAGAGATAACGGATCCCGTGACCACCCATGGCCCAGTATTTTAAGGTTTTTAGGCTTTCAGTTGTCATCTTCCTTGCAGCAATACACTCCCAACACCACCATCTTAGAAACAAACCGAAGTAGTTTGCATCCACTATCTCGTATGGCCTAAGCCTTCGAGGGATGGTGTCCAGGAGACTGTAGAATAACCATTTAAGGTAACTTCTATGCAGCAGTCTCAGTTCAATTGCTGCGAAGAGCCTTATTGTATCGCCATTCTCCCTTTCAATTACTAGTTCATGAGTGTCCCCACTGTAATACCAACACCTTATTGGGTTGCTTTTCTGATCTCCTGTTATTTTCTTGGTAACTAAATCCTTGCTGATACTTTTGTATATAACCTTGTGAGGGACTTCAGCTCTTTGCCTTCTGAAAGTTTTGTATTTCTTCTTTTCTGTCTTGATGGGACGAGTAGAGCTTACATTGTAGATAGATCTTATTTGTTCTTCAGCATCTCTACCCATTTGATCATTTGAGTGATTGATCAGTGGACGCCATCTGAGCTGATTCAACTCCCAAGAAAACAGATTTAGAAGATCCCTTATTTTGGCAAAGAATTGTACGAAACCGTTTCTGCGCTTGACAATGAATGCCATGAATTCGTGATCATATTTCCACCCAAGGATTTTCATCCCATCATCTGATTCGACGTTTGGAGGCATGTCTTTAAGCTTTTTTAGCAGTAAACTGCACCAAGGCTTTCCGATATGGTTCCATTTCCTTCCATTCATCAACCAAGGTAGGGGCGTCTTTCCTTCGGTGTTCCTTTACCCTTATTGCTTCACGTTCGTCCTGCTGACTCTTGACTTTCTTGTTTTCTTCAATTATATGATTTTTGACCATAGTTCGTAGACCGGGAATCTGCTTTCTGCTGTAGCTTTTGCGAGCATATCCCCTTAAGTCCAGAAAGTCTTGTAATTCTCTCTTGGTCAATTTTATTTACTCCAAGCGTAGCTGTAGTTGGACTGGGTGGAGGTGAAAACTGATCAAAAATCTCTGGAGGGGGAGGCATATACTGTGCATGCATCTCTCGGATCTTTTCCCGCAGATTGTCATTGAATTGCACATATTCAAACTTCTTGTCAGTATCAGCAAATGGATTTGCATGTGGATCAGTAAGCTTTTCTGCAAGTTTGTAGTTGTAAAGATGTTTTTCCATGTCTTGCTCATCAGTATACAGTTCAACTAGCTGTGTATCCGTGAGATTCATTAAGTAGGATAAGGGAATCCCACGAGAGATTAACTCTCTGACATAATTTGCGATTTCTGACATGTCAGATGGATCAACATTGTCTCCAGCTAGGTTAGGGATTATTCTTATTCTGGGTTCTCTCTCTTCAGAGTTTTGATCTTCTGGCTCAAAGTATTCTGACCCAAGGCCAATTTTTGATTGAGAACGGCTGGATTCTTCCAACTGTTTGATAGCCTCTTGCCTGGCAATCTCATCCAACGTCCTTTTCAAGAATTATTTCTTCCTTAGCAGCCCTGATGGATTCTTCCTTCTTTCTTTGTTTTTCCATTTCCTGCTCATAAACCT
>JBCNJP010000025.1:5521410-5542438 GCA_039602395.1 Deinandra increscens subsp. villosa | reverse complement strand
GGGCCTTTCTTGACACGCGAACGATGACGCGCGTTGTTTAATGACGCGCAAAAACGAGTGTCACAAAAAAACTGTCAAGAATTTTAAAAACTTAAGGTTAAATGACGCGCATTTTTAGGCGTCATAAAGTTTCTGTCATAAACTAAAAAAAAAACACAAAAAGAAAAAACACGGAGTACAGTTTTAAGTGCGCGTCATCCCAATTCCGTCATTTTATATTTTCATTTCTCCCGCTAGAAATTTCGCTTCCCCCTTCCTAAAAAATTGAAATCGGGCCCTCAAATCACTTCTCCCCAAATCTCTTCACCATCTCTACCTCAAATCTATTTGATTCCCGCTCAGATCTCCATCTCTGCGAGAAGAAAATTAGGGCACTATACCTCCGTCGTTCAAAGCGATTAGGGCACCAAAATTTCTCAACACCTCTACCTCAAATCGGTTACCGCTCACATCCTATCATCTCTGCGAGAAGAAAATTAGGGCACCATACCTATCGCGACCTAATGTCCATCGACCTCACCTCCACTGTTCCACACCCACCATGCCTCCATTGCAATCTCCCATCGTTATTGCAGACCCCATTTCTCTCCTAAACCGTCGGCTTTTTTGAATCACTTCTTCCTACCTTTCCTCTGCGGGATCGTATCCGAGGTATGTTCCTATTTATGCCCTAATTTGTAAGTAATTTAGGGTTTTCAAATCTGTTCACTCAAATTCATCTAGCATTTGCTTCTCCGGCATCCGTTTGCTATCTATTACAGAAAAAGTCATCATTTGAATATCATTATGTCATGTTTTCTTGCCCTGCCTTTTATTTTAGATCTTTGTATTTTGATGTTGAGGTTCTTTACATTTGTACCTCGAATCTTTCTCTGTTCTGTTGTAAAGAAGGGTTAAAAGTTTAACTCTGTGCTTAGGTTGATTGTTATATAAAACAGGTTTCTCAACAGTTTAAATGGTTTGTTTTTAAAAGGGTTTACTCAGTAGCATCTTATACTAAATATATAACTTCATATGAATTTGTTTGATGTTCTCTTATTACATTAGCATAGATTTACAAAAAAAGTAATGGAGTTACTAACCATAATCCTATATGGATGATTGCTTTTATGAGGATAAATCTCACCTCCAGCAGAAAAACACTCAACATATCCAGTATTTTGGTTCTATACTATTCTTTCTGTACAGCCTTCCCAGTCAAGTTATTTTCTAAGATATTTTAAATTTTTCCTGTCCATCATTTACTTACTTTTTATTCATTGTAAACTTCTTAATTCTTAATATGGATATCATTTTTTGTTCATGTGTTAGTCTTCATCCATACACAAACCGACTCCAGATTGACTTTGGTACTTTAGTAACTATTTCAAGTTTTACTATAACCATAAGATTTGAAGATAACCATAAATTCTTTGTAAAAACATTTTTCTATTGATCTCTAAACAGAACTCGCCTCAATTCACTATAAATCATCTTATTTAAATTTAAGAAACCTTCATAACTTGCCATAGCTTACGAATACAGAAGTGTTGGAATCCACGTGGTTTAATTTTCCCCATCTCAATTAAATGCTCATAGTAATCTTAGTTACCTAAAGAGTTGGAATTGAAGTTGAGTCCAAACTGTTGCTAATTATTAGATTAAAAATCATAGTTCATATACCAAGTTTTAGTAGCCATCAAGTCGCTAACAGGTTTTTGTGAGAGGCCGGGTTGGGATCACTTGATCAATTTAATGTTAAGTTGAAACTTTGAGTAAATGAAATGGTGTAAAAATAAATGGGAGTTGATTATGCCTATGCTTCAAGCTTATTTCATCCATATTTGTATTTCCTCTGTTTCATTCTTTCAAAGATAAACTCATAATTTGAAATCTGTAAGAGACTTTATTTTGGTCACTATGACTTCTGATGTATTTGAGCCAAACAGCAAATCATAAATTGAGTCATTAATCAATTTGAAGCAAACACAGGCTCAGAGAAATGCAGCTGTCAAAGTCAGTATGTAAAAGCTTAAATGATTTAACACCAATTTTTCTCTAATTATGTATAAGTTCATAATCATAACCTCTATTAGTCCTTTAACAATAATGCTTACCTATGATTCAATCTTCATTTTTTTTTTGGATCAGATACCAATTTGATGATTTGATAACGGATATGAAATCAATTTAAGCTCAAATCCAATAATGAATAACAATTAATAGTAGTGATTAACATTAATTGACTCATAAATTATCAGAACACAAAAATAGGATGAAATACACAAGGTAAAATTATAAACATAAACCAAACAGAAACTTTAAAATGTCAAATTATATACCTATTTTGATAGCCACTTATGTGTTCACGGTATTGTAACTAACAAAAACTTGAGTTTATTTCAAACAGTTTCATAACTATAAGAATTCATAGGCATTTAGAGAAACACATGCTGGGCATAGCATCAATCTGGCAGCAAACATAAAGGCCCTTTTACGAGTTACTTCTAAACTTCACTTATCATTGTAGATTCTGCACCAGTTGCTGCCCCTGACCCACATTTATTTTGGAAACATTTTATTTAGAAATTTGAAATTTTTTTCTATTAATTTGTGACCTGCATTGTAGGTTTGGGCTTCAGGTTTCTCTGCTCCTTTTCCAAAGAAAAACAGTATTGCAGCAAAAGGTTACAGAAATGTAGACGACATTGCTGCCAAACCATCAATGAGTAAAGCAGCTTTGCTAGTGGTTTTGGAGAAGTTCTTTGCAGTGATTTTAAATCTACCAGCAGTGATCCTCCTGTTGGAATTAGTGGTGCCCCATATGATAACTATATAATGTTGTGGAATGATGTCATATTTAGGTATGTGAAAGTGTGTATCACAGTTTGTTGATAATACTTTAGCAGCTAAAGATGAATATTTATTGATCACTGTATTTGCCTTGCAGCCCAGATGACACACCTTGGGATGGAGGTGGGTGACACCATTGCTTGTTTTAGTGTGTGTGAGTGTGTAAAGGGGCTTTTCAACAAGAACTGCATTAACTGTGGTACTCTTTATTACATAATATGGGTAATTCTGTATGATATTCTCTGTGAGACATCGTATTATCTATTTATGTATAACTTACATGTTATCTTTTTAGGTGTATCATGAGATGAGCTTGCTAAATGGTGTCTTGAGGACTCTGTTGGTGTCTTGCAGGGCTGCTGAGTTGTTTGCAAGTGGACTGTTTTTTAGGTATTGTTCACTTATTTTGCATGTACTTTAGATAATATGATATACTTAGTTTATATTTTTCAAAGTTATGAAGAGCTGGGTTTGGTGTTTTTTTTTCCTATTTTATTAGTAAATTGTAGATCAGTTTCTATTTTTTGCTTTGCTTTGCCTTTGATCTTTTTGTGTCTTATGAAAAACATTTGTTTACTACATACGTTGATCTTTTTGTCTTATGAAGAGCATGTGTTAACTACATACTAAAATCAGTAGCATAAGCATTGAATTTGGTAATAGTCGTGATTTATTTGCATTTGAAATCTTGAAAACTGAAAATAGGTAATGAGTCAATTATTGACATTTACAACGAACACGCTTTCTTGCATGGACTATGTTGATCTCAGAATTCATTTTTTGTTTTGTTTTACTTACAGGTCTTGTTCAGATGCGGTTTGGGGCTGCACTTCCTGCCTGAAACATTTGTTGTTGAGGTATGTTTATACTTTCCAAAGTACTACACAGTAGAACTTTTTCGTTATTTGGAGATGTTTGCACATATTTTTGAAACCTTAAAAATGCCATGGCTGCAAATTTAGAGATGTTTGTGCATATCCTTTTGAAGGTTTCACTTGTCAGCAAGGACTCCTCAAGAGGGCTTGATAATGCAAGTATTGAGATGGAAGAAGCTAAGGTTACGTGTATAGTGTAATGTAAACTAATGTTAACTTTGTAATGTTTGCTTTATATATGAAATGTATTATTTTGTTATAAGTGAATCTATTATTGATTTTGAGGTTAATTGTCATTAATGTGGAAATGAGTGAATCTAAAAAATATATATATTTTTTTTTAAATTTTTTTTAGATTCATGACGCGCAAAAATGCGTGTCATAAAAAGATTTATGACGGGGGCTTCCTTGACGCTTATTTTATGACACAAATTTATGACGCTTTTTTGCGCGTCATCGTTTGCGCGTCATAAATGGGATGACGCGCATTTTGCGCGTCAAGAGGATTCTTGACCCCACCTTCCTTGACGCTTTTTTGCGCGTCATCTGGGCCCTTTCTTGACGCGCAAAAAGCGTCAAGAAAGGCCATTTTTGTAGTAGTGTGTACTTAACACCATCTTCACCATCCGTTCTCCGTCAACCTCCGCCCTCTCCATTCACCATCAACACACATCGCCTCCCTCACATACCGACACAACTCTTTCTCCACCGTCTCTGTTTTCCTCTTCAACCATTGTATCCTCTTCTTTCTTTAACAAAATATACAGATCAAAAGCATTCTACAAATCTAATTGGATAAACATGTAAAATTGTGGAGACGTGTATTGAAAGCATATGAGAATGTATAATAGAGGATCATGAGGCCTAAAGGTTATAAGACACGTAAAAAGATAATTTAAGAAAAAATATAGTGTTTTATGTAACTCCTTTTCAACTATTTTAACAAACTCTTTTTTCAATCGATATGATTTAGATGTGTATAAACAAACATAGATGATTGTTGTTTTATATAAGGTGAATATTTAATCAAAGAACGGGCATTACAATTATAAGTGAATGATAAAAATAAAAAATAATAATAATAAATACAGAAGAAAAAAACATGAATTTCAAATAGTAAAAAAATTAATGTACATGTAATTTCCATCACCACTTGCCGGTTTGATCATTAATATAAGTGGTTAGATATATGTAGTTAGATGAAAGGGGGTTCTTTTTTTAACAGGTTTAGAGATATGACCACAAAGATCATAATATATGTATCTCAGGTGTTTGAGCCTATTAATTAGTTAATACTCTATGGATTTAATGCAAAGAAATTGAGTTCTTTGAGAGATTCAAGTATTGTTAAAATTCAGGTGCTCCAATAGAAGGCGTTATTAAATCTCAGATTCCATGTATGAAGTCATCAATGAACAACGCTTTATCTGATCTTGAAGTGGAATTCAGTCATCTTGGAAAACCTATTTCTACAGTTATGGGTGTAAGTTTTGTCTCATTTATTATATATATATTTCTTTTATTGTAGTGCTTCTCCGGTCGAAAGTTATGGAGTGTCCATGACTATCTATTTGACTATTTATATGGAAATTTGTTTGGCATTTGGGATTGGCCCTTTCGTTCTGTTTTAATAATAATTTTCTTTTAATCTTATTGCATATCTGAGTGTCTTATTAATAAAGTGCATGTACTTTTATTTCTTACTTTGTCTACAAAAGTCAGTTGCCTTAGGTAGTTCAAAATGTTGCTTATCTTATCTTATCTTACTCTTCTAATAAAGAAGAATCCAGATTTAGATGTTCTGCCACGTGTCACGTTCAGGAGAAAGCTGAGAGGAGTTTGTCATTGCCTGCCACGTGTCTCATGCTCTGAATTCACGTCGTTCCTTTTTCTTTCCGTTTCGTAAATCTGCAATTAATGTCGAGGATTAAAATCGTCGGGCAAGTTTTACTCGATTGGAGTTTTAATCGCAACCTGCGCTCATCCTATTATCATCTTAGTTCCTATTTCTCTTTTACCAAACCCTAACATATTATCGTTCCTTCCTCTCTGTTAAAATCTCTCTGAAACTCTAACACCATTCAAAAGCCGATTTCATCCTCACTAGCTTCTTCTTCAATTATGCCCTTGCTTTTTCTCAGGTTAGTCGGCTAAGATTTTGATTTCATTTTTCATTTTCTTTTAGAATTCAGGCCTCGATTACAATTTTGTGGCTGAATTTCTCTTGCTGTTGTTTGTATTTTGCCGATTATGGGTTCTCGGTCCACGCTAGAGGTAGGTTTGTATCTTCTATGCGTGATTCGGAAGAGGCAATCATCGTGTGCTTCTAATAAGGGTAATACAATATTTAGTTTATATGTTTTGATCTGGTTGTACTGTGTTGTTGAGGTTCTCATATTTAATTATTTTTATCAACTTAAAGTAGTTTTGTGAAGTGGTTATGGGCTCATCGATCTGAATGTTGTTGTTTTTGAGGTTCTCATATTTTTATCAACTTAACAGTTTTTGAGGTTCTTATATTTTTGTGAGAATTATATTGTTGTAATAATTGCAATTCATGATATGCTTGCTGAGTATGGCATCAGAACGATGGTGGTATGAATATAAATATTACACAATGGAGAAAGAATGCATCTTTTGCTAGACACTTGATACAAGTCAAAGGAAGAGTAGTCAGTGTTTATTTATGAGTCTAGCTTTAGTGAAAACCATAATCCAATAGGTTTGCTTTTATGATTTTTATTATTAAAATATGAATTTTTTCACTGGAGTAATCATAATATAGGTTTTAAATAATTTCAGGGGGAGATTCATGATTTTTTAGTCAAAATGTTATCTGGTACACACTACTGAAATGATCATGTGAGAGAAGTCAAATTCAAAAAGTCAACACTTGTGGAGTAGATATGTTAAAGAACAGTTTGATAGATGTTTGCCTCTGTTTATGGCTGACAAGGTCTTATACGCTTATTTTGAAGTTATTTGTAGAATATTGTTCAAGGCATCATTGAATGTTGTAGCTGTAACAAAATGATGCTTATAATTTTATTTTTTTTGGTTATTTTTAGGGGCAGTTTGATCATAATATAACCTGATTTTCTGGTTTTTGTAACTTCAAATTTTGTAACGTCAAAGAGCATAAGTACATCCAAACACCTTCTCTTGCATCCTATTTTGTTACTGTTGATCATCTAATGGTCGATAATGCTTTGTATGTTCCTCGGATTAAAGAGTTGTCTTCCTTTTCTTAGATTTCATGTTGGTAAGATTAAGTGATGGAAATGGAAAATTGGAGTAAGTAGTTTACCTCCAAAAAATCAAAATCTACTCTTCATCACTTCTCCTATTGGTCATTTGCAGAGTTAAAGACGAGGCGCTAATTTTTTTTTGAACAGCAAATTAATATTTACACCACAATACACCACGATCTGGGTTTGAACCCAAGACCTCCACCTAAGAGGACAAAGCCTCTATCAAGTGGGCTACTCCCACATTGGCAAAGACGAGGCGCTAATACCTGGCTATAATATACAAAACTGAGTTCACAAGTAGGTTACAATTATTTGGAGTCATGTATGCATTTATTGGCCTGTAAGGATACAAAGAGAAATCAGGATGTTGTAGTGAACCTCATTTGCCTCCATGGGGAGAGTAATTTCTCTCTATATGTTCATATCTTTTATGGTCTCAGTCTCTCAGAAACATATTTGATGTTGGCAGATAGAATAGCTTATACGGAATTAAGATTGAAGGATGCAATAAAAAATTCACAACTAAGCTACGGATTTTGCATCATATATATGTTGGTTAAGTCTTTTTATTTATTTATTTTTGACCCTCTCAAATTCATTTACGGTTCTTTTTTACTTATTTTTAATGACTTATTTGTTTATCCATTTAAAGTTTTTTAAGTAATAGTTGTATCTCTATAAGAAAAAACCCATCATACAAAATTCTTTATGCCACGTTAGTGTTCAGTTAATTCCTCGTCATCCCGTGTATCACACGGGTTACAAACCTAGTGTTTCTAATATATCTCATGATCATACAATAATTTCAATATAATTATTAATCATAATAACTATTATTTATATAATGATAATGGTGATAATAAAAGTTATTCAATATTACTACATATAATGATGGATGAGAGTAGTCATGTGTTTAAATAATTCAATTCAAATAAGAGTTAAGAAATTGAGTAGTCATACTTAATGAATTCAATTTGTCCATAACTAATAATATTATAAAATTATATCATTATACGAACAAAACCATGTATTTGTATATATATTAGTATGTTTAAAATCATAAATGCATTTATGATTGTCATAAATTTTTAGGTGAAAAATTGAACAATTGCTTTTTTTTTTTTGAACGGCAAATTTAGATCACTGACAGGGGCATTACCCACCTACCCGATCATCTCCAATCCCCATCAGGAGGAAACTCACCATAGGTGAGAAAACCCCCTGGCCCAACTTGTAACCCCCATTAGTTATTTTTTTGTTACAAGTGGGACTTGAACCCAAGACCTCCCGTTTATAATGTTTTGGGTACCTCCCCCTAGCCAATTGAGTTAGGGATCATTGCCTTAATTCTTATAGTTGACTGAAACAATTTTAGAGATAGCAGTAATTAAAAAGGTAAAAAAAGAAGTTTTAACTAAAAGTCTTATTTAGAACATTGAGTGAAATTTTCATATTTATCCCTAAAAATTAATTAAATATCCCATTCTCCAATCTCTATCTCACTCACAAATCATAAACACGTGTTTTGTTATTATTTTCACTTTCTTATACTATAATAACTTAAAAATATCACCAAAACTATAAAAAGTTAAAAAAAAATGAAGATAAAGATAAAGATGTAGAATTTGTTATAGTCCTCTTTAACTTTTCTTCTTTTGTAGGTTTTCTACCCTTTTTATTCACCAAGTATATTCCCCTGTCGAGAGAGGTAGAATTCATTGTTTCTTGCGCGCACATTTGCATCACTGATCGCCGTTCTCCGTTCTTCATTCGCCGCTCGCCACTCCACACAACTCGGATCCGGTCAACCTTCCGCTAGATCTCCTCAGTTCAGGTAATTCTTCACATACACGTTCACAACATTACCGAAGCGTGGTCAATTTCGTGTTTGCTCAATGATTGATAGGATTTCGGTTGCCGAACTTGTGGCAATTGACTTATTTTGTATGAATCCAGTTTTGTTGGTGAAGATTAGGTTTAGTTATGTGGCGATTGAGTTCTAATGTTAACCTAATTTTGATTTCATCGGTTAGTCTGTAACTCTGTATTAGTGCATGCTAGCAGTAGTTGGAAATTTGGAATATAATTGGTTCAGTTGTTTCGCAAATGCCATGGATACTAATCTAGCAGGACTTAAAAAGCAAAACTTGAGAAGGATTGGTAGTGAATGTTTGTATATATAAAGGTAAATTAATTCAATCTGATGAAATTAGGTAAAAATAATTCATAGTTAACTTGTTTAGTTTTTGAATGAAATTTACTTTGAGACGTTGGTTGGTTGGGCTTTGAATAATACTTATAACGAAACGTAGATAGAAATACATTACATCATCGTATTGAAAATGTACTAAACTAATATATATTCTTAAAACTATAAGAAGAAAATATTACATGTATAAATTTCTGGTTTGTATATTTCAAAAAGAAAGAGGAAAAGGTATATAATACTATTGCAGTTATATATATGACTAAACTGGAATACATTATCAAGATCTGTATTTTTGCACCTAATATTTCCTCTCTTCGGTCACAACAAAATAGCACAGGAGCTTATGTTTTAGTTATATGTAATGGATATGCAAGAACACTTTCATTTTCAAATCAAATAATATAATCGCTATTTTCAAATCGAATAATATAATCGATATTTTCAAATCAAATAATATTATCTCTATTTTCAAATCGAATAATATAATCGCTGTTCCAAAAGAAAATTTTTAGATAATGATATGTGAGAGTAGACCATAAAATTTTGGGATTATGATTTACGACTTTGTATGGTTATTTCACATGTAACGATGAGCGTCAACGGATACTTATATAACTCCTAAAAAATGGGGGTTTCCAAATTAGCACATATATTTCTCATCAAGTACAAAACCACCTGTTACAAAAGTAAATTGCCTTATCAAACAACAATTCTTATTTACTTCAAAAAACTTAAGCTTAAACATAATAAATAGTCATATTGTTTCAAGTTTTAACATCTAGTGGATCTATCATCTTTAATTTATGCAAGTTTTCATTAGGGTCAAATATTTTAACGAAGGTTAAGTTTAGAATTACTGGAAGGAGAGGAGTAAATTTTGTATTTCATTAAAAAAAATTTCTTTTATTTAACTAAAAATAGTTTTAAAGTCATCAAATGGGCGGAAATTTTCAAATTTTTATTGGATCATACCTTGCCTTATCATCTTTGTTTCATGTTGGTTGGTTGCTTCACCAGACGAACATTTCCCCGATACACCCTCATTATTGTTGCTGCAAAAACTATGTGATTTAACTTAAAGATTATATTACATAGGTTTACGCTCGCTCACTTGATGGGATACCAACTGAAATTAAAAACGTCTCAACTTTTGTATTTTTCACATCTTCATGTGCTATGTGTGTGCCTTGGTTATATATTTTTTTAAATGTACTGAATATTGAAAATACCGTCTATGGATGAGTATCTGAGCTTAAATTAAGTTATAAATATATGTCTTACAATCTATATTATTCCAGTATGTTAGTTTTGGGATAAATATGAATTGAGAACCTCATACCTCATTCTTGATGCTATTCTTTTTTAATATTTGTTTTTTTCTCTGCCCGTAATATTTTTATAACTTATTATTTGGATAAATTATGATATATTCTGCCCTTGATGCATGTTTTAATTCAGATTTCCATTTGGTGTGTCTTAATGGCTTCTCAAGTTGTAAATATCCGGTAATTCTAAGATTTATCTCTATGGTGTATTTTTATATTTATGTTTTAGCCTGACATAGTTATAGATGTTTTGATATTTCATTAGAGAGAAGCTGCTATTGTGTCATCAATTAACACTAAAAGAAAAATTATGTTATACACGGACAAACATTAAAAATAAAAAAATTATAGTGAAATAGTACTGTAAAGGTATAAATGTTAAAGGAAACAATAGAAAATTTACCATCGAAGAATGATAGATAGGGATTCGGAATTCATTATATTCTGTGTATGATTATGAATTTCTCCAAATGAAAATAAGAAGATCGAGGAAGGAAATTACAACTGAAATGCATAGATAGAAGTCAAAGATATGTGATAGATGATTACCAATTGGATGAGGAAAGTATTCTTGTTCTCGGAGTGAAATATTGAGAGGATTGACGAAGAAACCACAACCACTTTGTGATAAGGCATCCTGATATCCTGCACCTAAAACTATAGCAATAAATCTAAGAATTTTTCACAACATATAGCATAGCAAACGACATGAAAAAGTACAGAAGAAACACACAACCCGTTAGCCGCCGACGTTACATTTTATTCACGTCGGACAAAGCAACAAAAGTCTAACGTTCCGGCGGTACATTTTCTTCCCGCCGGAACCAAGGAGAGGGTCGTCAACGAAGATTACATAAAAAATATATATAAACGACTTACACGATGTTAGAAGATGGTGGGTGGGGGGATGAACAAATGAGACCTCAATAGGTTTATATAGGATCATAAATGTGTGATCAATTAATTGAAATGGAGTTGCAAAAATTCCAAAGGGTGGTGTTTATTACCTATTAGGCTGTGTGTAATCGAGCGTTATAGATCAAAACCCACCCATCATAGCGCCCCCATAGCGCCCCTGAGCACCCCCCCCCCAGGGTGCTATGTTGGCATTTTTGGTCCTCCAGCGTGATGGGCATGGCGCCCCATGATTTCCAAGATTTTTAAACTAACCATTAACTATTTTTTTAATCCATCTTATACTATATATATACATCAAAACTGTAACAGCCCAGACCCGTCGCACCAAGATATTGTCCGCTTTGGCAGCCGGCATGCCCTCAGGCATCCGCCCCTCACGGATTTAAAACGCGTCTTGGTGGGGGAGGTATCCACACCCTTATAAAGGCATGCTTAGTTCCCCTCCCCACCAATGTGGGATGTTACAATCCTCCCCCCTTAGGGGACCAGCGTCCTCGCTGGCACACTGGCCGACGACCGGCTCTGATACCATCTGTAACAGCCCAGACCCGTCGCACCAAGATATTGTCCGCTTTGGCAGCCGGCATGCCCTCAAGCATCCGCCCCTCACGGATTTAAAACGCGTCTTGGTGGGGGAGGTATCCACACCCTTATAAAGGCATGCTTAGTTCCCCTCCCCACCAATGTGGGATGTTACAATAACAAAAAAACAATAATAATTGCATGATCATGGGAGGGGCTTTATGACTACACACCTAACTTAACATAACCCCCCCTTTGTCATGTCAGCGCCACGTGTCATGTAATGCCCCATGGTGGGGCTTTATGACTAAACTTAGCCTTAGTTGCAAGAACTCTAAAGGTTTATTATTATTATGGTGATATTAATGATGCTAATTATTAAATAGTTTAATAGTCAAGAGTTGCAAGAACTTCAAAGGGTTAGTGTTAATTATTATAGTTATGATTAAAATATTTATATTTATTTTTTGTTATTTCAATACAGTGTATTTGTATTTATGACACCATGCAATACATTATGCTTTGTTTGTTGGACTCGTATTTATGATTTTGCATTTATGATGGGTTCAAAATTGGGGCATTGCTCAACTTTTAGTATTATATAGATTTTTTAAATATGGGGTCCTCTTTAAAATTTTGAAATATACATTAAATTTAGGATTTCAGAATATAATGCATATACTAAATTTGAGGTTTTCAATTCTGAAGAATATTTTTGTGAATGCGGATCAAGTTATTTATGTTATTTATGGCGGTGATGCATTGGCTAAACGTGGTGTTCGCTCTAAGATTCCCGTTTATCTCTTCAACATTCTCAAGACTCGAGGACAAGTCTTTTTCAAAGACGGGGAGAAGGGGAAGGGGGTTGGAGGAACCTGTAACCCGATAGACCCGGGACCCACCTGTCCGAATGGTGTGTGTTTAAAGTTGTCCGAGACAAACCGTAATGTTCCATTTGATCCCCGGGGTCCTAATTTTAACAACGAAACTCGCGGACGAGTTTTTCGAAGAGAGGGAGAATGATGGCGGGCTGTTTAAGGACAACCCAGACTCGGGCCCAGACTGGTTTTCGGATGCTTCCACCCAATTGGCCCATTAGGGTTATTTATAATTATGTTTTGTTTCTTGTTCTGCAAGTGTTTTATTCCTATTTAAAGACTTTATGTGTTTCCCTTAGAACTTGGTTTTTTGATATTGAAATAAAGTATTTTTGTTTGGAGGTATTTTCCAAGCATTCTATTCTAGCGCCGGTAGTTGGCCTAGGCGTACAAACGTTGGTAATTGACGTTAGGGTTTATCGTTCGTGACATAAATCAAGTTCGATCACTATCCATCACGCTATCAAAATGGATCTAATTGTAGTAGGAAAACAATAGCTATAGAAGGATTTGCCCATGCTCGTAAAGGAATCAGTTGAAAAAACACAATTATAGCAGCAAGAAAATCACAAAAAACAAAAAAAAAAAATCTTCTTTAGCAATCTAAATCTCAATTTAATCTCATCAAACATATAATGCAACACCTACAAAACCACATGAAATACAATACCTCAAAGAAGAGTGATGCAGAGTAGTAGTATCTAGATCTAAACAAAAAAACCAAGTAAATTGTCACACCCTAACCGACGATGGAATATGTCGGGGCGCAATGATTGTCCAAATGCTCAAGACAACTAAAATAAGTTATAATACTTAAACATGCCATTTTTATTAATCAATTAATGATATCATACAATAAAGATAAACATACTGAATACATTTTAATCTTATTTAAGGTCCTTAATCAAGGTCCAGCAATCCTAGCGTGATTACATTATAGTCCAAGCATTTATCCCTGCAACATGTATAAAATCAAGTGTCAACTTCGAAAGTAGTTGGTGAGTAAACACAAGTTTATAAAACATATTTTTCACATGCGATTTATGTGATAAGAGATACATTCATATATATACAGTCAATCAAATAATGAAACAAATAAACATATCAAACCTTCAATTACTTGAGAAATCGAATCATAAATTCCTCATAGAGAGGGGGACTGGTAGACTAGCATATATTCCTCATAGAGAAGGGGACTGCCAGACTAGCATAATTTTTTCATAGAGAAGGGGACTGGCAGACTAGCATATATAGATTTCCATAAACAATTCCACATATAATTCATTCAGTCAACATATAATGGCATAACGTTTAGAGAAATAATTTTGAATAGAGATACATGTTACAACCCAAAAAGGTTAAAGATATTGAGCTATGATTTCTCACAAGTCGGATTATCATTCGAACGAATCACCATTAGAAATGATAATACGAATTGAATATTGAGTCATATCCCATTTAAAAAAGAGGGGTCATGAATACTCACCTAATAAGTAGATCGGATGCGAGGGATAGAACCAATTTGCGAGAGATAACAACCTGGAGATTATCCTAATGAATGAACATGATAAATGAATATAGGGAATGATAATGATTATAATTCTAAAGGCACGATGAACTTAAGGAGAGTTAGGTTCTATTTAAAAAAGACTATTTTACCCTTTATCGATAATTTATGTTTTATTTATTTACCTTTAGACTCATATACTCTCAGTATATATATAAACATGGTCTAAGACCAAAAACCATGTCCCAATACCTCCTGGTTTGTTTATGTAAGAACTTTATAGGGTTGGTGGCAACTCAAACATAACATCCTTTGCTTTTTTGCTCAATTGTATATCTTTCACTTTGCTTGTATCTTGTACTTGGACAATTATCTTGATGTTTGTATTAATCACTCATGTGTTTGATGTTTTGTATTTCATGTTTAATGTCTTAACTTGTGTTGATTGTTGATATTGAAGAAATTGCCCTTGTACATTTCAATTGCAGTGTGAATGTCTGAATCCAAATTCTGGGTCATTTCATGATAATCTACTTGGCAAATGTTAATAATTGAATGTGTCTTTGTAATAACAACCCTTAGTGATTCAATAATGATAATTGACATTTCCGGAGTGTACTTGGTGATTTTCGAACTTTCTTGGCGACCTCACCAACATTCTTGACGACCTCACCAAGAATGCTGGCGATCTGGAATTTGTCTTGGCGATTTGGGATTAACTCTTGGCGACCTCATCAGGCTGGCGACCTCACCAAGTTATTCTTCGCGATCTGGGCAGGCTTGCTTGGTGACCTCGCTAACCCTTGGCGACCTCACCAAGGTTGGCGACCTCACCAAGCCTTGGCGAGGTCACCAACCAGTCTTGGCGACTTCAGATTTGTTTCACTCATAATTCCAGAGAACCTGACTCAGATGGCATGCATGACTTAGAGAATTTCACTTCTTCTTTTAACTTTAGTGATTATGTGGTTTCAGGTGATTCTGGAAGATTACATGAAGTTTCTAAAAATGTGGATGCATCTGTGTCTGAAGGTTCTGTTCCAATTACATCATCAATTCTGGATTCCATCTATTCTGATGTGCTTCCAGATATTTCTTGGAGAAATGAATCAACGGACGCTACCATATCACCTGTTACTGCTACAACTGACAACCTGGTAGAGAACCAAATAAATGAAGAAGTCATTCAGGAGGTTGAACTAAATTTAAATCAAGAAAATCAACAAAATCAAGAAGTTCCAGAAAATCAACCTGAGAATGAACCAATCAATAACGATTCAGACTCAAAAGACACTGCTGTCATTGAGTCTGGTGAAACTCCGAGTAATGATGTGCAGATGGGTACTCTAAACTCAAATATTCCAGTTCCGACTATAGAAGTGTAACATCCATGGTCTATCCATTTCTTTGTACCCGAATTGTATTCCATGATCCATTCAATAAGAAAGTTCATTTCATTTTATTTGGTGTTTCAATGTATAATTTACGATTATTTTAATTTATTGTGTTCTGATTTCAATTCGGATTTCAATATTTCAAGCTTTCAGTTTATTTAAATTAGACCAGACTTGAGTATGCTATATACGTGTGGTAAATGTGGGCAATACTAGTTACGCACGCAATTGAAACACAAATTTTAGTTGTACAAAAGTTTTGGGTTAAAATTATAAGTATTGAAAGTTTGGGCCATTTATGTATTTTTGAAAAAAAAAACTTCGTAAATAGTTTTATAAATTTGAGTGTCGAATTAATTCACAAATAAACCTATGCGAAAGATTGGGTTTAAAATATAAATTATGGGAATTAACCGTGCCTTTTATGGGTTGCATAAAAGTAAAAAAAAAAAATAACAAAAAAATAAGGAAGTGAGGTCCATGGGATTCGAACCAGTGACCTTCTACCTCACAAGTGATGCGCCTAACCACTAGAGCAATTCTGTTTTGATGTTAATACTCCGACTCCAGCGATTATATCATGAAACCAGCGCGTGCAGTCTTCCTTTCCCCCTCCTTCCTTCACGCGCTCCTCCTCTCTCTCTGCTCTTTTTTTTCGTTCGCGAATGGTACTATCCTCATCATTCCAATCCGTTTTTTTTTTCAATTAAATCTACAAATTGATTACACATTCATGTCCCAAATTCAATACCGATTCTAATGACACCACAATCACTTAAAACCGTTTACAATCAATGATTTTCACCCAAAACCTCCAAATTCATAAAAACCACCATTAAAACGATTTTTAAAGCTTACAATTGACCCAGCTCCGACCTCTTTCACTATAAACTGAGACTAGTAATCAGTTATAGACCCTCCCATGCATCATATTCCTCTGTCAATTTCGATTTTCACAAAGGCAATAAAAACCCCTAATTTCTAGGGCTCCAAACTTGTTCGTGCGATTCCGGACTCAATTCTCCGTCAAATTGATCAAGTAAGTAGTCCATTCCACCTAGTTTTTCGTTATCTACAAAATCCCTCTGTTAATTTTAGGTTTTATCATCATATTTCATATGTCAATTTTAGGGTTCTTCGTGATTTGGGGATTTTTATGAAAACATAAATTGTAGCATAACTAGTTTAATCTAAACATTTCAATATCAATAATTTCTATTCTAAATCACGATGGTTGCAATTAGAATATATTCATATTATTTTGTCTATTTTATTACTTGTTATCTTCTTCCAAATATATATTTATATATTTAAAAATTATATATATTATCACATGATAGAGATACTTATTCCTTACGATGTTAACTATAAATCATAATAAAATTATGATGATTCCATAATCATTAGAGCATATTATAAAAATACTTTTATAATCAGTGTATATTACATTACTTTGTAATAGTTATAACATCATAGTCTAAATATAATTCAAACTTCATATATTGTTTTTACGAGTCGTTCATTCTCGCATTATTAAATCAATTCACGATCATCTTATACAAAAATTTAAAGCTTTGCTGAGACAATTGTAAATGTACTATTATGTTTATTATTATCAATATTATTATTATTATTATTATTATTATTATTATTATTATTATTATCATTGTTATTATTATTATTATTTATTATCATTAGTTAGTGTTGTAACCTAATTAATTCAAACTTATTATTTAAACTTATTAAAAGACATCTCATTTATGCCATAAGAATTTACTTAACATTTATATTACTCATAAATACACTATATAACTTTTGTCAAATAAATAACATGTCTTTAAACAAAACCCCAAATGCCCATGAACCCATAGTCTCCTAGCTTCGTTATTCAACTAGGTCCCCTCGTTTTCCTTTAGGTTGACCTTCGGGACTACTACTTTCATTCTCGCGTTCATTTGTGGAATCCATTCATCCTATCATGTGAGTGATCCTTGCCCCTTTTTCGTGTTTTACATTTTGGGGTGCAACATGTATCCTATATCAATCTATTGATTTTCATGATTTTCATATAATGCGATTGGAGACCATATGTGTGAATGTGTGTAGGATTTCATTCTAGCATAACTTGTCAATGTGTTGGGATTTCATGTTTTTCATAGTGTTTTATGTATTTCATGTCGCATAAACATTAACGTAAGGCCTGGGGAATCAAAGGTAGATCTATTGGCTGATAACCCACTCAACTTGACCGGTTCTGGCGTTGGGTGTTTGAGACCTATTTCATATAGCCTAACCTTCGGGTTAGGGAATCCTTGTCATTGAGGGTTGTTTATGCATTATTTTCATGTTGTCATTTTATCTAGTATGTTGGTCTTTCATATCATTCTATCATATGATACAATTTGCATGTTTTCATTTTATATATCATGTTACATATTAAACCTATGATTACTCACCAACTTTGTAGTTGACCTTTGTAGGTCCGAGATCAAACCGTCAACACGATATCTAATCACAAATGAGTGCGGAAACCTCAAATGCAATCGATTCAAGAAACAAGTAGAAGAAATAGATTCAATCTATAAGAAAGATTGAATCTTGAATGAAAAACCCTAACTTGTTGAAGCTGATCGTAAATATGGATGAACACAGAAATCGTAAACACCTTGATTGTGTTGAAAAGCTTGCTTCAATCATAAACATAATGGGTTTATATAGTACCCAATACAAGAGACCTAGCCCAATCATAAACATAAAAGCCCTAATCATAATCAATACAAAATCGGCCCACATGGCCCAATACATTAACTAACCAAACCCAAAACAAAGATAAACTAAGCCCAATACTAATGTTCATGCCTTAAATAAATCTAGCCCAACAATCTTCCCCTAGGCATGAACCATTAGTCCACTTATGGCAGCAGCAGATCGAATCTGAATGTGCTTTGAACGTTGTTCGACCACCATCTGTTCGCCACAATCCGGTTTGCCGTCCCATGGAAGATTCCCACCCTCACAGCGTTTTCCAAGTCATTTTCATCTCCAAGAATAGGTTGTGAGGCGAGCAGCTTGATATCCTTTTCTCCAAACCTTAGCAAATCCACCGGATCGTAAAAGCGAAACTGCCTCAGGGCCTTGCAGAGAACCACCACCTCGTGTGTCGTTGGATCATAACACCAGCAGTCAAAATTTTTGACCAAGGTACCATCTTCAATCTCGTCCAACATATTGATAACTCTTGTACGTTTGGTGGGTGGTCTCCTTGCTTCACCAATAGGTTCTCCAGTCACTGGGTCACTTTCAGTCTGGACCCACCTTACTTGCTTCAGATCAAAATTTGCAAAGTTATTTTCTAGATGGTTCAGCAAATTGTTTCTAATAAGGTCTCCGTCAGGGATGTTCCATCTGTTTATGTAGGGGGCTCGAAGCAGATTTCTGATCTCAGGTTCAGTCCAAGAATGGAATTGTGCACGAGTTCTATAATATTCAACTGGACTATAGCTATCACGGATCACAGCAAATAATTTCTTCTCAGCGTCGTAATGCCAGCACAAGATGGGTTCACAACTCCCCTTTTTGTCTAAAGAGCTACTTCCAAGATCAAGAGCATACTGAGTGGGGGCTGGTCCTTGAAAGAATTCTCGGAACCAGTTGTCGTGACCTTCAGGAGCTTTGGAGATCACTCTACCTCCTCTGGCATATTCAGACATCTCAATATTTTCATCTCCATCGTCTTCATTCATTGCATCAGCACCATGCACACCCTGTGATGAACTTTGACCTGGGGCACCTGAGGAGTTGGATCCCACAACATCCTTCAATTCATTATACTTCTTCCTCAGGTCCACCAGCATGCTGTACAGATATTTCATTCTGTCTTTGTCCGCCACCTCCTTCTCTCTCATATATTTGTTTTCAGCTTGAAGAGCCTTGATCTCATTTTCTCTAATTCTGTTTTGAGAGATCAGGAAATTGATCTGAGGATCAGCACTTATCCTCATATTTACTGGAAGCTCCGCTGCTTGAAATGGCCTGAAGCTAGGGGCAGCTGTAGGCTGAGTTAAGACAGGTGCAGCGCTTACTCTCACAGGGCTTGGAGCAACAAAGGTATGATCAACCTCCAGGAATTGAGTTTCTTCCCGAACTGGGCTACGCTCGGTTAGAACTGGAGTTTCAGTTTGCACAGAAGTAGGTTGATCTTGTACATCTTCAGCAGCTGTTTCTACTTGAGCACTGGGACCCTCAGAACTTGCCCCAGCTGAATGTACCAACAAAATGCTTGAGCTGGTCTTTGAAAGCTTGAATCTGATGCTTCTTGGATCTGACCTCTTTCTTGGTGAAGGTTCACGTGCTGGAACAGGTTCTTCAAGAACATCTTCAGCATCCAGATTCAGCTCAAGAGGGGTTGTGTCACTGCCTGACGATCCGATCATGTCATCCCTTGACCTTTTAAGGTTAAGGGGCCCCAGATTCCCATAAATATCATCATCAGTAATCTCCTGGCCAGCGAGAATATCATCCATTACATTCTCTTCATCGGAGGGTATGACTGCATCTTCTTCTTGAACATTAACAGCCGGAGTTGCTGTTAAGTCTTGGTCTTCTGCAACGGATGCATTGACATTTGGCACTGCAGCTTCTGAGTCTGAATCATCCATTACTTGTTCCCTTGCAACCTCTGGGAACGCACCCCTCTTTGCCCACTCCAGTCTACCTTCAAAAGATTGCTTACCCGGTCTATCTTGGGTTTGCAAGCCAAAAACTCCGATGTCCATTACCTTCACATCCAGTTTCTCAACCCTCTCCTCAATCATTGGATACTTCTTCATCACCACCATTTGGACGAACCTCGGTGTCATTAGAAACTGTTCTCTGGCACTTAGCATTGCATTGCCTACCCAGTCAATCAGCATCATCTTTGAAAAATTAAAATCCCAATCTAAGGCCAATGCTACGAACGCAGTTCCATGAAGTTGGTTTAACTGATCGAAGCTCGTTCTCTTCCCAAGGAAAGATTTCTGCATATAATGCGCCAGACACCTCCAGTAGTGTGGCAGAAGCTTCTTAAAGATGGGTGGAAATTTTCCTTCATACCCCATTGATTGCGATCCTGCCAGAACTACCTCCTTCGGATACTTGATAGGATGAGAAGTATCATCAGTAATGTTCAGCCCCTGCCTTATATCTTCTTCCTCAATAACAATTTGTCTATTCTGGACCGTTGCTGTAATCACTACAAATAAATTGCCATATAGTGGCATACACAAAGTGCCACAGAAAGCCAAAAAAGTGCCACTATAGACATCTTTTGACATGT
>JBCNJP010000025.1:5499093-5520910 GCA_039602395.1 Deinandra increscens subsp. villosa | reverse complement strand
CACCAGATAAAGAGTTCAACCTGACTTTTCCTGAGAAGTCAAACAAAGTCAAGTGAGGAAACAAGAAGCATACAACATCAGACATGAGTAACAACATCAAGGTCATAGACACATAGGAGCAATCAGCCCTAAATTCTAACCTTGCTATCATTTATTTTCTTAATAGATGTGATATGAGCTTCAATAGTTCCTAACCTAACAATTTATTTAGAATATAAGATAAAGACTCATAAGACAATGACTAATATGCATGTCACTTCATTTAGCATGCTAAGTCACATTTCATGAGATTTATTGAGTTTATTGCATAATCGGTAAGTAGAACAATCCACTTGAAAGGACAGAAGTCAAATATCCAATAATTTATTAGAGATCAGAAGACATACCTCAAAGAAGATCTAATGTTTGTTAAGATCTAATTGAGAAATTTCTAGAAATCAACAGGTTCAAAGCTTGATCCTGTTTGTGATCAGTCATACACAGATTAGGAATTTGATTAAGGTTATTCAAGCTGATTGAAAGAGTTTAATGAATTGCCCCTGTGTAGCTTAATAATTGTATATCAAACATTGCCAAGAGTTCATGAAACATACCTCTTTGATGATCTAAAATTGAGCTAAGATCAATGTAAGAGACAAGAAGATCTTGGAGTGTTTCTGGACATAACCTGTTATTAAAACATGCAAGATTTGTTAAACAATTGATTGAAAGCCACACACAGCCTAAAAAGGGTCAGATTCATTAAACAAGAGTGAATTACACAAGATTTGACTTAAAAAGTCAACTATGCAAGCGTTTGTCAAAAACCAAGTCAAGAAAAGTTAAACATGCAGATTTGACCTAAATTAAGTTCAAACCTATGTTAGACAACTTAAAGTCCAGAACTTGACTTATTTTTATTAGTTTGAGTTGCATATTCAGTGAAATTCAATAGAAAGGAAGAAATCTAACAAAATGGTCATAAGTAGCCTTCATGTTGTCAATTTGGTCAATTTTATTCTTAAAGCAACATAAGATCAACAATTTGTTACCATTTGATGTCAAGTATTTCATTCCTCAAGTTGTTTGAGTCAAAAGACTCTTATTGGATTGAGTTTAGACCTTTCAAAGTCCAATTTTGGTCATACGGGTAAATTTTGAGAAAAAATCACTATTTGAACCAATATGAAGAGATTTACACCCAAGTTTATCTCATTTAGGACTTAAACTATTTACTAAACTTATTATTTTTGTCTCTTTTCAAGAAATTTAAAATTTCAACATCGATTGTTCCAAAATTCAACTTATTACCTTAACGGGTCAAACTAAGACAAAGTCTAGTTTAGCTTCCAATTTTGAAGCTTTTGAAACCCGGATTGCATTTAGAAACATCCTAAAGCAACACATTGGTGTTTTGGATCTTCCATAATCAAGACATCTCATTCACAGTTTGGAACTTAACCAATTGAGAGATCAACAGTGAATTATTCAAAAAACAAAACTTCAATATCAATCTCAACCTACTTAGCACAGAATAAGCAATAGGTTTCAATCAAACAGCAAGTTTGCATCACAGTTACTATTCTCAAACTAGATTTTGATTCCACATTTGTAACACAAAGACTCTCAATTTATTTAGGATTTCGGCCCCTGTTCTTGATTAACAATTTGAAATGAGAATCAAGAACTTTGAATGAAATCTAATCACTTATATATGATTCAATCACTACGGATTATGCGACCCAAAGAATTTTATTTAGATATAGACAACATAATCCCAAACACCGTAGCGTGCCCCTGTACATGGTCCGATTACGAGTTCATAATCGGATGATAGATGAAGGATTCACTTACCTTATAGGAGATCACAGCTGTAGTTTAGACACAAGATGGAGTGACGAATCTGTGTAATGATCAACAGAATTTCAATCAATAAGAACCCTAGACAGATTTCTCGAACTGTCGGCTTCAAAATTACACCCCAAATCAAAAACAAACTCCAACCTAACCCTAACAAGTGACGAGATCGAACCTGTACTGGCAAGAAGGGTGTGCGAGCCAACCCTTTTGCACGAGAGACCGAGTTCGTGAGGAAGAAATCGGAGGTCGGTGGTGAGAGATTTGGTTCGCCGGAAGTTCGCAGAGAGAGAGGAGAGCGGGTATGTGTTTGTGTTTGAATGAGAAGAACAAATGAATCCCCTTTTTATTTGAACATGCGAGGTCGTAAAAACTTAGGGTTTTTGTTACTTACACGAGATCGCCAAGATCTGCCTTTTGCGAGATCGCCAAGGCGAGACATGTGTTTGAGATCGCCAAAGAGTAACCGAAGATCGCCAAAGAGTAACCGGAGATCGCCAAGGGTTTATAATTTTTTAGGCGAGATCGCCAAGGACAGAAAGGGACGAAGTCGCCAAGATTGACTCTCGGTTTATTTTATAACAACTACCCAAGTATATTCCGAGATCGCCAATAGCTACTCGAAATCACCAAGCTTTATGCGAAGTCGCCAAGACAGAACCCTCTCAATCCCGAGATCGCCAAGTGTATAGGCAGTTCTCAGGCGAAATCGCCAAGCCCAGATCTTGGTTTACTTTTTGTGAAAACGCCTAAGTGTTCAACGAGATCGCCAAAAATAACTGAGAGTCAAGCAAGATTGCCAAGGGTTATTGGGAAGGCGAAATCGCCAAGAGAAGCTTCAGTTAAGGCGAGATCGCTAAGGCCAAAATTTGAGATCGCCAAGGCTAAATTTTGCTTTTAGCGAGATCGCCAACAGCAAAGGATCTAACTTAAGAAAATTTGACAACAAGTTAATTTTATGAAAACTTTTTGGTTTATGATCAAATATTAACCAAAAAGAGAACGCCCGAAGCAAAAACACTAAAATTTTCAATTTTGAACTCAGTGATTTGCAAATACTTCAATGAACTCATTAAGGGCAATTTGGGAATTTATTGAATTTTCTAAGAGCATAATATGTTAAAGAACACCAATTTGACTCAGAAAATTTAAAATTCACATACTTGACCAAAAACCTTATTGAATCAAATTAACTTGAGTCAGGCCAGTCCAAACTTACCAAAACGGTTGATTTTGAATTAAAATTGCAAATGAACCTCAAATTTGACTAATTCCTCCCAAACTTGATGTTTTTAAGCACAAAGCACCAAAATTCACGTTTTATGACAAATTTGGTTATATCAAAGCGTAGTGCTTTCATTTGCACCGTTTAAAGCCTTATTTTCTGGCAATTTCCAGTTATTTGCTTAATTTTGCGTATTTTTGCTCGGTAAAGGTTGGACTATGTTAGGAATCAAACCGGTCATTTACGTGATCACAGACACTTACAAGTCAAATCACCTCACAGATTCAGTAATCTAAGTCAGATTGTCGGTATTGTTTTCCACTTAAGCTCAAGCAAAGCAATTTTCAGCAAAAACTCTGTGTTGTCATTTATCATGTTTTAGTCCGTTTTAATGAAAGTTGTGATTGACCTTTTATTCAATTAAGTCAAACAGTTATCCTAGCTTTGTCTGTTTAGCACTTCAGTCATGCACTGTAAGGAAAAATAGAGCTTGGAAGATTTCCGGCTGAAATGCCAATTTTACTAGTTCCGGCTGAAGTTGAAGTTGAAGCGGAATTCATACTTCAAGCGGAACAGGCAGTTCAAGCGGAAAGAAGCAGTTTTGTTTCTTAGCGAATATTCCGGGTGAACTCGTTTATCCACCAGATAAAGAGTTCAACCTGACTTTTCCTGAGAAGTCTTTTCAGAAGTCCAATCCTGCAAAAGCTTCTCGTATGCTTCTAAATCTGATTCAAGCCGCTCTCCTAAAGTAGATTGTTGCTGCCAACACGCAAGTCATTCCAATTGTCGATGTTTATTCTTTTGGTAGTTTATATTTGACTTTTTATGTTTACGGTCTAGATTAGATCGCATGAGATCAATGGCTGTCATTGATCTCATCAGCACTATATATAGCATGTAATCTCTTAGTTTACACAGACGTTCATCACTTGTAATAGTGTAGCTTTGAGTTAATGCAAATAGTGCCGAATATTCGATATATCGTTGTTGCTACTATTCTGCAAATCAAGCATTTACATTATACAAGAGCTTAATATCGCTTAAGTAAAGTGAAATATAACTTTAATTCCGCAGGGTTATATTTGCAAGTAAAGGGCTTAGTTTTAGTTTATTCATAACTAATAACGATCCTACATGCACAACACACATATGGAACTTCTTCCCCCTATTTCTTTAGAGGGAAGTACTGATTTCAAGATGGATGTGTATTTTTGATTCGCGTGAACACAAGGTCAGAATTTTCTCAGTAGATGTGTCACATAATTTTTTCGATGATAATGACGGTACGCGTGAACCCAAGGTCAGAGTTTCCTCAGCAGATGTGTCACGGTCAATGGATGGATGTGAGATATTTCTCACTTATTGATGGATGTGTGATTATTCACACTTATTGAGGAATGTGTGATGTTTCACACTTATTATATGGTTTCAAATCAGTACTTTTCGCAAAAGAAATACTCGAGTGTGTTGGTTAACTTACTTAGCACAGACTTAAGCAAATTTAAAGGATTTTGCTAACTGTTTTGACTTAAAGTCCACAATTTCATGGTTTAAAGAGTTTAATCACAGGATTTGCCTTATTCTTATTTTGCTGAGCCTACCGACACATCGAATGATAGAATTACTGATCGATTAGTTCATATCCTATGGTCATATCAAAATACCAGAATTATATCATGTTCTTCATAGTCTGCCCAACCAAAACCAAAAATTTTCTGGATTTCTTTCTCAAAGTTTATTTTGAGCTTTGCAAAATTGCAAAGATTTTGTGCTTAGACTCAAGTACCCATCAAGTGCCTTTACAAAAGTTGTTGGGAATTACTCGATTCTAATTTACATGATTTTTATTTATTTTTGCAAATTTTTGCAATTTTCTTCAAATTTTCAGTATTTATTGAGGCATCACTAAAAAATTCAAGATTTTGAATTTTTCATCAGGTATTCAACAACTGTCTTCACAGAAGTTTCTTGAAATGACCCGATTCTATTTTTAGTGATTTTTATTTATTTTTCCAAATTTTTGTGATTTTCTCCAATTTTTCAACCATAAATCGGTTTAGGCCAGACCGACTGACACAAAGACATAAAATTAAAATAAAATAAGATAAGATAAAATATTTTTGGTATTTTCTGAAGATTTGATTAACACTTAATGAAATGTTTTATTGATTGTCAAGAAAAGATGACCAAGAACATAACAGGACTCAAAGAAAATAAAGGTAAAATCTTTTTGTGTTTTCAGGAGAAATTTTAAAGACAAAATCTTTTTGGCTTTTCAATTTGGGATCTGAAAAAAATAGAAAACAAGGTAAAATCTTTTTGGGTTTTCAAGATCAGATTATTGCAAGGTCATGGAGCAAACAGAGACAATACCTCTAAACCTACACAACCTAAGACTAAAGCATTTTTCTAAAAGGATCCTAAAGATGAACTTACTCAAAGTTAATCATTCCTACTGATTGTACTAGGAAGTTAAACCTAGAAACATCAAATCCCTTGGTGAAGAGATCTGCAAGCTGATTCTCAGAGGAAACATGAACTAAGGTAATCAGCTTTTTCTCATGATAGTCCCTAATAAAGTGATGCCTAATCTCTATGTGTTTGGTCTTAGAATGCTGAACGGGATTCTTAACAATGAACATGACAGCAGTATTATCAATGTTAATAGGGGTGGACACAAAATTCAATCTGTAGTCCAGAAGCTGATTCTGGATCCAGAGAACTTGAGAACAGCAGGAAGCAGCAGCAATGTATTCTGCTTCGGCTGGCGAGGTAGACACCGTTGACTATTTCTTGCATTGCCACGAAACCAATCTGTTCCCCAAAAATTGAGCTCCACCGGTGGTTGACTTCCGGTCCATGTTGCAACCCCCGTAATCACTATCCGAGAAACCTCTAAGATCAAAAAGCTCATCCTTGGGATACCACAGCCCTCTCTTTGGATTGGACTTCAGGTATCTGAATACTCGTTTCACGGCCGTCAAGTGTGACTGTTTCGGTTTGGATTGAAATCTTGAGCAGAGACACACGACAAACATTATGTCAGGGCGGCCGGCTGTCAGGTACATGAGTGACCCGATCATTGATCTATACAGGTGTTCATCAACACATTCACCTTCAAGATCGGAATGAAGCTTGACACGAGTCTCGACAGGAGTGGAAAAGCCTTTGGAGTCGTGAAAACCAAACTTTTTCAGCATTTCCTTCACATACTTTCCCTGACTTATTAGGATTCCTTCATTATTCGGTTTCACCTCAATCCCAAGGAAAAATGTGAGTTCCCCCATTGAACTCATTTCAAAACGTTTTTCCATAAGACACTTGAACTCATGACAAAGAGTGTTATTTGTTGATCCGAAGATGATATCGTCCACGTACACTTGAACCAGCAGCATATCATCACCCACATGCCGTATGAATAGCGTCTGATCAATCACCCCTCGCTTGTAGCCATTTTCCAATAGATAGGTAGACAGGGTTTCATACCACTTCCTTGGTGCCTGATGAAGTCCATAGAGAGCCCTTTTCAATTTGTACACCTTATTCGGAAAGGAAGGATTGACAAACCCTGGAAGTTGATCAACGTATACCTCTTCGTCTAGTTCACCGTACAGGAAAGCAGTCTTCACGTCAAGCTGATAAACCGTTATGTTCTTTGACGTTGCATAAGCCAAGAAAATCCTGATGGCTTCAAGACGAGCTACCGGGGCATAGACTTCATCATAGTCAAGCCCATCTATCTGCATATATCCCTTGACCACAAGTCTAGCTTTATTTCTAATGATTATTCCTCTGTCATCCTTTTTATTCCTAAAGATCCACTTGACTGGAATAGGCTTCACACCAGGAGGAGTGTCTACAAGTTTCCAGACATCCAAAAGTTTGAATTGAAGCAGTTCAGCCTGCATCGCCTCTATCTAGTTGTCATCTTTCATAGCAGCAGCTACGGAAGTTGGTTCATCTTGAGAAATGAAGCAGGAAAACAGGCAAGTGTTTATTATTCCCGATTGACTTCTGGTGACTCTCTTATTTATTGGACCAAAAATGTTTGAGACAGGATGTTTCTTGTGAATTCCAGCCACTTCTTGTCACACCCCAACCGACGGCGGAAACGTCGGGGCATGATTAGATTGCCCAAAAGCTCATGACAACTAAATTAAGATGACAATATTTAATTAACACCAATTTTATTAATAATAAAAGGTCATTACATAAACTTGAAATTAAAACATAACATGAACGATTCAACAAAGTCTCATTAGAATTTAACTAGGTCCAAATCCCTAAGTAGAGCAACTTGGATCAAACATTATCATTTCCTGCAACATGTATAAGATAAGGTCAACTACAAAGTTGGTGAGTAATCACAGGTTTAATATGTAACATGATATATAAAATGAAAACATGCGAATTGTATCATATGATAGAATGATATGAAAGACCAACATACTAGATAAAATGACAACATGAAAATAATGCATAAACAACCCTCAATGACAAGGATTCCCTAACCCGAAGGTTAGGCTATATGAAATAGGTCTCAAACACCCAACGCCAGAACCGGTCAAGTTGAGTGGGTTGTCAGCCAATAGATCTATCTTTGATTCCCCAGGCCTTACGTTAATGTTTATGCGACATGAAATACATGAAACACTATGAAAAACATGAAATCCCAACACATTGACAAGTTATGCTAGAATGAAATCCTACACACATTCACACATATGGTCTACAATCGCATTATATGAAAATCATGAAAATCAATAGATTGATATAGGATACATGTTGCACCCCAAAATGTAAAACACGAAAAAGGGGAAAAGATTACTCACATAAGATAGGATGAATGGATTCCATGAATGAACGCGAGAATGAAAGTAGTAGTCCCGAAGGTCAACCTAAAGGAAAACGAGGGGACCTAGTTGAATAACGAAGCTAGGAGACTAGGGGTTCATGGGCATTTGGGGTTTTGTTTAAAGACATGTTATTAATTTGACAAAAGTTATATAGTGTATTTATGAGTAATATAAATGTTAAGTAAATTCTTATGGCATAAATGAGATGTCTTTCAATAAGTTTAAATAATAAGTTTGAATTAATTAGGTTACAATACTAACTAATGATAATAAATAATAATAATAATAACAATGATAATAATAATAATAATAATAATAATAATAATAATAATAATAATAATAATAATAATAATAATAATAATAATAATAATATTGATAATAATAAACATAATAGTACATTTACAATCGTCTCAGCAAAGCTTTAAATTTTTGTATAAGATGATTGTGAATTGATTTAATAATGCGAGAATGAACGACTCGTAAAAACAATATATGAAGTTTGAATTATATTTAGACTATGATGTTATAACTATTACAAAGTAATGTAATATACACTGATTATAAAAGTATTTTTATAATATGATCTAATGATTATGGAATCATCATAATTTTATTATGATTTATAGTTAACGTCGTAAGGAATAAGTATCTCTATCATGTGATAATATATATAATTTTTAAATATATAAATATATATTTGGAAGATGATAACAAGTAATAAAATAGACAAAATAATTATGAATATATTCTAATTGCAACCATCGTGATTTAGAATAGAAATTATTGATATTGAAATATTTAGATTAAACTAGTTAGGCTACAATTTATGTTTTCATAAAAATCCCCAAATCACGAAGAACCCTAAAATTGACATATGAAATATGATGATAAAACCTAAAATTAACAGAGGGGTTTTGTAGATAACGAAAAACTAGGTGGAATGGACTACTTACTTGATCAATTTGACGGAGAATTGAGTCCGGAATCGCAGGAACAAGTTTGGAGCCCTAGAAATTGGGGGTTTTTGATTGCCTTTGTAAAAAACGAAATTGACAGAGGAATATGATGCGTGGGAGGGTCTATAACTGATTACTAGTCTCAATTTATAGTGAAAGAGGTCGGAGTTGGGTCAATTGTAAGCTTTAAAAATCGTTTTAATGGTGGTTTTTATGAATTTGGAGGTTTTGGGTGAAAATCATTGATTGTAAACGGTTTTGAGTGATTGTGGTGTCATTAGAATCGGTATTGAATTTGGGACATGAATGTGTAATCAATTTGTAGATTTAATTGAAAAAAAACGGATTGGAATGATGAGGATAGTACCATTCACGAACGGAAAAAAAAAGAGCAGAGAGAGAGGAGGAGCGCGTGGAGGAAGGAGGGGGAAAGGAAGACTGCACGCGCTGGTTTCATGATATAATCGCTGGAGTCAGAGTATTAACATCAAAATAGAATTGCTCTAGTGGTTAGGCGCATCACTTGTGAGGTAGAAGGTCACTGGTTCGAATCCCATGGACCTCACTTCCTTAATTTTTTGTTATTTATTATTTTTAACTTATATGCAACCCATAAAAGGCACTGTTAATTCCCATAATTTATATTTTAAACCCAATCTTTCACATAGGTTTATTTGTGAATTAATTCGACACTCAAATTTATAAAACTATTTACGAAGTTTTTTTTTTCAAAAATACATAAATGACCCAAACTTTCAATATTTATAATTTTAACCCAAAACTTTTGTACAACTATAATTTGTGTTTCAATTGCTGCGTAACTAGTATTGCCCACATTTACCACACGTATATAGCATACTCAAGTCTGGTCTAATTTAAATAAACTGAAAGCTTGAAATATTGAAATCCGAATTGAATATCAGAACACAATAAATTAAAATAATCGTAAATTATACATTGAAACACCAAATAAAATGAAATGAACTTTCTTATTGAATGGATCATGGAATACATGTCGGGTACAAAGAAATGGATAGACCATGGATGTTACAGTCTCCCCTACTTTAGGAAATTTCGTCTCGAAATTATCCTTGAGAAGACTGCTCGAATAAGTGCGGGTACTTGGTCTTCATTTGGTATTCTCGTTCCCAGGTGAACTCTGGTCCTCGCTTAGACTCCCAACGGACCTTGACAATCGGAATGCGGCTACGCTTGAGTTGCTTGACTTCGCGGTCCATAATTTCCACTGGTTTCTCAACAAAGTGCATGGTTTCATCGATGCACACTTCGTCCAATGGAATGTGGAGGTCTTCGCTAGCCAGACACTTGCGAAGATTGGAAACATGAAACGTTGGATGAACATTTTCGAGTTCTTAGGGTAGTTCAAGTCTGTAGGCAACCTTCCCAACTCTTTCAAGTATCTTGAAGGGACCCACATAACGAGGAGCCAACTTACCCTTCTTCCCGAAACGTATAACTCCTTTCCAAGGTGATACCTTGAGGAGTACCAAATCACCGACTTGAAACTCGAGGGGTTTTCGACGCTTGTCAGCATAACTCTTCTGTCTACTTCGAGCGGCTAAGAGGTGATCACGGATTTGAGAGATCTTATCAGTCGTCTCCTGGATCAGTTCGGGACCGGTGATCTGAGCTTCACCAACCTCGCTCCAACAAATTGGAGAGCGACACTTGCGACCATATAGTGCTTCGAATGGAGCCATGCCAATACTAGAGTGGTAGCTGTTGTTATATGAAAACTCAATCAATGGTAAATGAGTATCCCAATTGCCACCAAAGTCGATTACGCAAGCACGAAGCATGTCCTCAAGTGTTTAAATGGTACGCTCAGACTGCCCATCAGTTTGAGGATGATAAGCGGTACTGAGGTCCAATCGAGTACCGAGGGAAGATTGCAAGGTTTTCCAGAACCGAGAAATGAAACGACCGTCACGATCAGAGATGATACTGAATGGGACACCATGAAGACTCACGATTTCCTTGATATAGATTCGAGCCAGCTTCTCGACTTTGTAGTCTTCACGAATGGGAATGAAATGAGATGATTTTGTCAAACGATCAATGATTACCCAAATGCTATCATAGCCACTAGAAGTGCGTGGAAGTTTCGTGATGAAGTCCATCGCGATATTATCCCACTTCCAAACCGGGATCTCAGGTTGTTCTAGGAGACCCGAAGGGCGTTGATGTTCGACCTTGACCTTAGAACATGTGAGGCACTTAGCCACAAAGAGAGCTATATCTTTCTTCATGCCAGGCCACCAGTATTGACGACGGAGGTCTTGGTACATTTTGTCAGCACCAGGGTGTATAGAATATCGAGACTTATGAGCCTCGTTCATGATGAAACCACGGAGGTCATCGCGATCAGGAATCCAAAGGCGATTCATGAAATAAAGGAGTCCGTTAGGCTTGGTTTCCAATTGGAGTTCGGCACCACATGACATTTCTTCGTACAAGCTCCTTCGGTCACAGAAATACGTTGAGCCTTAAAAATACGATTGTGAAGATCAGAACGAATGATTTGAAACACGATAACGTTTGCATAGGCTCGACGACTGAGAGCATCGGCTACGACATTTGCTTTGCCAGGGTGGTAACGAACCTCACAATCGTAATCATTGAGAAGCTCGACCCAGCGTCGCTGACGCATGTTGAGCTCCTTCTGGTTCAGGATATGCTGGAGGCTTTTGTGGTCGGTAAAAACTATACATTCGGTGCCATACAAATAGTGCCGCCAAATTTTCAAGGCAAAGACGACCGCCCCAAGCTCAAGGTCGTGTGTCGTGTAGTTCTTCTCGTGCACCTTGAATTTTCTGGATGCATAGGCAATCACTTTCCCACGCTACATGAGAACACAACCAAGACCCTGATTGGATGCATCACAATAAACAACAAAGTCATCGTTTCCATCCGGAAGGGTAAGAACAGGTGCGTTGCACAATTTTTGTTTGAGGGTTAAAAATGCTTTCTCTTGCTCAGGACCCCACTCGAAAGGTTTGCCTTTATGGGTCAAGGCAGTGAGTGGTAGTGCGATCCTCGAGAAGTTGGGGATGAATCGTCGATAGTAACCCGCAAGACCAAGGAATGAACGGATTTCGGTCGGAGTAGTAGGGGTACTCCAACTTTTGACTGCGTGAATTTTGGCAGGATCCACGTGGATACCCTTGTCGCTTACGATGTGCCCTAGAAACTGAACCTCCACAAGCCAAAATTCACATTTGGAGAATTTGGCATACAATTGTTCCTTCTTTAGGAGCTCCAAGACTAAACGCAGGTGATTCTCGTGCTCAGCTTTTGACTTCGAATAGATAAGGATGTCATCGATGAAAACAATAACAAATTTATCGAGATAGGGATTACAAACACGGTTCATGAGATCCATGAATACTGCAGGCGCGTTTGTCAACCCGAACGGCATAACAGTGAATTCAAAATGACCATACCTCGTGCGAAAGGCGGTCTTGGGAATGTCATCCTCGGAAACACGCAACTGATGATACCCAGAACGAAGGTTAATCTTTAAGAAACAAGTAGCACCGTGAAGTTGATCAAAAAGATCATCGATACGAGGAAGATGATAATGATTTTTGATAGTGAGCTTGTTAAGCTCACGATAGTCGATGCACATACGGAAAGAACCATCCTTCTTTTTCACGAAAAGGACGGGTGCTCCCCAAGGCGATGAACTGGGGCGAATAAAGCCCTTGTCAGAAAGCTCCTGAAGTTGTTTGGAAAGCTCTTGCATCTCAGATGGGGCGAGGCGATAAGGTGACTTCGCAACAGGAGTAGCGCCTGGTATAAGGTCAATACGGAAGTCCACTTGGCGAATGGGAGGAAGACCCGATATATCTTCCGGGAATACTTCAGGGAACTCCCTAACAACTGGGATGTCTTGGACTCCCTTTTCTTTGGGTCGAACTTCCATGATATGGGCCAAGAAGGCCACACACTCCTTGCGTAGGTGCTTTCGGGCCTGGGTACAAGACATAAGTCTAAGCCCGCATGAGGGTTTATCGCCGTAGATTACCAGAATTTGGTCATCAGGCCGAGGAATACGAATAGTCTTTTCAAAGCAAAGGACTTTAGCACGGTGACAAGACAACCAATCCATGCCTACTATGATATCGAAGCTGCCAAGATGCATTGGAATCAAATCGATGGGAAACGAGTGCTCATGAAAATAAATCGCGCAATCACGGATGATAGAGTTGATCGAGATAGATTCTCCATCAGCTACTTCGACTGATATTGGGACATCGAGACCAGAACGGGCACGAGAAAGCAAAGGCTCAAAATCTAAGGACACAAAACTCCTATCTGCACCCGTATCAAATAATACCGAGGCGTAATGATTATTAATGAGAAATGTACCGTTCACCACTTCAGGATTGGCCTGGGCTTGGTTGGTGTTGATGTTGAAGGTACGACCACGAGCACCTTGGGTTCTTGCAGGAGGAGCCCCACGGTTGGCATTGTTGGCAGGACCATTGGCATTAGCTAAGTAAGGGCATGCATTGCAGAGATGGCTAGGATTTCCACATTTATAGCAAGCAGGAGCTTTAGGCATAATAGCAGGAGGCTGGACAATGGGCTGGATGACAGGTTGATTGATAAGTTGGGCATTAGTAGGCTGAACATTTGTAGGCTGAGCATTGATTGGCTGTGCTTGAGCGGGAAACTGGCAGGTGTTAGCAAAATGACCAAAACGACCACAGTTGAAGCATTTCCTACAAGAAGAGCTTGCAGGGTGATGGCGTTGACATGTGTTGCACAACGGGAAAGTCCCGGTGTGTAACATTTCGGGTTTTCCGATTTGACAAATCCGACCCGAATCCATGTAATCAATCCCGTGATCGATAATAAATGAAGAGTTATGCTTTCTATGGTGTTTTATACCTCACTTGATGTGATTTGATTTATTATTATGTTTATTGAGTTAATTTGTCCTTATTTTGGATTTTACGCGGACACGCCGCTAATTACGTTTTAACCAGGAATTTGATCAATCTAAACATGTATAACCCTTGGGTGTGATACTAGTTAAGCACACAAGTGAATACAAGTGAAGGTTGGTGTGAATTCAAGGTCTAGAACGAAAACGGTGAAAGTTCGGTAAATCCCGCGCGATTTCGATTTAAACCGGGAGATCACATTTTTGAGTTTGTATATCAATTTTATCATGTTTATGAGTCATATGATCACAAATCATGTCATGAATCATCACACACTTGATCGGATCGCAAAACGTTGGTGATTTGCTTAAAATCGATAAAAGCGACAAAACCGACCAAAAATGTATTTCGTGTGTTAATTTATCAAATGATAATCTTTATGGGTCATATAATATATCAAATTGAGTGGATTATATGTGGTTGTCATGATAGAGGACTTAAAATGATGAATTTGGGTGAAAACGGGGGTCAAAACGGAGTCAAGACGCGAAATCGGGAAGCAAAACGATACGCGGTCACCCCTGATGGGCGCCGCGTATCGCGACGGGTTCAGGGAGAGGTGGCGCGTACCGCCAACCGACCACATCTCGACCTGATCGTTTTTTTGGCCATAATTTCAACTATTTAAGGCCACAAACTCGTCCCAGCCGTCATTTCTCTCATTCTAAGCATCCTAAAAACCCTAAAAACGGCTGGAGAGTCTAAAGATCAAGGTCTTGAAGGATTTGGGGCTCAAGTTTGAAGAAAACTAGTGTCGAATCAAGTCGTTTTTGCGGTTTTGGTGCGTTTTCTTCATTCTAACTTCTATCCTCTTCTTTTCTCTTCAAGATCTAGTCAAGATCCTTCCTTTATCACCTTTTAAACCTAGATCTAGATCCTAGATCATAGATCTAGTGATTTTACATAAAAAGACTTGATTTTTATTAGTTTTTCAACAATTTTTATAAACTTTTTGTGGTTTTCTTGACTAGATCTTGATTGGCCTACTTGGTACTTCTCATGGTTAATTAAATATCCTATTGTATGCATGTTTTAACATGAGGGATCATCATCCTTGCTAGATCTAGAATTTGAAACCTAAAGACTTTATTTTTATGATAAAAACTCACTCTTTCCTAATCTTTATTCATAGATCTACATAGATCTTAGGGTTTCTTGACCATCCCTACTTAAATCTTGTTGAAAAATATGAAATGCATGAACTTGATCATAGATCTAGGTTTAGATCTAGTAAAAACCATCATCTTACCTTTAGATCTAGGGTTTTGTTTAGAAAATATGCATTTTGATGGGTTTTCTTGAAAAAAATAAATGTATATATGTTAGATCTATAGCTCCATGTTTGTTTGGATGATGTGAAATACTTAGATCTAGGTTATAAGACCCTAGATTATCATGAATATTATGTTAAGGTAGGTTTGCTTGCTAAAAGATAAACTTTATTTGATTTATGATTTGAAATTGAATTAACTAGGAATTTTGAGATTAAAAATAATTCATTTTGGATAAATTGTTTGCTTAACGTTTGAATCAAGACTTGAAATTTTATATGGCACATCTAGGTGTTTAGGTCAGCCCTTAATTAATTTTTGGGGTCTAAATATGGTTTGAATGATTTTATAGAAAATAAGCAATATTTGAGACGTCGTAAAACTTTCAAGATAAATAGATAATTGTTCCCAATTATTTGACCTAGATTTAGGTTTAGCCCATTTAATTATTTAAACCTCCACATTATCACCCAAATAAATAACCATGTTGCGAATCCGATCATGCCTATCGTGTCGCTTCGAGTCGCCCGTTTTATTAGATTATTTACTTATTTATTTATTTTTGTTTTGGCGGTGTTCCACTACCACGTTCGATCGTTAAGGTGATCTCCGGGTTTGATTTCGTGCCGCTATCTCAGTTTCTCACTCGTTTGTTTCACCATCAGGTGAGTGATCATAGTCCCTCTTTTATTTTAATGTTTTGGGGTGCAGCATGTACTGATATTTAAATCTCTAATCGCTTTATTACAAAAATCAAACATGCGATTGTATGTGCTCTATGTGTGATTCTCTGATTATGTGATACTTGTGATTGTTTGTGGTATTCTCTAATCGCTAGTCGCTAGTCTCTAATCGCATGTGTACCATTAACCATCGAGCCGTGGCAACAATGATAGATCTACTGGCTGACAACCCATATGGCCTGCCTCGCATGTGGCGCCGGGTGATTGCTCCCTTACTTGTCTAGGTTTGGTGCACATCACTTATACATGTTGATCATGATTTAGATATTTATACTTGACGCATGAATCGCTTTTATTCAAATTATTTATTTATTCAAACCTGTGATTACTCACCAACTATTGTAGTTGACCATATTTTCTACATGTTGTAGGTGTTGCTGTTTGATGTTATTACCGACGCCATAGGAATATGCATGGGACTTAGTGGACCTTTTAAATAAAACTAGAACTTTTATGAGACATATGAACTCAATGTTTTGTGACATGTTATGTTTGACTTTGATGGTTGTTTTATGGAAATTTGGCATGATTAAATATAACAACTTTAATAGTGTTTTGAGCATCTGGACAATCTTAGCGCCCCGACGTAAATTTCGCCATCGGTTGGGGTGTTACAGATTGGTATCAGAGCCACGGCTATAGGGATCTAGGTTATTAGAAACGGTTTGACCTAGACTATTGCCTTAGGCGTCCTGCATGAGAACCTCATGCCTTGCATGCTTAGTTAAAATTAATTGTCCATTATATGCTCTTAATTGTGCCTATTTTCAATCAATGCCTCGAGTCTCGTTGGTCACACACACATACACAAATCACTAAGGCTTCCTAGCCTCTCCCTTATAAAATGGTGCCTTACGTACCATTTAGGAAAAATGTATTTTCTCAATTTTCAACTCTCATCGGAATTAGGGTTTTGGTGGTAAACATGTAGTAACTGGAAGGGTGGATATGCCGGTAGTCAGGGTCTCTGTCGAGAAAAGCGTTGCATATAAGCCTTATCAACCGTTGGGCCCGGACGCTCACCTGGGACGCCCCGATGAGAGTATTGAAACCTATTAGGCCAAAGCATGTTTTACCACTAGGGCCCGAAACTGATTAGTCTCGGTTGTAGCTTCTCAATCGGGAGGTGAGAACCACTCCGATATGATTTATATCCATTACTCGATTTTGTGATTTTTTTCGCGCGGTTATGTTTAAAATGAATTTTTGGAAGCTATGTTGATCCAAGTCTCACGACACGATTCACTAACACGCACACATACACATATACATATACATCTTTTTGTGTTCGAAACATCATGAACTCTAAATTTCTTTATTGATCACATTATTATCTAAACTCTAATCATTGTTTCTCTCCTTCTCAGAATGTAAATCCATTTCAAAGGGCGTCGTAAGGGCGATAGCGGCCGAAAAATGGCCTCGGTTATCGCGAAACAAATGGCCAAGGTCCTCCCCAACATCGTGGTTCAGATCCAGCAGGGCCTAAATGCCAACCCTGCCAATGCTGCTGCTGTTTCTGCTTGTACCTTCAAGTACTTCAATTCATGCAATCCTCCTAAATTCAAGGGCACCGAAGGTCCTATTGGTTTACTTCAATGGTTTGAGGGGATGGAAAATACCTTTATTAACAGTGATTGTCCTGATGGTCTGAAAGTCACTCGTGCCACCAGCACCCTGATCGAAAAAGCCCTTACTTGGTGGAACGGGGAGAAAAGGATCCGTGGATCGGATGAAGCCCTAGCCTTATCTTGGGACGAGCTCAAAGAAATTATGAGGGAAAAATACTGTCCTCGCAGCGAACTGAAGAAACTTGAGGATGAATTCCGGGCATTGAAACAATACAGTGGGGAAAATCAGGAGTATACTGACCGCTTCTATGAACTGAAAATCTTGGTGCCTGAAATCGTTACTCCTGAAATTCGAGATATTGAGGCTTATGCTGATGGGTTACCTGAGCAGATTCAGGATTCTATTTGGGCCAGCAATCCTGTGACACTCGACAGTGTTGTTCGCCTCGCTGCTCGTCTGACCGATAATCATGTCAAGGCAGGTACTCTGAAAAGGAGGGGTTCAAAGAAGGACTCGGGCACTGAAATGACCGAGCCCGCAGCCGAGAAAGAATTCAAATCTGAGTCTTTTGCTGGTAAAAGTAACAAAAAGAAGCGTAAGGGCCGAAACTTTGCTGTTACTGCTACTCCTGCAGCACCCGCTGCACCTGCTGCTCCCGTGGCCCAATGGGTTCTGGGTGGGCCACCTGCCAAAAAGCCCTATACTGGCCCTCACCCGTTGTGGAACATTTGTAACTATCATCACCCAGCTACTAACCCTTGTAGGCGCTGCACCAATTGTGGGCGATTTGGGCATCTCATGAATGTCTGCCGCCAGCCCATCCGAGCTCAACCTATTATGGCCCAACCTTTGGCCCAATACCCTGCTCAGCCCTTGATAGCCCAAGCCTCAAATGTCCAAGTTCAAGTTAGGGCTTGCTACAACTGTGGGTCTACTACCCACCTTCGCAATGCATGCCCCGCTCTCGCTGTGGTTAATCAGCCTGCCACTAATGCTGCTCGAGGTGCCCCTACTCGTGCCTTCAACATCAATGCAAATCAGGTTCAAGTTTACTTTATCTCTTATATCTTATTGATCTTTATCATTTATCACCAATAACACTAACATGGTTGGTCAATGCTAATCAGGCTCAGGCGAACCAGGAGGTGGTCAATGGTACGTTCCTTATCGATAATTGTTATGCATCCATATTGTTTGATTCTGGTGCGGACCGTAGCTTTGTGTCATTAGAGTTTGAGCCCTTACTTGCTTCTCCCCGTATTATGCTTGACTCTCCATTATCTGTTGAAATTGCGGATGGTAAACCTGTTGATCTCGACACGGTGATTCGTGACTGCAAGTTGGACTTCAAGGGTCATATTTTTCCTATCGACCTCATTCCTATGCCTCTCGGGAGTTTCGATGTCATCATTGGTATGGATTGGTTGTCTCAAAATCATGCCGAGCTTGTCTGCTTCGATAAGATCATCCGCATTCCTCGTCCGGATGGTCAGTTTTTGTTGATCCATGGCGATAAACCATCCGGTGGGCTTAAGCTTATGTCTTGCACCAAAGCCTGCAAGTACTTACGCAAGGATTATCCGGCATTCTTGGCACATATTATGGAGGTTCGAGATAAAGAACTGGGAATTGAAGACATCCCGATCGTGCGGGACTTTCCTGAAGTGTTTCCCAATGATATAGCGGGTCTTCCTTTCGTTCGCCAAGTGAACTTCCGTATTGATCTTGTTCCGGGTGCCACTCCTGTTGAGAAGTCGCCTTATCGCCTCGCACCCTCGGAAATGCAAGAGTTGGCTAAACAACTCCAGGAGCTTTCCGATAAAGGGTTCATTCATCCGAGTTCATCTCCGTGGGGAGCACCTATTCTGTTTGTTAAGAAAAAGGATGGCTCTCTTCGCATGTGCATTGATTATCGTGAGCTCAATAAACACACGATCAAGAATCGTTATCCTCTGCCTCATATTGATGACCTCTTCGATCAGCTTCAGGGTGCTTCTTGTTTTTCAAAGATCGATCTTCGTTCCGGTTATCATCAACTTCGGGTCGCGGAGGAGGATGTTCATAAAACCGCCTTCCGCACCCGTCACTACTACAAAACAGGCCTTTCTTGACGTGCAATGCGTGTCAAGAAAGGGCCTTCTTGACACGCAAATGCGCGTCAAGGATGGAGGGGTCAAGAAGCTTCTTGACGCGCAAAATGCGTGTCAAGAAGTTCTTGACGCGCGAACAATGACACGCATTTTATGACGCTCAATGCGCGTCATAAAATGCACGTCAAGGAAGCCCCCGTCATAAAGGGAGATGACACGCATTTTTGCGCGTCAAGAATTTAAAAAAAAAATGAAAAAAAAATATTTTTTAATAGAATCACTATTTTCTACATTAAATGAATATTAAGCTGATAATACAATATAAAAATACACATATAGCAATATAATGCATTCCATATATATAAAAAACATTACAAAGTTAAAATGACTTTACAATGGATCATAAATGGTACCTATAACCTATACTAATAATCCAAACACTCCGTAGCATTCTTACAACATGACTTTGTTGCCTAATGATGATTCTGAGGTACACAAGACGACCATGCCACGAAACGCACCTATCATACATAAAAAAAAAACACATTTGTAAAAGAATCAATGAACTAGCTAATAATAAACACATTACCCGATCACCACAAAAGTTTTCTAAAAACTTTCCAGTAACATAAACTTCACCAAGAGCCTGCTGTTTATAAACTTCACCAAGAGCCTGCACCAGAATTATAGTACCAGCCCCTTCTTCACGAAATGATTTAACTTTCTCAATTTCTGTTTATATCTACCTGAAACATCAATGTTTAAATCTGTCATTTCTTGCAAGTTGCAATAATAATAAAAGAAGAGATGGGAATAAGCATACTAACAACAGCAGTTTGCTGTGAAGGGGCTGTTTGCACCACAACAGGGCTGCTGCTATTGAATAAGGCAAACAGGAGAAAAAAGACATCAAATGATAAGTAACAGAAAGTTATAAACGCGGGAAACTCTTGACTAATATGATACCTAAGTATATGTATAGTAATATTTCTGTAATCTTGACCATATAATTTACCTCCTGTCATCGCCCAAACAACCATTTCACTAACCGAAATCAATATAATATTTACATACGTCTATAGCCTCCCGAACCTTAGCTTCCCGGCTAGTAAAATCAGTAGAAACACCGTTCGGGTCTGGGGCTTCCTCTTCTTCATCTTAACCAGCATGAGACCTTTTATTTGTCTTTGCGGTCTCGGGTGCACTAGTTGTGTTGGTTCTTGGAGGACCTTTTATTAGCCATCTTTCAACTGTCAAAAAAATAAAAATATTACTCCCTGACAAGCACACATGCCATCAATATCAAATCAGTAATACTAAGCAGTTAATATGAGTGTCTATACAACTCAATACTGGAAGGGTAACAAAGATTGTGGCACGCAGTTAGATCATAATTCATAAGCAGTAGTATTATACAAGTTACATGTATAGTATCTTACAAATTATTAGTGCTATAGCCTCCAGATAACCAAACATAGTAGTCAAAGGCGCCAAAGGTTGTGCGACTAGGCACCCAGGCCATAGAAGGCACCTCAAACCGCCCTCAGTCGGAGAGGCACGCTGAACTGGAGAAAACCGAGCCTGAACCAGCTAAAAATGACCAAGAAACAGTCTAAAACAAGTGACTGGAGATGTACCTATACCCTCCTAGCACCTGATCCAAATACATGCCTAAAGTAATGAGTGCATGAAATATTGAAATTGAGTACTCGCATACATATTTAATTGAAGTAAAAGAATTAAAAAGTATGTCTTTGAATAAATAAGCAAGTCATCTATAGGAGTAGCAATGACAGGAGCACCGATTTTCAATGAGACGGGATGATTGACCAGTTTTAGGTATGATGGCGGGTCTGCACAGATGTAATCTGAAATTCTGTAAATGTTAAAGTAGGAGTTCAGGAGAATACATATTTATCTATGAGAATATAGGAGGTTTTGTCGGGCAGAAGTTGTGTCGACCACCTCCTAATAACGCGTATCTCAATCAGCGTACCAAGTGTACCTTTAGTAATGTCATCGACCTTGATCACCTCCATTTATGATAACCTGGAAATAGCATAGTATAGAATTAAATTGATTAATTACATTGAGAGAAAAAATAGGTATATATACAACTGTAGATATACTGTTAAAAGAAATAAGTAATGAGATGTTGGACCACTCATATACATTACAATGTTATAAAAAAATATATGACTTAGTTGGTAGTTCATTTTTTTTATAAAAATTATAGAAGCGATGGGTATTGAGATAACAGATATAGTAATAGTTTGATTTGCAATGTCATTAAAT
>JBCNJP010000025.1:5465832-5498593 GCA_039602395.1 Deinandra increscens subsp. villosa | reverse complement strand
TCCAAAATCAGCTGGTTATTCAAAACCAAATGTGAGGTGTGAGGAAGAGAGGTAGAATAAGTCAAAGGTGGTAAACCAGAATTACCAGCCTAAAGGGGTGTATAAAAAACACTCCAAACAATTTCAAAATGTCAAGATTAAAAATCAAAATCTTCAGAAGAATCCACCCAAGAGTCCACAGGTAAAAGAAAAGCCGAACCATCAAACCTGGAAGGTCAAGAACAAAGATGTTCCCAAAAATGACCAGGTAAAAACCCAAAACCAAGGCAGCCACACCCCCAATCCCTGATGTTACCAAGGGAATGTTTTTAAAAGAAATTTCATTCACCGACTCTTCAGGCATACCCAGAACCACAATGGCCTGGGTTTTAATGGCTAACTAATCTCTCATAGTGTGCAGGAACAGTCTAGGAGGACTTCCATTAACTTATTTGTTTTTGAAAGTGATTGTTCCAGGCACAGGATATGAGGCATCTCTCTACTACATGACATGAAGATTTCAATGGAGGGTATGTTTCCTTGTGAGAGGTAAAACAGAATCAGCAGAAAAAGGTAACATTGTCTTAATTGTTTGTTTCTTGGCAAATATGATGTGAAGTATGGTTGTGCATTAAACAAAACCCATTTCTGCAATTTTTCAAAAAGATAAACTTTGAACGTTAGCTTGGCCAGTTTTAGTAGAAATTTAGTGATCTGGCAGTGTGTTCATAAAAAAAAATCTAAAACTACAAAAATAGAGTTTTAGTTTTACTTGGTGTGTGTTGTTATTAAAAATCAAAAAGTAAGGGGAAGAATAGAAAAGAGGAAACAGTTGACCCCTCAAAAAACATTGTGCTTTTAATTTTAATCTTTTGTTTGTTTGTTTGAGAATGTGGGAAATGAAATATTTCCGTTCTCAGAATGACTGACACGCATAAGGCAAAAGTGAAAGACATGATCCAAGGTGATGTGCTCGGTAGGCTCAGTTTCAAAAAACAAAGGTATGGGTCACAACACTTAAAAGATAAAGTATGTCATTTGACGGGATACACACACTTAGGTTAAGTGCTTGTTCTATTTGACTGCGAAATTGTTCCCGATACACACGCCGGACTCCAAAGTGCTGAATCGAAAATCTCAAAAAGTCGGCGTCCCCTCTGTTTTTTGTGAGCAAAGATATGGGGATGTCAAAGCCGTCAGTCAAGTCTTGCCTCTGCTTTGCGTGAGCAATGACCTGGTGTAGAATGATTGACGTGTTAATCAGACTTTCCTCTGTTTTGCGTGAGCAAAGACCTGGTTAGTCTGTATTAACGTGCTTGTAGATCGCTGTATATAATTTACACCCCAAAAGATGCCAATGTGCACAACAAAAGAGACCCTCTAGCGTCCAAAACCCTTCAGCCCTGACTTTGTGACTAGGCTTATGTGTTTGATGAAAGGTTACCACCTGACTGATAAACGCCTCTGAGTTGAAATCATACAAGTCTTTGTATATTATCCCTATCTCTTTTATGATATGTTCTTTCTCCTCTCAACCAAGTCTCGAGAAGAGATTCAAAACTCTGGATATGGGAATGTGAAAATATGTGGTAGGGAATGATCAAACTTGATAGACTGCACATATTAATTACCTAGGATTTGTGTGTGACTGTCGGATGTTCATAATTAATGCACCTAAAAGATAAATAAGTGACAAACAGCCGGGAAAATGAGGAACATGGGTTTAAGAAGGACCAATATACTGGCAATCGCCTGGACGTGTTCGAGTAACAGATTCTGAAAAGGGTTCCTCAGTCAGATTCATACGGTTTGATCCCAAATAAAACCTTCTCATTTAGAAATTTGGTATGTTTGTTTTCTTTTTATTTTTCTTTTGAGTCATCTTAAGTTTTTATTGTTTATTTTTCAACCATGACCAGGTTGATTTGAGAAGTTTAAATAAGTTTTTCATGGGTTTTGTGCTAGAAGGTGTGACCTCCCCTCGGGTTCAGGGGAAGTTGTTTGGTCAAATAATGCTAACTCGATAACCAGTCATCATTGTCTGGTTAGTGTTTGTTCCATGTTGTGCATGTCGGGATAAATGAGATGTCATGGAGAAGAAAAGTCAATGAGTGCTGCTACTGTTTGTGTTGAAGAACCAGCCGGAAAAGGACTTACCCTATGCTCAGGGGAAGTTTGTTGGTTGTTCAAGAAAAGCTTCCAAAGACTCAAAAGACATTGTTCGTATGTTGAGGGGAAGCTAAATGCCTTTAGTTCAAGATCTACTTTCAAGGATGCCAAGATAGAGGTTTTCAATTTTATCCTCTGAAGTTAATGGCAAGTCAAGACAGTTACCGATGATTCAGCAAGGACTCAACGGTTTTCAAGAAGAAGAAAGTGTTTGAGAATCCTCCTCTCATTACTTGCTCATCATGTGCAGTTCAAGCTGATGCTGAATGAGAGAACACTCCCTAAATTCATTTGTTGTTGCCCAATGAGGATTGCTAAAGAAAATAATCTTCATCAACCCATGATCAAGCCAAGGAGAAGACCGCAAGTCTGAAGATTGAAAGTAGAAGACATTTAATATCACAAGCCAAGGGGAAGATTGTAAGGGAATAATTTGTGGCTTGTGTATTAAGTCATCACCTGGCGGACTATTTTGAAGGCCTATGTGATAGAATATGTGAAAATTAGTTGGGTTATGGGTATATTGGGTCATTGGGCCAATTTAGACATGTTTGGGCTCATTTAAATTGAGTTTAGGTGGAGTTTTATGGGCTTATGTGGTCCAATACGGGAATTTTATGTTAATTAGGGTTACCAAAGACAGATTAGCTTGTTTTCCAAGCTAATATCCCCCTATATAAGGAAGATGTAACAACTAGTTTAGGGTTGTTGATTCTCTAGGGTTTTGTGGGTGTTTTGCGGATTCAAGTGTGTACCGAATTCACTTTGTGAATTCGTAGTTCTCAAGTGTAGTAATCGGATATTCTTCAAGCTTTGCAAATCGGTTTGTGTTTCTTCCAAGTGTTTTCTTGTATTTGCTATATTTTTCCAACTTCTACTTGAATCACTTGTTAATCTCGGATTCCGCACGAGATTAATAAGCATTGATATCACATGAGGGTTAAATTGATCCTTACAGTTTCTTTTTGTTTTCTCCTATGCGCTTTGAACCAACTCCCTTTTCTGTTATCATAAAATGATTTCCGATCGATCTCTAACACAAATCGCCTACTGGCGTAGTGGTTTGAGCGCTGGGTTTGTAACAGGGAGGTTACAGGTTCGAGCCTTGCAACCTCCCTATTTCTGTAAATTTTATTTTCTTTTTTATTAAAACCTTTTGGTGATCTAAAACCATTCCTCGGTCGTTCCTTACAATACATTGGACCCTAAATTCTCGTTGAACTCGTTCAAAATCATTATCTCGCCATTTTAATAATAATTTGGTTTTGAAAATAAATAAATAAGTAAATAAATAAATAATATGCACTTAGTTATTATCATGGATTTGTGTACATTTATCTTAGTGACTATGGAATTATATATGCTTTGATAAATATAATAAAACGTATATGAATATTATATTTGGTCATATTTCGCGATATAAACATTTTTGTTGTGTTCGGGAATATATTCGTATATTCATAAATAAATCTATATATACATATACATGCATATGTATTTTAACCATTCGATTTTTATAAAAGAAGTAATATTTATCTTTTATCCGCATTTGAGTGAACTTTTATATTTTCAACTCCACGTCATCATTAATTTGATTATTAAGTAAGACAATCTTTGTTACGTGTCAAGTTTGGAAGTTATCACACACGTCACGTATGGATTCACTTGACAATGAACCGTCTTCTAGGCTATGCCAGGCATGTTCGAACACACACACTCACGTATGTTAATTCAATAGGTGCTCGCTAGTTACGCAAGACTAGAAGTCTTACCAAATTGTAGCAGCGCACCCTAAGGTGAGTTACACAATCTTTTACGTTACGTCTCGGTTTGGACAATAACACACGCAAACACGTTACACCCGAGTTAGGGTGATAACACGATAATTATTATGTATGATTAAAGTAGAAATCTAGTATATATCACATGTTCACGTAAAATACTTTATATTTCAAGTCCTTACTTTATTGAACCGTTAATAGCAAATAGTGAGGGGATATTGGGTAGTACTACTGGGGTCTGACAAACCCCACTCAGCAGGCACGAGTTGCACCACCCGATTGGCGGTCGGACTGAGGACAATGTCAGCCTAACTTACCGTGATGGAGTAGACACGGGGAAGGCAAAACACGTTAGGATTATTCCTACAACTAATTGGTCAGCTTCAGTTGCGAACGTTTTAGTGACGTGAACTTAGACTCGCTACCTATGATATGGATTGCACTTGTAATATACATACTTACATACGAGTAGAGACTGTTGTATTCGTACTGCATATTGATAATAGTTATACTTAAGTGCTTATGTGAACTCACCAACATTAGTTGACACATGTTTGTTGAGCATTGTAGGACGCTAAGAGTATCGGATTTTTGGGCACGTATGTTGGTTAACACCTCTATTTTTGGGAACTTGCTTTTAAAACCTTTTCAACTTGAACTATTATTTACTTATCAGGCACTTGTTTTGCGCAACATAACTTTTATGAGCTTCCGCTAAACTTTAACTCTGGGTTTTGATATTTCCCGGTTGGAGATATATTTACATCTTGAACCCTTAACTTATGTTTGATGTAACTAATGATTCGGGTCCTGGTCTGGCTCCCATCCCACACGGTAAAACTCCATTAGTGGAAATTAGGGGTGTGACAGATTGGTATCAGAGCCTTTGGTTGCAGAGAACTAGAATTTTTAAACTGTAATTGTTTTTGAACATTAGTTACAACAGTTCCCAAAAACATTTTCTTTTCGCATGCCAAAAATCGATTACTCACATTAGGTTATTTTTCCTTTGTTTGTGTCTGTCTGGGTTTTGGCAGTATGGCATTGTATGAGAACACGAGGGGTAAGGGAAAGAAAATTGCCAACGAATAGTCATCATCCTCCAACCAGCAAGCCTGTGAGCCTGAGCACCCTAAGTACATGAAAATGGACTTCCTTCGGGATTAGCACATACGTCCTGATAGGTTGACTTACCCTTTGATTTGCAGCGGGTCATTGCGGGGTTGATTGCAGCTTATGACGACACCCTTGGAAAACTCGAGCACAATTCCATCAGCAATCGCACCCGCGATAGGGAACTTGAGCGAGTGCGGGATGAACAAAAGGAGAGAGATACATACCACTACAACTTGTCCCAGAGGGTAATGGGCATCCGTGACAGGGTCACTAAGCTTGAGTCACGACCCAATCCAGTAGATTTGGAGCATGGACTGCATCAAGCATAATATCAGATTACTACACTATAACATTCTAATGCAGCACTCCAACATTCCAATGCGGCACTAGCGACACAGGTCGCAGCCCTCCAAGCTCAAGGGGTAGCCCTGCAGGTTCAAGGTGCTCCTACTCAGGAAGAAGAGGAGGAAACCTTCGAGGAGGAACCCAGGAGCCTCAAGAGGACATGGAGGAAGAACCAAATGTTATTGATCCATGATCTAATCTGTCCTTTTTTCTTTTATTTTGTTACGTCGAATAAATTTGAATGTGTGTCCATTTTATTCTGAATGTTTCAAATACTAAGATACATTATGGTTTGATTAAAATTTTGTAATGGATATTACATCTTTATTTTTCAAATGTGTTTTTAAAAGTTATGTCGTGTGATGGATGGATGCATGAATAATTGTTTAGTGCTTAATGAAATTAATTTTGGATATATTAATTATTTGATTGTATGTGTGCTAACGTATATAATGGAATTAATAATGGGTATATTAATCATTGAAAAGTTTGTATGGAAAACAGAATCATGGCCGAAAACCTCACAGCAGCTGAGATCCAAGCTTTGATAAATAAAAACGTTGTGGCAGCGCTCGCTGCAACCCAAGCACAAGAAAACAATAACGGTGGTAAGTGAAACAGACGAAAAGTTGACTACATTTTTTTTTTCTCCAACTCTCTAAAATTATTATCTAAAATAATTTTATGAAACAAATCCAAGACCAGCTCAGTGCACCTTCCAAACTTACATGGATTGTAAGCCGCTCACATTCAAGGGCGATGAAGGAGCCGTGGGTCTGCTACGGTGGCTCGAGAAAACAGAAAAGGTATTCTCAATGTGCAACTACCCAGTTGCGAGTGGGGTCAATTTCGTAACCGCTACACTTGAGGGAGCTGCCCTCACATGGTGGAATGCACAAATCCAAATGCTAGGGCTTGACGCATCGAATGCTATGACTTGGCAGGAATCCAAGGATGCCATCATGGAGGAGTAGTGTCCTCGCGATTAAGTCAAAAGGTTAGAAATTGAGTTCCAAAACTCGAAAATGGTAGGTTATGAAGTTGAAGAGTACACTGCTTGCTATTACGAGTACGCGTTGCTATGTCATACGATGGTTGATGCTGACTTTACAGGGATTGAGAGGTACGTGGACGGGTTAGCTCCACAAATTAAGGCGATGATCACTGCCTCAAACCCTGCAAATGTGCAGAATGCTATTAGGTTGGCCCATAAGCTGACTGACCAGGCCATAGAGCAAGGAATGTTGCCACCCAGGAAGGTCCCTAAGGCTGCCCTAGACGGGAAAAGAAATAGTGAGGACGACTCCAGTAATAACAATAACAACAACAGTAGTGGAAACAACACTGGGAGGTCCTCCAAGTATCACATTCAAAACAAGAGGTACAACAACTCCAGGGGTGACTATAACAACAATAACACCAACAGCGGGGGTGGTAACCAGAACCGCCACGATGGTAGCAATCAGAATCACAATGGGTACAAGAGACGAGCACCTTTCTGCAATCGGTGCAACCAACACCACAATATGCAAGAAACTCACTTGTGAGCATTGTGGTAAATGGGGCCATGAGGCTAAGAACTGTTGGGGTGAACTACTAAACCGACCTAATCATAATCAGAATCAAAACCATAATCAGAATCTGAATGAGAATCAGAACCAGAGGTAGAATAATGAAGGCCCTAGGGGGTATTATGAATGTGGAAAACCAGGGCACCTAAAGAGGGACTACTGTTGATGCATGAACCTTGTGTGGCCGTTACTGTTCGAATTGTCAAACAGACTGATTTGTCGAAGACATGAACTGAGGTCCGAACCTCAGCCGAACTCTAGGTTCGGAGTTGGCCGAACCTAGATGGCCGAACTCCAAGTTCGGAGGGAGTTCGGACAGAGTTCGGAGGTGCCGAGTTCGGACCTTATGAAGAAGTATAAATAGATTCGTCTTTGTATTTCTTTGTAAGTTTCTGTCTTGTTTCTGTGTGGTTGAGAGGGGAGGTTCTGTCCGACCTTCCCCAGAGCTTAATCGTTTGTATACTCCTTCGTTATGTAATCATTCGACATGATTCAATGACAAAACTTCCGTCTCATCCATAGAAACGATCCGTATACGGTTTTTCAGTTGGTATCACAAACTGAAGATTAAATGAGATTAAAGATTCCGTTGCGGGCCACTTGAGTTTATCATTCCACTACAAGAATGCGGGGTTGGAATCATAAGAAATTGAAGATTTGAATATGTCACTTGTTTAGGGGGAAATCGGGGACCCTAAAAACTTTCAAAGTTTCATAATTGAAAAAGTGAATATTCAAAAGCAATCAGTTCAGGGATGATGGTGGTTTTTGATCTTCATGGAAAGGTGGTATATTCTGATGTTCGTGCGAACCGATATGTCAAAGTTTTCGATTATGGTTTGGAACTCTTTGTCATATGCCCGATACTTTCTTGAGTTGTCGAAAGACTTGGTCAGATTCCAGTCTGCAACGAGATATACGTTTACCGGAGTAATATATTGGGATGGATTTGATGCTGAAGGGGAATTTCCGTGATTGAAGATGCTGATCGTATCTGTTTTCATAAAGATCAGAATGTGTTACAATTCGGTGAAGATTGAAGATTATTATCAAGATACAGTGATGTTCGTGTGTCTTTACAATTTCCGGATACAACTTATGAAGTGAACCATTATCATACATGCCGGTTCCAATTGGATGGTTGTGCTTGAAGCTAGGGGGAATTTTATTGGTTGTGGATATTGTACAAGATTCGAATTGTTTCCTGCATACCTGATGATTCGGTCAAGGGGAGTTTGCTGAAGATAGAGATGTTTGCAGCAAGCTGACTGAAGATTGCTAGAAGATCAATGTCTGGATCCGACAGTAACGTCCAAGGGGGAATTTGTTGATGCATGAACCTTGTGTGGCCGTTACTGTTCGAATTGTCAAACAGACTGATTTGTCGAAGACATGAACTGAGGTCCGAACCTCAGCCGAACTCTAGGTTCGGAGTTGGCCGAACCTAGATGGCCGAACTCCAAGTTCGGAGGGAGTTCGGACAGAGTTCGGAGGTGCCGAGTTCGGACCTTATGAAGAAGTATAAATAGATTCGTCTTTGTATTTCTTTGTAAGTTTTTGTCTAGTGTCTGTGTGGTTGAGAGGGGAGGTTCTGTCCGACCCCCCAGTGCTTAAACGTTTGTATACTCCTTCGGTCTTGTAATCATTCGACACGAATCAATGACAAAACTTCCGTCTCATCCATAGAAACGATCCGTATACGGTTTTTCAACTACCCGCAACTCCAAAAGAAAAATAACAATGCTCGCAACAACAACAACCACCGTAACAACAATAACAATGGTGGTGATGGTGGTAGGAATGGTGGAGATGGCGCCAAAGGGCGAGATTTCGTTATGGGTTTTGGTGAAGCAAGAAACGATGCCAACGTCATTACCGGTAAGTTCCTTCTAAACAACTACTTCGCAAATGTCTTATTTGATACGAGTCCTAAGAAAAGTTTTATCTCGATTAAGTTCTGTAAGTTGATTAAGGCTACTCAAACTCCACTAAAAGCTAGGTACACGGTTGAATTAGCAAATGGTAAAATCACTGACACCACTCATTTAGTCGAAGACTGCACATTAGAACTATCTAGTCATAAACTAGGTATAGACCTTATGCCTCTTACCATCGGTAGTTTCAACGTGATAGTAGGCATGGACTGGCTATCCGAACATCAGGCGGAAATTGTCTGTCAGGAAAAAGTCATACGAATACCCGTAGCAGGAGGATAAGTACTCTTAAGTCAGGGCGAGAAGGGAGGTGCTTTCTCCTGAATCATATCATACCTTAAAGCGTAGAAGTGTCTTCGGAAAGGACACGTGGCAATACTGGCCAAAGTTACGAACGAAACCAGGGCGGAGAGAAAAATTAAAGACTTCCCGATCGTACGTGATTAACCAGAGGTATTCCTTGAGGAACTGCCTAGCCTTCCTCCCCTTTGGAAAGTAGAATTTGGGATTGACCTCGCTCCGGTAGCAGCTCCTATCGCGCATGCACCATATCGTCTGGCGGTGAACGAATTGAATGAGCTATCCACATAACTACATGAAGTGTTGGGTTTCATTAGACCTAGCTCGTCACCATGGGGAGCACCAGTATTATTCGTCAAAAAGAAGGATGGCACATTCAGGATGTGTGTTTGTAGGTCCGAAATCTGATCACGAACACGATATCTAATCACGAACGAGTGCGGAAACCTCGTATGTGATCGATTCAAGAAGAATAGTAGAAGAAGAGACTCAATCTAAGACAAAGATTGAGTCTTGAATGAAGAAACCTACTATCTTGAAGCTATGAAACCCTGATCGTAAACGCCAAAGAGTAAGAAGGAATCGTAAATGTGTATTCAGAGCTTAAACAAATCGATTACAATGAGGTGGTATTTATACCACCTCATACAAGAACTTGGGCCAATCATAATCACTAATCTAGCCAAATCATAAACATTCAAATGGCCCACATGGCCTATTAACTAAGCTAGACTAAGCCCAAAAACTAAAGCCCAACTAATGTTCATGCCTTACAAACTATAGCCCTACAATCTTCCCCTAGGCATGAATCATTAGACCCTTCAAGGAAGCAGCAAATCAAACCGGAGGTTTGAACGTTGTTCGACCACCACCCGCTCTCCACAATCTTCTTAGCTGCCCCATCAAAAATACCAACCCTTATAGCATTCGCCATGTCAATCTCGTCACCAAGTATAGGCTGTGAGGCGAGTAGCTTTATGTCTCTTTCTCCAAAACGCAGCAGATCAACTGGATCATAGAAGCGAAACTGCCTCAAACCTTTGCATAGAACCACCACCTCGTAAGTTGTTGGATCATAGCACCAGCAGTCAAAGTTTTTGACCAACGTACCGTCTTCGATTTCATCCAACATGTTAATCACTCGAGTGCGCTTGGTGGGTGGTCTTCTAGCTTCACCAATTGGTTCTCCAGTAATAGGGTCAGTTCCCGTCTCAACCCATCTCACTTGCTTCAGGTCAAAGTCAGCAAAATTGTTTTCCAGATGGCTTAAAAGGTTGTTTCTGATAAGATCCCTATCTGAGCTGTTCCACCTGTTGATGAAAGGAGCTCGGAGCAAACTTCTGATCTCAGGCTCAATCCATGAGTGGAATTGTCCACGAGTTCTGTAATACTCAACTGGACTGTAGCCGTCACGGATCACAGCAAACAGTTTCTTCTCCGTGTCATAGTGCCAGCACAAGATGGCTTCACGACTCCCCCTTTTGTCAATGGAGCTTTCACCAAGATCTAGGGCGTATTTTGTGGGGGCTGGTCCTTGATAGAACACGGAACCAGTTGTCGTGACCCGCAGGGGCTAGGTTTTCTGCGGCGGGGGTCGTAAACAGGAGAGAGGGAGAGTGGTCGTAAATGGGGATAAAAATCGGAATCAGGCCTTTTAAACCTCACAATTTACACAAAGCCCCCCCCCCCTTTTGAACCGTAAACATAAAAGTTTCAAATAACCCCCTCAACCTTTTAAATTCAAACAAGTTTACCCCAAACTTGATAATTCTCAAAAACATTTGAAATTTTTGACACTTTGAGAATTTTACAAAACTTCCCCTCAGAATCATACCCGAGTATCCGATCATGATCATGAAAAATTTAAAAGATAAAACAGATAAAATCAAAACCAAAATTAAATATTTACAAACTTACCTCAGAAATTTAAATATTTACATACCTGGTGCTGGTATTTTTCACAGATAATTTCAGACAGGTCTTTGACTGAGGAACCCTTTTCAGCTTCCGTTACTAGACACTCTAGACAATTGTCAGGTGGTTTGAACACAGAAACTCACATCCAGTAAAGTGCTTAAATATAGTACAGATTTACCGATATGTTTAACCGTCCCCACACCCAATTTTCCATAGCAAAACCTACCCAACCTCAGAGTTTATTGAGGATTCACAAACCCCCAACTTGAGGAACCATGCAACACTGCTTTGACTACCACTTATTTCTATTTTTCATACATTATCAGTTGATGATCAGGTCGGCCGCATAAGCACGCAGAGAAGACCAACTGAATAATTTTATTTTCTTTTCTTTTCTTTTTCAGAATATTCATTTTTTGTATTCTTTTTCTTTTTCTTTTTCTTTTTCTTTTTCTTTTTCTTTTCCTTGTGGTGTTGTCTTATACAGTATAAGTATGGCGTGTGAGAGAGTGAATACTAGGTAAATACCACTTGTAGAAACGAGATATGATCTTACTACTGCGTGTATCAATCAATCATAGTAACAACGGATGTAAATAAGAGAATTCTTATTGATCACTTAAAGATACAAAGAAGTTCTCTCTAGTTTCTCTCTCTAGAAACACACACAGAAAGGTGTAGAATGGCTGAACTAGTTTCAACTGGTTACTTGCACATTCTAACACACAGCTATTTATAGTAAGTGACTAAACGCCCAACGTACCAACTGGTACGCCGGACCACATGGTCCGCCGGACCATGTGATACGCCCATAACCAAATAGTCACTACAATTCATTCTAAGACTTGCTCACATAGATACAATACACGAGACACTCATAGCATAGGAATATGCTCTAACAAACTCCCCCTTAACGTGTAGTGTATCTATTTTCTAACCAAACTTCAGTCTTCAATCTTCAACATTGCTGCATCCGATCTTTGACTTGAAATCTTGTCAGAAATAGAGCTTGCATGGCTGGATCAATCTTGAACTATCGTTGAACTTCAAGATCCAATTGTGAAAGATACTTCATACTCCCCCTTTCACCATGCTTGAGTCTTTGAAACATATAACCTGCAATTTCAGAAGACAGAAACACGGTTTCCTTTTCTTTTGAAAATTAATTTAATCTTGGCGCAAAGCTTCTCTTCGAGAATCCAAGATATAGTTTTGAAATTTGATTTCGTATCACATATCGATCGGTCGAAAACAAATAAGAAACAAAATCTTTTTGGCTTTTTGAAACTTTACATCAAAACACACCGAAAATCTTTTTGAACTTTTCAGATATGAAACATAAATGCAATACTGAATCAGACACTATTTTTGTCTTTTGCGAGAAAGATCACAACTTGGGATCATATTGAACATAACATGCTGAACTACATTTCAATTTCAATTACTTTAGCACATAAGTCATGTTGATTACTGGTATAATTTGTCCATCTTAAACTCAGGCACAATCATACTCATAACATCTGGATATGTTATTGATTGATTTAGTTTGCTTTGACCAGTGTACCCCACACTATCAGACATACTTAGATATGATTTTGCTTTTATATCACACTTTGTGATTTCATTTGTGATTTAATCACATAATGATTGTAATCATGATTCAGTCAACTGTGTTCCATGCAAAAAGAAATAAGAACGTTAAATCGTCTACCTTAAGGTCGATCTTTCGATACGCAGATAAGGCCTCGGATTTAACAAAATAAGAAAATAAAACAAGTTGAAATTGTATAACTCAACAACAATCAGGTCGGTACTCCCGTACACGCAGAGAAAGTCCGATGAGTTATACGAAACACCAAAGAAAATAAAGCAGAACGTCAAACGAACAACAATCAGGTCGATCTTTCGATACGCAGAGAAAGTCCGATCGTTTGACAAAATAAAGAAAATCAAACAAGTTTAAATCTTTGCAAAATGAACACATGTATACACAGTGACTTCTCATTTTCTTTTTCACATATCTTTTCTTGATATCATGAGACATGCATCAAGATGTTGTCCACTTGGTCAAGCATTAGTATTTAATGTGTTTATCACATCTGTATACTTTCTGATTTAATGCCGAGCCTACCAAGTACATCAAACAATGATCTTATGGCTTTTTCATCTATTTTATCCATGAGTCAGACACGTACGCCAATGTACCATCATTTCCCAATCATGTTGGATACAATTTCTCATTTTTCAATGTTTTTGAATTTTTCTATTTTTTTCAATGTTTTTGTATTTTTCTGTTTTTCTCCCCCTTAAAATGAAAACTCTATTTTTGGATTTTCATTTTAATACCAACAAAAACACAAAGACGCTATTTTTGGTTTTCAATTTTCTCCCCCTAAGCTACATACGAAATGTAAAAGAAAGAAAATTGACCTTTCGACATGGATACCTTTCAAGTTTAGCTTTCAGAAAAATTTCAGTTTTGAAATTTGATATCACATGTAATTTAAGTTAAATCAGCAGAATACTCCTCCATCAGCAACTTTTCAATCACCGATAGGTCTTCTAGAAGTACCTGCACACTGGTCAAACACATCAGTTTATAAATGACCCGAAGCGAATCGCTTCTGGTCGACCAGTATCTTGATTTCCTTTCGAAACCACTTTAGGTTTCCAGATTTGTTGTTTTGGTAAATCGATATCTGATGAACCTGTCACAGTTGATTGTGACGAACAACCTACATATGGAACATTTTGAAAACATGGAATAAATCTTCCTTGAGTTTTGAAACATGTAGGTTGTGGGTATTCATCAAATACTCTGCCATTTTCATCAATGAATCGTTGTTTGGCAGCTTTACCAACAAATGGAACCTTTCCTTTCCTTGAACTAGAAGCAGCAGAAACCGGACAATCTTGTGCCAGATGCCCTTTTTGTCGGCAATTGTAACACAAGCGATTGTGTACATTTCTTTGTTTTGGAACCTGCATAGCTTCACAAACATATTCATCTCCAAAATGATCATAAAAATTATCAAATACCTGAAATCGATGATCATGAACCCATTTAGAAGTCGGGCTCTTTGGAGTAGAATTTGATCCTCCAGAAGAATATTTAGCACCTTGCTGCTTCTTGGTCTTTAAATCAGCATTCTTCACAAGAACTTCAGCAACTTTCCGAGCATCTACACAATGTAGCGGGAATTCTTTATCAGAAAATATTTGTTCTGAACCTTTGAGTTTGTAGAACCTCTCGGGTTGAACTTTGTCAGCTTTAAAAACTTCTTTCTTTACTTGCTTCAGATTAACTTTCTTCAAATTCTGTTGCTGTTGAACCTTTGAAACATTCACATTACCCTGTTTCTTTTGAAATCCCAAACCTGTATATTTTCCAGAAACTTTCTCTTCTGAATCAGATGATTTATGCCCGGTCTTTGCAAGACGAGAAAATTCAGCTTTAACTTTCTTGATATCTTTTGGAGCATTGATAATTGTTTCATCAATGTCAGCTTTTGAAGACGAAGACCCAGACACAACCTTTTGAGCTTCAGAAGCTTCAATACTTTTGCCTTTTTCCTTTTGCTTTTCTTCAGCAGATTTGGAACCAACAAACTCAGAATAATCACCAATCTCAGCCGTTTCTTTCAAATCATGAACGCCTTCTTTAAGACTTCCTGGTGGCGAGACTGTCCTGTTAAACATCTTCTCAAAATTTTCATCTTTGGCCAGAAAACTTGTAAAAGATTGTGAGTTAGTAACATTGTTCAAAAGACGTTTTGAATCAATGACTTCAATCTTTAATTCAGAAATTCTTTGATGAGCTTCAGCCAACTCTTTTTCTGTTGCAATGAGCTTCTTTGCCACTTTGTTAGTTTCATACTTTTGCAATCTTAACTCATCTAGAGCGGCCAACAATTCCTTCTCGAGTTTATCTTCGTTTCTTTTCTGAATATCCAAATTTGCATTTTGCAACTTGTTTACTCTTGCCAGTTCTCGCTTCTCATCTAACAACTTCTCCATATCAAGCTGATATGCTTTAATTTTAGCAACCGAATCATCAGAAGCCTTGGTAAGTAAATCAAGTTTAATCTTGGACTTTTCAAACAAATTATTAAAATCATTGGCATCATCCTCAGCTTCTGCCTTCCATTTTGCAACTTCCTTGACTAAGTCAGCCTTTTCTTCAGACAATTTTGTAAATTTCTTTTCAAATTCCTGCTCAACACCTTGAAACTGCAACTCTTTTTCAATTAACTCTGTTTGAAAAACTGAAAGCTTTTCTTTTTGAGATTCGAACTCTTGAATCATACCTTCAAACTTTTCTCTATCAGCAATCAAATCTTCTTTTTCCTTAACTAAACCTTGAATCATTTTATCTTTTTGAGAACAAAACTCACAGACAGATTCATAACCACTATTTCCATAACTACTAACATCTGAATCAGAATCGGTTATCTCTTCTTCGTCATCACTGTGAACAATCTGAGCAACAAAACAAGACTCATCGGGAAAATCAGCCTCCCAATCATAACCTTCATTCGATGTTTGATCTTTTGATGCAGAAGAAATAGCAGTCAAAGCAATTTGAGGTGAAGCAGTTTTATCAGCTGTCTGAACCACCTTTTCTTTTGCAGGACACTCACGAGCAAAATGACCATATTTGGAACATTTGAAACATTTGATCTGTGACTTATTTAGACCAAGTTTGTCTCCTTGAAAAATAGATGACGTTCCATGTTTCTTGATAAATCTTCTACCTCTTTCAGTTAGCATAGCAAACTGCCACTCCAAATCTAATTTGTTCAACTGATCTTCATCCATATGATCTAAATCCTCTCTATATAGACATGAGTTACCAATTTGACTAAATATATCGCCAGAAGAAGATGATATGAATCCAGATAACAACGCAACTAAATCTTCAACTGACTTCCCATTAATCGAACTAGCAGATGATCTATCAGGAGTAGTAAAACTGCATCCCCTTGATGAACTTTCATACTTTCCTGATCCATGATTAGCAACAAATGCTGTTTGTGGTGGATTTGATGTATCATAACTAGATGATTTAGACTTTGCATTGATACTGGCAGAATTTTGTCCATGATATAACTCAGGATTTTGTAATTGAGCAGTGGACTTGTTTGAATTCATCATTTCCATTTCTCGAGCATGAAGCTTTCCAGTCAAATCATGAAATGATAATGTGGAATAATCTTTATCATGAGTAAGCAACAACACATAATTTTCCCATTTCTCTGGTAATGCTTCCATCAATTTCTCTTTCAATTCTTCCTCGGTCTTTTCAATCTTGACTACTTTCATCTCACTAATAAGATGTGAAAATCTTGAAACAAGAGCAGAAATATTTTCTTTGTCGTATTGTTGAAAATTTTCAAATTCTTTGTTCAATACTTTCCTTCGACTCTTCTTATACTGATCATTGCCTTCACATCGAGCAGATAAAGCATCCCATAACTGTTTAGCCTTCTTGCAAGTACTGAATTGATGTAACAACTCAGTAGGTAAAGCCATGGTAAGATAACCATAAACTTTTTGTTCAAGTTCATAACTCCTTCGTTCATCCTTATCAAAATCTTGAATCTCTTTATATTCTCCATTGTCAGTTGGACGCACATACAGCGTTCGAATCGGAATCCACAAATCAATATCATTTGTGCTGATGTATGCCGAGAAACGTTGCTTCCAATTTTGATAATCTTCCAATTTTAACAACTTGGGAACTTTCTGACTTGTTCCTATTTCATTATCAAAATTGAGCATAGCTTGTACCGTGCTTTGCATAGCCGCAAATGCTTGAAAATCGGACATTTTTCAACGTAAAATGATACTTCAAAACTTCGAACTCAAAAACGAAGGTCTTCCAAGCGGATTTTGGGGGTCAAAACTGCTCGGTACTGGCCGTAGGCGGGTACACGTCCTAGATCTCGGAAAGACGAACGTTTTGGCTGGTATTGGGTTCCGTAACTCCAAACGGTTTGCAAGTTACGTCAGTTTTAGTGAAAGTCACTTTTCTGTCAGCGGACCAAAACAAAGTTAGCGGACCAGATTCCGGATCAGTGTGAAACAGCGGATCAGATAACTCCCAGCGGACTAGATGATATTCAGCGGACCAGAAATGAACTAGCGGACCAGAATTGAACTAGCGGACCAGATGCCGGATCAGATGAATTAGCGGATCAGAAATCTTCAGCGGATCAAATTTGGTACGGCGGACCAAATAAACCAGCAGATCACACTGATACGCTGTAACTGCTGCGGATCAGACTGATGAAGATTGCCTAGCGGATCAAACGGCGGATCAGACTGTTTTTCGGGCGGACCAGTCGCAGAAAACGTAAAAATCGACTGATTTTCACAATTTTTGACAATTTAAGCTGAAAACTAGATCAATATGATGCGAAAATACTCCAGGAGCATACAGAAATCATTTTTATCCTTGGAATCACTCAGAATGGGAAAAATTGAAGAAAAACTTACCAAACCCAAGCTTTCTCTCTCTAAAACTCCGAAAATTGATCAAAAACACAGCAATAGAGCAACCAAATGCTCTGATACCACTTGTAGAAACGAGATATGATCTTACTACTGCGTGTATCAATCAATCATAGTAACAACGGATGTAAATAAGAGAATTCTTATTGATCACTTGAAGATACAAAGAAGTTCTCTCTAGTTCTCTCTCTAGAAACACACACAGAAAGGTGTAGAATGGCTGAACTAGTTTCAACTGGTTACTTGCACATTCTAACACACAGCTATTTATAGTAAGTGACTAAACGCCCAACGTACCAACTGGTACGCCGGACCACATGGTCCGCCGGACCATGTGATACGCCCATAACCAAATAGTCACTACAATTCATTCTAAGACTTGCTCACATAGATACAATACACGAGACACTCATAGCATAGGAATATGCTCTAACACCACTCTCAACCCGTTTTTGTCGGGACTCAGTTTTTTAAACCATGTAGACTAGGATGGGAAACTAAACATGTATAGAGTTTAAGATTACTGCACTTACATGGATGATCATTGTTTTGGATGAGCTTACCGACATATCATCTTCGAGCAGTCTTTCACATCAGCCTTACACGTGTCAGTCTCCAACCGTCATTAAACAATTTTTTCAAGTCCTATCAAAAGACATCATAAAAACTTTTCAGCTTAACCAGCACCAATTCTTCCCCTGTTTTTGTGAGGCTTTTGAAACAAGACTCAATTTTTCAGTCATTTTCTATTTTTTTTTTTTAATTTTTTTTTTTTTTTTTTAAGAAAAATTTAAAACCAAAAACTTTGTACAAAAACATAGATGATCAAATCATTCCTCGAAGGCAATCATCTTCAGGCCTTCAACACAAGATTCAAAATTAGGACGAGGAAGGGGTTTTGTAAAGATGTCCGAAACATTCTGATCGGAGCTTACCTTTTGAAGCTGAATTAGCTCACGATCAAAGCAATCACGAATAAAATGTACCTTGATATCAATGTGCTTGGTTTTGGAATGTTGGACGGGGTTTTTCACAATCTCAAGAGCAGCAGCGTTATCACAAAATATGGGAGTGTTAACGAATTCCATACCGTAATCCGTGAGCTGGTTTTGGATCCACACTACCTGTGAAGTACCGGCAGATGCGGCCACGTACTCAGCTTCGGCAGTTGATTTGGATACGGTATGCTGCTTCTTGCTCTGCCAAGAGATGAGCCTATCTCCCAGGTACTGACATCCTCCAGTAGTAGATTTCCTGTCAAGGTCACTACCTCCATAATCACTGTCAGTAAAGGCATATAATTGAAAATCAGTGTTCTTCGGGTACCAAAGACCAAGCCTAGGCCTGCCCTTCAGATACCTGAAGATACGTTTAACAGCAGCTAAATGAGATAGTTTAGGGTTAGCCTGATATCGAGCACACACGCAAACTGCATACATGATGTCTGGCCTGCTTGCTGTCAAGTACATTAGTGATCCAATCATCGACCGATAATGGAATTCACTCACTGACTCCCCGTTAAGATCCGCTGACAAGAGTGGTCTGGATGCCATGGGAGTGGCGATGGGCTTGCAATCCTGCATCTTGAACTTTTCCAGAATCTCATTCACATACTTCTCCTGATGAATAAGAATCCCAGAATCATTCTGCTTGACTTGAAGTGCAAGAAAGAAACTCATCTCGCCTTGGTCACTCATCTCAAACTTCTTCTTCATAATCTCCTCAAACTCGGTGCACAATTCTTCGTTTGTTGATCCGTAGATAATATCATCTACATACACTTGCACCATGATAATGTCTTCTTCCACCCTTTTCCTAAACAATGTTTGATCAACGACTCCTCTTGTATATCCATTCTCCACCAGGTGATTGGACAACGTTTCATACCAGGTTCTAGGAGCTTGATGCAAACCGTACAAAGCCTTATCCAGCAGATAAACGTGATCTGGATTTTCTTCATCTATGAACCCTGGTGGTTGAGCAACATAGACTTCCTCGTTCATCTCTGCATACAGGAAGGCAGTCTTAACATCCATCTGATGTACGGTAAAATTGAGATACGAAGCCACAGCAAGAAAGATCCGAATTGCTTCCAATCTTGCCACCGGAGCGTAAACCTCATCATAGTCGATACCGTGGACTTGCCTGTGCCCTTGTACTATCAACCTTGCTTTGTTTCTTACAATGATCCCCGAGTCATCCTTTTTGTTCTTGTACAACCATCTCGTGGGAATCACCTTCTTGTCCTCTGGCCGCTTCACAAGTCGCCACACTCCCAGCTTTGAAAACTGATTGAGTTCATTGTGCATGGCCTCCATCCAGCTTGGATCTTTGAGAGCAACCATCACATTGGGAGGTTCAATCTGGGAGATGAAGCAGGAAAACATACAAAAGTTGATGTGTCCCGTGCGGCTTCTTGTGGTGACACCCGCTGTCACTGGCCCAACAACATTACTCAGTGGATGATCCTTGTTGATTCTGCTCTCTTGGACATCAGGCACTGAAACATTAACAGGCAGATTAGCATTAACAACATTTTCAGACATACTTGAGCCTTGAGAATCCACTGGAGCATCACGTGTTCCTGAACATTCTGGAATATCAGCAGTTGCATTCCGAGAAGATTCAGCTGATGCTCTATCCACATGAGGTCTTACATCTGCACTAGGGGCTACAATGTCTTCTTCTTCGCCCAAATTGTGGAAAACATTCGAGAAATTAAATCCCTCAAACAATGATCCATAGTCGAAGATCCAATCAGGTCCAGTTCCCGCATCCGTAGGATTGTCCTCCATCCAATCTACATTGAATGCCTCAATAATAACCTGGGTGGTTTTGTTGTACACACGATAAGCACTATTTGCTGACTAACCAACAAAATAGCACTCATCGGCCTTCGCTTCGAATTTCCCCACATCGGACTGAATCAGCACCGTGCACGGACACCCGAATGTCTTGAAATAACCCACCTTCGGTTTCTCCCCATAGATGATCTGATATGGAGTTTGCTCGTGACGCTTGTTCAGAAGAACTCTGTTTTGTACATAACAAGCAGTATTCACAGCTTCTGCCCAAAAGAAAATTGGTAATTTTGCTTCACACATCATTGTTCTAGCCGCTTCAATGAGTGTCCTATTTCTTCTTTCGGCAACTCCATTCTGCTGAGGAGTGTAAGGAGCACTGAACTGCCTTTCAATCCCCTTTTCATCACAAAACATATTTAGCTCAGCATTTTTGAATTCCGTCCCATTGTCAGATCTGATTGCCTTCACTCTTTTATCCAGCTGGTTTTCAATAAGAGTCACAAACTGCTTTACTAGGGCTGGAGTTTCGTACTTGTTTGACAAGAAAAAGACCCAAGTAAACCGCGAGTAGTCGTCCACTATCACGAGGCAGTATGAAAACTTGCTGATACTTTGTACCTGCATGGGACCAAACAAATCCATATGTAAGAGTTGAAGCACAGAAGAGACAGAATTTGTAACCTTTGGACGATGTGGCAGTTTGTGCTGCTTCCCCTTAGCACAAGCCACACACTTCTCCACTGAAGAAAAGTCTTTGATCGGAAGATTTCTGACATGCTCTCCTTTAGCCAGCTTGGATAGATTCTTCATGTTTGCATGTCCCAGACGACGATGCCACAACAATGCAAGATTCTCAGTCTGCTTTGAAATTAGACAAGCTGCTTCAGAAGTTGGAGGCTTTCCCATGTTCAATTGATAAGAATTCCCGTGCCTTGGTGTACGCATTAAGATACATTCTTCAGGAATTTCTACACCAGGCTTAAGAATGATGCATTCCTTTCTGTTGAACATCACAGAGTATTCTCGATCACATATCTGTGACACACTTAGCAAGCTGTGGGACAGCTCCTCTACATAATGCACATCTGAAAAAATCAGACTCCCATTCTTCACAACTCCTTTCTTTGAAATTCTTCCACCCACACCTCCAGCAAAAGAAACACTTCCTCCATTGAAATCTTCCACCTCATCTAACAGAGACAGATCTCCGGTCATATGTCGGGTACAACCACTATCAACATACCAAAGATTGTTGACAGATCTTCTTGGCTGTCCCTACACAAAACATAAATCAGTTAGAGTCAGGTACCCAGGTCATAACAGATCTGGGCACTCCCTTGGAGTCAGTGTAATTAACCATCTTGAGAGACATTCCTGCTTTTGATTCGGATTCATTTAAAACTTTAGCATGAACTTTTGGTTTCCAATTTGGTTGTTTTTGTGAGTTAGAGCTACTAGCAGAGTTCTTTGTGGGTGAAACGTTCCTTGGAGGAGATGTGGCCTTTTTACCTTTTGTTTTGATGATAGGTGTCCACTCAAGTTTTAATTTGGTATAAACCATTTGCTTTGGTTGAGTGACAACTTTTGGTTGTTCTATAACTGCTTTACCCTTAGGTTTAGCAGCCTGATTGACTTTAGGTACTTGTTTCTCAAAAGGTTTTGTTTTCATTTTATTTGGTTTGTTGAAAACTCCTTTAGCTGCATAAGCAGGTTTGGAAGTTTGGCCCACATCTCTCCTTTCATTGACAGACTTCGTCACTGGGGCCTTTGTGTTTAGAACCTTAGACTGTTGAGTCTTCATTGGTTCAGAACTTTGCTTCCCCTGTGACGATGCTTGCTGCTTTTGAGTTCTGTTCTCACCCCTCATCATTTTCTCAAGCATAGTTGTCCGCTTGTTCTGCGGATAATATGGCTCATAGGGTTTGTTCATACAGTTAGCAGCAAAATGACCTGGTTGACCACATTGAAAACAATTCATTTGTCTAGGCCCATTGACGTTGCTACACAAATATGAGCGTCTTGGGTAAGACGACTTCCATTCCGGTTGATCATCCCATTTGTGTATCACACGTTTTGAATGTTTTTCAGGTTGTGTTATTAAACAAAATTGTTCAGATTTTGATTTGTCAGTTCTATTATAAGTTGACACAACCTGGGGATACGGAACAAAGTCGTTGGGCTTAAGCTTACGGCCAATCTTTGTGTTAGGAACACGCATTTTAAAGGAACTAACGACTTCATTAGGATTAGAAACATGTTTTAACAAGACAATTTGATTGGACTTGGATGTTTCAAGTTCTGACACAGATGCCAGAACGTCATCCTTAGGTAAACTAAAAACAGAACAACTAGACTCATGACACTCATTGACCCTCAAGCATTCAGCATCCTCCCCAGATACATCTTCAATGCCTACAACATCTGCACATGTAACAAAAACATTAGAAGAACTAACATTATTGTTTAAAGATTTCTGGGAAGAACCTGGATCAGTTGTGAGGTCAACTACATTGTTCTGACTACCCGTCCCATATAAACCAAGTTTCTCCTGTTCTTTCTCTATTTCTGTCATAGGGGTCACACCAACCATCAAGCTATCTATGGGAGGACTTGCTTCATGATATCCTGAGCTAGTTCTATCTACTTGATCCTCCTCATAGAGCATTCCTATGATATCTCTAGGGATAGGTGGGGGAATTATAACATTTGCAGCCAAGGACTTGTCAGACTTTTCTGACCCAAATCCTGGTGTGTGTTTTCCTACTTGTCCACAAATAACAGCCTGAGATAGTTCTTTACCTGCCTGAAGCATTCTCTTGTTTCTCAATTGATTCATATCTAACTGAACTTGCATCTCATTAGTCTTATGAGTCAATTCATCTACCTGTTTTCTAAGGTCAGCTATTTCTATCTTGGCATTATCATACAGGATAGATTTCTCAGTTGCTATCTGTTGGTACTTCACTATATCTAGCTTTTGTGCCTTAACCTTTTCCTCATTTTTTACCCATCTACCCTTAAATGAGCTCCTCTCACACTTGACCTCAAACAATTCTATTTGATAATTCTTACAGATTTGTCTAAGACCAGGAATAATACGAGCACAAGTGGGATCAGAACATACCTTTAGGTTTTCAGCATCAGCAACGAATGCTTCCTTGTCTTCTATCTGAGTCTCTTCAGGCTTTCCTTCATCAGTGACCACAAAGGCATGATCTTCTTCATTATCCTTCTCCGCAGTAGCAATCAAAGCATGTGACAAACTAAGATCCTTCATCTGTGAACTCCAGTCATAACCACCACCTTCCTGAACCACCAGTGCCCAGGCATCACCCTTTCCTTTCACTTCAGCAACCTTCTTTTCTTCAGCTCTTTCCTTCTTGGGCTTCGTGCATTCCCTGGCAAAGTGACCATACTCATCACAATTATAGAACCTTAGCTTCGACTTGTCAAACCCCATTCTGATCTTATCCTGATCCTTCCAGACGTTCCTTCCCGTTTTGGCCATAAATTTCTTGGCTCTGAAGACAGCCATGGCCATTTGCCAAGAGACATCCAGCATCTCCACGTCCTCAGGATTTATCTGATTAAGATCACCAGCCACCATATCAGAAGGCACAAGATTCCCGGCCACAAGGGCATGATAGCTGTTCATGAAACCCATACCAAGGGCAAAGTTAGGATCATTGATATCTCCAGAGTTGACTCCTCCGCTTGAACTACCTTGAGGCTGTGCTACAAAAGCACTAGACATAGGAGCTGAGCTTGATCCACTCCCTGTAAACTTTCCTTCATGCTTACCCTCAACTTCTTCTGACAACAAAGCCTGATTCAACTTTCCAGCCAAACTTAGAGAACTTATATGGTTCAGCTCTCTCTGCTTATCATCTATCATCTTGGATTTCAGCTTGTTGATTAATTCATCCAAAGTCACTTCACTCAGCCTATTGTTGTCTTTGATGATAGATATATTGGTGTTCCAAGACTTAGGCAGACTGTTCAGCAACTTCAAATTCTTGTCTTCAGTATCCGGCTCCACTCCATAACTTGACATCTCTGCCATCAGTGACACATACCTTTGAACTTGAGCTTCAAATGATTCACCTTGAATATGATTGAACAAGTTAAACTTTTGCTTCAACATCTGCTTCCGACTAGCCTTAATATCAGGATTCCCTTCATAAGCAACAATCAAAGCATTCCACAGTTGCTTTGCTGTTTTGCAGTGTTTGAATCCTTGAGCAATATCTGGAGTTAGGGCCATAGTCATTATCGCAAATGCCCTCTCAGCCTTGTTGCACCTTTCCCAGTCATCATCATCATACTCTTCTTCTTTCTTCTCTTTCCCTACATTTGTTCCTGTTGCGTGAGTAGGTGTAAATGGTCCATTCACAACAGCCCTCCATAACCTCAGATCCACACTCTTCAAATGATTTTCGAATCTGTATTTCCACTCTAAGAAATTATCCGCTGAAGTTAGTCTTGGCGGACGAGTTATAGATCCGATCTCGAAGTCCAATTTCTGATACATGCTCGGCTCAAAATCCATTTCAATAGCTTGGGAAACTTAACCTAATGTCCAAAAGTCCAAACAACACTGTTTACGATTAAAAACACTCCCGATTACGATCCAAATAGTCGTTTACGATCCAAACACACTGATTACGATCGTAAATACAGATTACGATTACACGTCACAATCGCAAACACCAAACCGCCTCACTAGATCGTAAACACTGATTACGATCAAAGATTACGACTCCGGTAGTCGTAAACACTGTTTCCGATTAAACTCCAATCGTAAACACCTTTTCCGATTAAGCCAAGTCGTAAACACCAGTACAACCAACAAGTACAGTCGTAAACGATTTTCTTCAAGTCGTAAACACTTCAAAGTCTGAATCTTGAACTCGTAAACAGGCAATCTTCAAGAGAAGCCCAGAAACACCAGTCGTAAACCCCAAGAACTAATGAACACAGCAGCTGCAGTAGTCGTAAACTCCCAAAATCTTCAAATCTTCAACAGAAACTCGAAAACAAACCCAGAAAATGGTTGAATCTATATCGTGAGAGCCTCGAATCTAAGATTCTTGGCTCTGATACCAATTGTAGGTCCGAAATCTGATCACGAACACGATATCTAATCACGAACGAGTGCGGAAACCTCGTATGTGATCGATTCAAGAAGAATAGTAGAAGAAGAGACTCAATCTAAGACAAAGATTGAGTCTTGAATGAAGAAACCTACTATCTTGAAGCTATGAAACCCTGATCGTAAACGCCAAAGAGTAAGAAGGAATCGTAAATGTGTATTCAAAGCTTAAACAAATCGATTACAATGAGGTGGTATTTATACCACCTCATACAAGAACTTGGGCCAATCATAATCACTAATCTAGCCCAATCATAAACATTCAAATGGCCCACATGGCCTATTAACTAAGCTAGACTAAGCCCAAAAACTAAAGCCCAACTAATGTTCATGCCTTACAAACTATAGCTGTAACAGCCCAGACCCGTCGCACCAAGATATTGTCCGCTTTGGCAGCCGGCATGCCCTCAAGCATCCGCCCCTCACGGATTTAAAACGCGTCTTGATAGGAGAGGTATCAACACCCTTATAAAGCGGTGCTTAGTTCTCCTCCCCACCAATGTGGGATGTTACAATCGATGGTATCAGAGCCGGTCGTCGGCCAGTGTGCCAGCGAGGACGCTGGTCCCCTAAGGGGGGGAGGATTGTAACATCCCACATTGGTGGGGATGAGAACTAAGCACCGCTTTATAAGGGTGTTGATACCTCTCCTATCAAGACGCATTTTAAATCCGTGAGGGGCGGATGCTTGAGGGCATGCCGGCTGCCAAAGCGGACAATATCTTGGTGCGACGGGTCTGGGCTGTTACAATAGCCCTACAGTATTGATTACCACGAACTAAAAAAAGTCACTATCAAGAATCGATACCCTCTTCCACGAATAGACGACCTCTTTGACAGCTTCAAGGATCCAGTTACTATTCCAAAATTGATTTCAGGTCTGGCTACCATCAACTTCGATTCCGCGATGAGGATATAGAAAAGACAACCTTCAGAACATGATACGGCCATTATGAATTCTTGGTCATGCCTTTCAGGATGACAAATGCACCTGCTGTATTAATGGATCTCATGAACCGCGTCGGCAAGCCCTACCTAGATAAATTCGTCATAGTGTTTATTGACGACATCCTCATCTACTTGAAAACAAAAGAAGAACACGAGGAACATCTGTGGTTAATCTTAGAATTGTTAAAGAAAGAACAACTCTACACAAAATTTCTCTAAGTGCGATTTCTGGATGCGAGAGGTTCAATTTCTTGGTCACATCTTCAACGAGCATGGTATCCACGTTGACCCCGCCAAGATTGAGGCCAATAAAAGTTGGTCTACCCCTAGAGCTCCTACAGAAATCCGCCAATTCCTAGGGTTAGCGGGTTACTACCGTCGTTTTCTAAAGGGATTTTCTCAGTTAGCTCAACTATTGACCGCTCTTACGCACAAAGGGGTTCAATACAGATGGGGTGACAAGGAAGAGTTAGCCTTCCAAACTTAAAAGAGAAACTCTGTACTGCACCTTTATTATCTTTACCTGATGGGATTGACGACTTTGAGGTCTATTGTGACGTGTCAATCTAGGGACTTAGATGTGTGTTGATGCAAAGAGGTAAGGTCATCGCGTACGGGTCAAGGCAACTAAAGTCCCATGAGAAAAATTACACAACTCACGACCTAGAGTTGGGCGCTGTTGTGTTTGCCTTGAAATTTTGGAGACACTACTTATATGGCACCAAGTGCATAATATTCACTGATCAGAAGAGCTTCCAGTACATTTTCGAACAGAAGGAACTCAACATGAGGCAACGTAGGTGGGTCGAATTGCTAAACGACTACGACCTTGTGATAAAGTACCATCCAGGCAAGGCCAACGTTGTGGCCGATGCCTTGAGTAGAAAGGAACATGTTAAACCTAGAAGGCTTCAAGCTCTACAATTAACGATCCATACGGGGCTACCGGATAGACTCCGGGATGCTCAGAAAGAGGCCCTAAAGGAGGAAAATTTCGGGTCTGAATTATTACGTGGCACATATGGAACTTCTGAAGTTAAGTCTGATGGACTTCGTTATTATAATGATCGTATATGGGTACCTTTTCATGGAAATCTTAGAGAACTCGTGATGGACGAGGCTCACAAGTCCCGTTATTCAGTCCATCCAGGTACAGAAAAAATGAATCAAGACCTAAAGGGGCTATACTGGTGGCCTAATATGAAAGCTGATATCGCTAAATATGTCAGCAAGTGCTTTACGTGTGCGAAGGTCAAAACGGAACATCGAAAGCCAGCAGGATTACTGCAAGAACCTAAGATTCCTGAATGAAAATGGGAAGAAATCTCGATGGATTTCATCACGGATTTCCCCATTCGGCTGGCGTTGTGATATGATCTGGGTTATCGTTGACCAGTTAACAAAATCCGCCCATTTCCTAGCTATCAAGGAAAGTGATAAAACAGACAAACTTGCAAAGATATACCTCAAGGAGATTGTCAAGCTTCATGGAGTGCCTTTATGTATTATCTTTGACCAAGACCCTAGATTTACTTCAAATTTTTGGGGATCCTTACAAGTGGGATGCGCACTCGCTTAGATATGAGTATCACGTATCATCCTCAAATAGATGGAAAGACTGAACGTACCATCCAAACTCTCGAGGATATGCTTCGAGCATGCATACTTGACTTCGGAAAAAAATTGGGAAACACATTTACCACTGGTAGAATTCTCCTATAATAACAACTACCATACCAGTATTGGAGCCGTTCCATTTGAGGCTCTTTACGGACGAAAATGCAGATCGCTAATCTGCTGGGCCGAGGTCGGTGAGAGCCAACTCACTGGACCTGAACTAGTACACGAGACCACAAAGAGAATCGTGCAGAAACCACATGAAAGCGGCAAGAGATAGACAAAAGAGTTATGCAGATAAACGCTGAAGGCCATTAGACTTCGAAGTAGTCGACAAGGTACTGCTGAAAGTCTCGCCTTGGAAAGGCATCGTACACTTTGGCAAGCGCGGGAAGTTGAATCCCCGCTATGTAGGACCATTCGAGATCATCGAAAGCATTGGTCCGGTGGCTTACCGTTTAAATCTACCTCCTGAATTAGATGGAGTGCACAACGTGTTCCACGTTTCAAACCTGAGAAAGTGTTTAGCTAATGACACTCTCATAGTTCCACTAGAAGAACTACAAATTAACGAACAACTGCGATTCATCGAACAATCCGTGGAAATCATGGGACGAGAGGAGAAAACACTGAAACAAAGTAAAATTTCCATCGTCAAAGTGAGATGGCAATCTAAGCGTGGACCGGAGTTCACGTGGGAACGAGAGGATCAGATGAGAAAGAAATATCCTCACCTATTTGATCAAGCCTCAACATCTAATCTAGGTATGAGTTAAATTTTGGGACAAAATTTCCTTAACAAGAGGATGATGTGACAACCCTAAAATTTTTTCTTTTCCTTCCACGGAAACCGTAGCAACTTAAGGTAATTTTTGGGACAAATGTTCCTTAACAAAAGGATGATGTGGCACCGACAATTTCCCAGGTTAACCCCGTTAATAACTTGTGTTATATTTTAATAACGTCCGTTACCTAAGTTAACTAGAATAGTTACACGAACATTGCACATGAGTCTAGACGTCGGTTAACTTACTTGAATAATTATATTTTATGATTTTATGTAAATCATATTTTTATGGTTTCACGAAAACGTTTTGTCATCTTATGTGACAAATATATCTATGATCTTATGTGGTATATAGGTATATATATATACACATTATATTTCATGATTTCATGTGACGATGTGTTATGTCAATTACACGAAGCGTTTCTGTATTTTTATAGGAATTTAAAATGTATAGTTATTGAGTTATAACTATGAGTTTATGCAAAGCATATATAGATTATATTTTTATAAAATTTCATTCGTTAAACATGTTCTAACATACACTCGAGTATTCACCGTTAAGTTATCTTCATTAGCTTATAAACCAATTCTAAACTTGGAGGATTAACCTTGCCATTTCTGAAACTTATCAGCTCATGTTGTAAGTGCATAAGGGCCTTTCTTGCCAATAGGGTAAGCTCAATTTCAAAATTTAAGGAGACCGTTTCGAGCATCGTTCCTCTTTCTGTAACCGACCTCGATCGTGAATGCTCACTTCAAGTTGCAATCAATACCGATCAGTTACGAGCGTTCTAACAGTCCTTCTCAATTCAAATCCTTATGTAGGTTCTCAATAATTGTACACAACCAAAGAAAAGGAATCAAAACACTCTCGAGCTCTCTCTCTCTTTCTTTTTTTTTTAGTTTTTCGGGTGAACTCAATAACTCCGGCCAACCAAGCACTGTTTCTCAACCATTCGTGCCTCACTGAGGTCGTCGTCCCCTGTTGGGTAACCCAGAAGCATTAGGTTCAGGAACAGAGCAACGCCAAGCGTCGGAGTCGGGACTTTTCGGTTTCGTTTCGGCTTCAAAAATGCATCTAAAATCATCCACAATTTAAGGTAACCATTCCCCTATGTTAATCGCATGTACTGCTTCATTTTACTTCTGGTTTCATGATTTTCTGGTGACCGGAATAAAACCCCGGCCACTGGAGTTGTAAGGAAGAAGATGAGGGCAGTTTGGGACAGGCTATATAATTAAGCAAATGAGAACCAACACCAGCGCATGGGTGGTGCAGCTGGTTGTTCCGCTCGCTGGGGACATAGAGGTCCTAGGTTCGAAACCCGGCCACCCTCCCTAAAACCGATTTCTTTTTGTTTTCTCCTATGCACTTTGAACTAGCTCCCTTTTCTGTTATCATAAAATGATTTCCGATCGATCATTAACGCAAATCGCCTACTGGCGTAGTGGTTTGAGCGCTGGGTTTGTAACAGGGAGGTCACAGGTTCGAGCCTTGCAACCTCCCTATTTTTGTATATTTTAGTTTCTTTTTTATTAAAACCTTTTGGTGATCTAAAACCAATCCCCGGTCGTTCCTTACAATACATTGGACCCTAAATTCTCTTTGAACTCGTTCAAAACTATTGTCTCGCCATTTCAATTATAATTTGGTTTTGAAAATAAATAAATAAGTAAATAATATGCACTTGGTTATTATCATGGATTTGTGTATATTTATCTTAGTGACTATGGAATTATATATGCTTTGATAAATACAATAAAACGTATATGAATATTATATTTGGTCGTACTTCGCGATATAAACATATTTGTTGTGTTCGGGAATATATTCGTATATTCATAAATATAAATATAATATATATATATATATATATATATATATATATATATATATATATATATATATTAGTCGTGTGCCCGCGCGTTGCGGCGGCGACATTGTATAGCGTGTTATTCGTCTTCTGTTCACTTCTTATGGCGGCACGATAATTTACATCGAGATATTCGTTTTTTTTTAAACTCAAACAAATAACAACAAACACTCGAATTGAAATATATATTGGTCACAAAAATAGTAATTTAAAACCAAATGAGTTGTAAGATAGAAGTCATCGACATAGTTTTAATATATCAGTAATAACATAGTACTTTTAAAATCAAAATCCGAGGTTCAATGAACACCAAAACATCATTTGTAGGTTTTATTCTTCATAAGAACAGCAGCAGCAGAGAATACAACAACATTTTTTAAAAATAAATTAGAGTTTTTAACAAACCTGATTTGCTAATTTCACATTTGTTTTAGTCCTAAACCATTTTAAAACAGAAAACACACAGTCCTAAACCATTTAAAGACCAGAGTTTTAATAGCAGATCTCAACATGATTATTGTGTGTGTGTGTTCAGATTCACAACAACAGTTTTCTGATATGATGTTCCAAATAGGTACAACTTGATTATTGTGTGTGTGTGTTCAGATTCTTAACATGATGTAACTAAGAAATGTAATGATACTTTGTAAAACACAGATTCTCAACTTTTGGTTAGATCGCGGTATTCAGTTTTAGCGCAATGTGGTCCGATGTCAACTTATAATGCGGTATATGAGCGTTCATTGGTGGCAACAACCAATGCAATTGTATTGTATGAGAGAGCCAACGTGTACTGGAGTTTAATTTGTTGTTTAAAAACCCATGTGTTTAAACGGTTAGATATATAAAAAAATCACTAAGTTTGTACGCAAATATTGAAGTAAAATCAAGCCTTACCAAGAAGTAAAATCACTAAGGGTCTGTTTCGTATGGGGTAATGGAATGAACAAGGGAACGGAATGAGCGGGGGAATGGAATGGTCGAGGGAATGAAATGAATCATTACCATCCTATCGTCATGTTTGGTTACTATGTGGGAATAGAATAAATCATTGTTTTGTGTTGTTTGATGGTTACAACAAATGAAGTAACTGAATAGAATTTTACTAATATTTTGATTTAAAATTCTTATATTTTTTATATTTTTATATTCTAATGTTTTAAATTTTAATTTTTTTTAATTTTTATTAATTTATTTTTATATATATTTTTAATTTATTTGTTTTTATTTTTTTCTAATTAATTTCATTTTTATTTATTGTTACATTTTTATTTTTTTATTTTTATTTTTCCCTTATATTTTTTATTTATTTTTCTTTTTATTCTTAACTTTTTTCCATAAAAATTAAAGAAGAAATCTAATTGGAAATGAAAATTTAATTCCATTCCTTGAAGGAATCGAAAAAAACGCGACTCCCCTATGGAATGAAAATCTTTAAAAATGGAAGGAATCTCATTACTTATGTAATGGTCCATTCCATTCCAATGTGCAACCAAAATGTCATTTTTCATTCTCACGTAATGACTCATTTCATTCAACCCTCCATTCCTGCATACCAAATGCTACCAAAGTTTGTATATAACTATTATACAAGTTTTCCTATTAGAGCGTTGCCGCTAGAAGCATGTGTCGTCGTGCAGTGATGTCCAGTGTATAATAACCTCAATGCCGCTACATACACAATATTACAGTAGATGATGACAAAAGATTAGAAGAAAATACACTATAAAGCTACCTCGTATAGCTTATCGTGGTTAGTAGGTCACAAAACAAAATCATGGAAACAATCCCTCCGCTACATACACATATATTTAATTTTAATAAATATAAACTCATTTGATTCGAGTTAGTAAAGCATGAACAAAGATGGGTTTTCATATACAAACAATCTCCTACCATCTTTGACTGGTAAAAAATGTATGACTAATTGACTGCCATCATCTAAACACAA
>JBCNJP010000025.1:5438332-5465332 GCA_039602395.1 Deinandra increscens subsp. villosa | reverse complement strand
GGATATGCTAAGAGCATGTGTGATAGATTTCGAACCCAAGTGGGACGAGCACCTCCCTCTTGCCGAATTCTCTTATAACAACAGTTATCACACCAGCATCCAAGCCGCCCCTTTTGAAGCACTTTATGGGAGAAAGTGTAGATCCCCACTCTGCTGGACTGAGATTGGAGACAGTCAATTAACTGGCCCCGAGTTAATCTTTGAAACGACTGAAAAAATCTTTCAAGTCTGTGATCGCCTAAGAGCTGCCCGAGACAGGCAAAAGAGCTACGCCGACAACCGACGCAAACCCTTGTCCTTCAAAAAGGGTGATCGCGTCATGCTAAAAGTGTCACCTTGGAAAGGTGTCATCCGGTTCGGCAAACGAGGAAAGCTCAACCCTCGTTACATTGGTCCCTTTGAAATCACCGAAACCATCGGACCAGTAGCTTACCGTTTAAATCTGCCCGCCGAGCTAAGCAGCGTCCACAATGTCTTCCATGTCTGTAATCTTAAGAAATGTCTATCTGATGAAACCCTCATCGTTCCCCTTGACGAAATTCAAGTGGACGAGACCCTACACTTCATTAAGGAACCCGTGGAGATACTTGACCGAGAAATTAAGAAGCTGAAGCATAGCCGCATTCCCATAGTCAAGGTACGATGGAACTCTAGGCGAGGACCAGAGTACACGTGGGAACGCGAGGATCAAATGCGCCGAAAGTATCCACGTCTGTTTGAAAACGTCGCATCCACTAGTAACCAAAGCTGAATTTCGGGACGAAATTCTTCTAACTGGGGGAGAATGTGACAACTGGACCAAAAATCAGGTCAAACCTCTCTCCGTTGACTTTTGTTGACTTTTAATTTCGTTATAATTACGTGATTTACTGCTTTAAATTTGCATGATTAACTGTGATTAATTTAACGATCAACCGAAACGACATTCGCGTTAAACAACTGTGAAATATGAATGTTTCATATTATAATTAATGGAATTTTAATGGTAAGAAATTAAATATAAAATTTTGACATTTTATATTTTATCAAACCGATTCAAACTATTAAGACATTTCATGAACTTAAGACAAGTACAAAACGTTGCGTTGTCAAGACTTAACCACATTGCCAAACGTTTAGCCTATTGGGCCCGGTAAGCCCAATAACCCCAAAAACGTCCGGATTGACTCGAAAACTTAACCGAAGGTTCATCTCGACTAACCGAGTAAAACCCCCAACCCGGAAACCCGACCCGCGGCCCGATACGCATTGGGCCAAACCGGCCCAAGTCCTTTCTTTTCTCCTTCGCGGCCCGCATCCACAAACCCGACCCAAGCCGAGAACCCGGCCCGACCGAGAACCTGGCCCGACCCGGGTTGCAGCCCAACTCGACTGGGCTTCGGCCCAGCCCTCTTTCCGAAACAAATGGGCTTCGGCCCATTCTCCTTTCTTAACCCGATTGGGCTCCGGCCCAATTAAAAACAAATTTAATAATTTGTTCTAAACCCACCATTGTTTATAAATTTTATAAAACTAACACAATTCTTTACCCACTAATATTTTTATAAAACTTGGGTTAACAACATTTACAAAATAAAAATCATCATTCAATTGGATAAAATATACTTGGAGTATATTTTAAAAAGTTGTGATTTTTATAAACTCCTAACCACCTTTTATTTTATAAAAAGCTTCTAAACTTTTATAAAACTTATAAAATTAGCAACCTACTCTTGGATTAAGCTAGAGAGCTTGTAAGCTTGATAACACACTAAAACACAATGGTCATTAACCTTAATCAAGCCTATAAAAAGGAGGCTAAGCCCCTTGTCCCCTTTGCACCAACACAACCATCTCTCCCTCTTGTCCCCTCCCTAAGAACCGGCCACCACCACCACCGCCGGCTGCTGCCGCCACCGAGCCACCTTCCGCCGCTGGACCCCACTGCTCCGCCACCCCAGCCCCGTCGCACGCCGCCCCAGCCCCGCCGGAAACCACCACCACCCTCCATTCTCTCGGTTTACTCTCACAACCCATTGTGAGTGTTCTAAAACCCATCTCTTCTATGTTTTCTATCATATTTCACCACCCAAATGAAAACCCCAAGTCTTGACAACTAACCATCATGATCTAAATCTAAAATCTTTTATGTTTGAATGCTTGGTTTGCAAGAAACAACTAACTAAACTCTCTTCTTAATCTCCATTCTTTCAAGATCATTGGTGAAACACATTGTGAACCCTTTTGGATAGTAGCATATGTGCACCTTGATCAAGCTTATGAAATCCAAGGATTTCATAGTTAGTTGCTTGCAAACCCAAGCCTCTTCATAAATATAAATATGGAAATCAAAGACTAAATAATATTACTTGTTATTATTTGTTTTTGGTCCTAACACATGTATTAGTGTTAGTAGATTTATTATTTATTTTTGCTCCTAACACATGTATTAGTGTTAGTAGATGATTTATTTATTTTGGTCCTAACACATGTATTAGTGTTAGTAGATTTATTATTTATTTTTGGTCCTAACACATGTATTAGTGTTAGTAGATGATTAATTATTTTTGGTCCTAACATGATTATGTTAGTAGATATGTTTATTATTTCATGTGACTTATTAATGTATTAGTTAATAAAAATATAAACCATGTTATATTTAGTTAACTAGCTACATTACACAAAAAAAATGAACTAAATCATGGACATTAGAAATAAACTTTAATCACTAAGGTAACTAGTGATTTATAAAAATGGACCAAAGAATATATTTCTTAAAATGGTCATGTAACATATTTAATGTGTTACAAATGATTGGACAAAAAGAATAAAATTTATTACTTGATTTAATAAGAATAATATTTATGTCAAATGATTAATTTGACATAAATACTTGGATTTATTACAAGTTTTAACCTTTCTTAAAACTTGCTAGAAAAGGACATTTTTATATAAAAAGTCACATTTGGAAATAAATATTTTTATGAAAGATTTTATAAAAATAAATCAATGACAAATCATTGGCTTTAAATGTTTACATGGACTTTTAATATTACTTTGATGAAAACAAAGTATCCAAAAATGAACTAACGTTCGTTGGAGATTTTAAAATAAAAGTCAAGTTTTATAAAGACAACGTTATATAAATCCAAGCGTCGCTAAGATATCATGAGAAACATATATTTCATGTAAGTGAAATGTTAAACACTTTCGAAAATAAATGATTAAATACTAGGAACTCAAATGTTTTTTCTAAAGGTTCATGTTTTAAAAATAAGACAAACGTTAATAACTATTCTTGACAAAATAATTATATAAACCATGTTTTATTTACCAAGGGATTGTTAATTATAATTATTTAAAATAATTATAACTTGCAAGATTAACGAATCAAACAAGTAATTATTTAATTAAAAATAATTATTCGAACTTGTGAAAATAATAATAAACATTATTATTTCTTTTTAACTTAATGTTCAAGACTTGATTGAATTATTGAAAATGATTATTTGTTTCTATTTATTGAACATAAATATGAATAACCATGAACGTATTTATTTAATAAATACAAGTTAACGAGTTTTCAATAATACAAACGAACTTAAAACGTCAAGACTTGACCGGTATCACTTGGGTGACTTATGTTACTCAAATGATCATAGACCTTATGCATATGTTTACTAAATGATTTAGGACGTTACGTGCTACCGTCCTTCACTGCTTATTTACCGCTTATCTGCTGAATCTGTGAGTTTCACGGCCCCTTTTTCCTTTTAACTGTTTTATACTTGGGGGAGAAATCATGAAAAACTGATTAAATGCTTTTTACTTAATATTATGGTTTATTTGTTAGCCGTATGACTACTTGTTCTCTTACTGATTGCCTAACTTGGTACATTATCGTTATAAACGTTTGTACAACCGAAATCCCATCATTAATTGATTTCAATTAATTCTGTATGAAACGATAGCTAGTGAATAGATCTATTTGGGTTGACAACCCTACCCTAACTGGTAGCTCCAGTTCTGACTCCGGATTGTCTGGGGGTACACGTCAGTTATTCTGCTCTGTTTAACATCTCTGGACAAGAGATGCTGGGTGGGTAAACCGTTAGTATTTGAAATCAAGGTTCAGGTGAGATCATACATCCACAACAATAAACCCTGATAATATTTAAGTATACTGAAAACTGTTTTACAACTGTTTAACTGATGAGTCCTAAACTTGTGAACCTCACCAACTTTATGTTGACCCGTTTTATATTCATGATTTCTTAGGTAATTGACGAAACTCTCTGAAGACATGCAAATGGGGCTTACAAATGCTATCGGACCTGTCCTTGGAGTCATAGTCCCAACTATCCAATTTAACCGTTTCAGGCTTTTAATAATTGTTTAAGACTTATGTTTTTAAATTGTAAGACATTATCGTTTCCACTATCTTTTCCGCTGCAATGAAATGAATTAATGTTTTATGAAGTTTTTAAATTATTAGAAGTTGTTCTATGTATCCTCGACTATGATTCCATTCTGGCTCACACCCGATACCGTTGACCGGGGTGTGACATGGTGCGACTAAGAAAAAAAATATTAACTCATACTAAAAGTATGAGTTTTTTTTGTGATGCACATGTGCACCACACAAAAAAAAAATTTAAAATAAAAAAAGCGTTAAGTTTTTTTAAAACTTTAATAGGATTAAAGATAATATAATTTTAAGACTTTTGGTGCAAATTTTTTAAAAAAATATTAACTTATGAAAAAGTTATGTATGTTTTAATATTTGTTTACGCAGTTCTCACAAAAAAAAGGGTGTTTTCGCAGAATCTTTCCCCTATATGTATATATATATATATATATATATCATTTGAGAACCAATTGGGTTTGAGAACTAAAAAGAACTAATTTGAGCCACAAGTTTATTTACATGTATCCCCCCTCCCATGAATTGTAGTGGTCCACCCCTGAAATTTGTGGTTGAGATTTAGTTCTTAAAAGCTCTCAAAACAAAAAGTTCTCATTTGAACCTAACCCTATATATATATATATATATATATAGGGTTAGGATACTGCAAAAAACACATCTTTTTGTAAAAACTGCGAAAACACATATTAAAACTCACGTAACTTTTTTCATACGTTAACGATTTTTCATAAAATGTGCGCCCAAAATCATAGAATTACGTTATCTTTAATTCTGGAGTAAAATATTTAAAAAAATTTAGTGTTTTTTTTCGTGTGATGCACATGTGCATCATATAATTAAAAATAGTTATAAAATGTTATTTTCTTTCTTTAAATCTAAAGATAACATAACTATAAGATTTAGGATGCAATTCGTTTTTAAACCTATTAATGTATATCAAATGTATGAGGGTTTTTTTTTTTTGTATGATGCACATGTGCATCATTCAATAAAAACGCAAAAAATTTATGAAAATATATAACATATGGTGCGACTAAGAAAAAAAAATATATCAACTCGTACTAAAAGTATGAGTTTTTTTTTGTGATGCACATGTGCACCACTCAAAAAAAAAAACAAAAAAAACGTTAAGTTTTTTTTAAACTTTTATAGGATTAAAGGTAACATAATTTTAAGACTTTCGGTGCAAATTTTTTTGAAAAATATTAACGTATGAAAAAGTTATGTAGGTTTTAAGATTTCTTTACGCAGTTCTCACAAAAAAAAGTGTTTTCGCAGGATCCTTCCCCAATATATATATATATATATATATATATATATATATATATATATATATATATATAGGGGAATGATCAAATAAAAACAAGATGTTATTGCGAAAACACGAAAACAAATATTAAAACCTCTATAACTTCCTCATACGTTAATAATTTTTTAAAACATTTGCACCAAAAGTCTTAAAATTATGTCACCTTTAATTCTGGGAAAAAAAATTAAACATATAAAATTCGTGATTTTTTTATTATTGCACATGTGCAATGATACGTATTAATTATATTACACATGTGCAATATTAACAAAAAAACATTAATTTTTTTTTTAAATTTTTTCAACAATTAAAGATAACAGAATTATAAGATCTATGGTATAATTTTTATCAAAAATATTAACGTATGAAAAAATTATAGAGGTTTTAATATTATTGCACATGTGCAATAATAATTTTTTATTGCACATGTGCAATAATAATTTTTTTTTTTAAAAACGTAGAATTTTTTTTAATTTTCTCCAGAATTAAAGATAAAAGAATTATAAGATTTATGGTGCAATTTTTTATAAAAAATTTTAACATATGAAAAAGTTATAAAGGTTTTAATATTATTGCATATGTGCAATAATAATAATAAAAAAATTATTGCACATGTGCAATAATAATTTTTTAAAAAATTTTGATTTTTTTTTAAAAAAATTTCCAGAAATAAAGTTAACATAATTTTAAGGATTTTGGTGCAAAATTTTTAAAAAAATATTAACGTATGAAAAAGTTATAAAGGTTTTAATATTTGTTTTCGTGTTTTCGCAATAAAAGTTGTTTTCACATGATGCTTACCCTATATATATATATATATATATATATATATATATATATACTACTATATAATGTATATTGTTCAAAATGGCATTTTCGTAATTAATAGCTTCTTAAAATTAAGACGCATTCCTATTTTAGCTTGAGTCTCATTGTCGATCCATACTCTCCTCAATTTTATTTCCCGTTCCAGTGTTATTGCAGCAAGACATCCACGACCTCTTTTTGAACCGGCGCCTACAGCCTTGCTTTTGCAGAGAGAATCACCCTTTTGAGGGTGACTTCACATCCCTATCACGACAAGAATCTCCTCTTTAAGCTATTCCTGCACTTCCTTTTTGCTCTTCAAAAGTAAAAAAACCCTAATCTCATAAAAAACCCATCTTGAATTCAACCCTTAAAACCAATGTGAATTTGGCGGTGTTATGATCAATTTGAATTTTGAAACCTTGTGTCCTTGCTTCAGATTTGTGGGGTGAGGGAAGAAAACGACGATGATAGATAATAGCATCGCAGAGGCCTCCGATTTCTCTAAATTTTGTTTTGAACTGAATCTTCTAATTCCAATGCTCATGGTTCTCTTCTTGCTGTCGTTTGAAGCCGTTGATCGGTGAGCGCTTCTCAGTTCGTTTTCAGTTTTCTTCGATTTATACGCTTATTAATCTCATACTTGCTTCGGTTTGGAGTTCTAGCTGTCATTGTAGCCTTGATTTTTTGCTTAATGTGGGATGGTCGTTGCTATTTGAAGTCGTTTACTGGTGCTCTTTTCCGTTTTTTTTAATTTGCACTGTTATTACTCTCATTCTGCCTTCGATTTGCCATTGTAGCTTTGATTTCTACTTAATTTGGGATGCTCTGTACATTGTCATTCCACTCTTAGTTAAGGCTTCCTGGTACTGGTTATTTTGGTTTGTAGCCTTGATTTCTACTTAATTTATTTGCAAAACTAGATGTTTTCTATGTTTTTGGTTTGGTTAATTAGCATATGTTTTTGACTTTTTGTGTGTTGTTTTGGCTTTTGTATAGATTTAAATTTTGTAGTTTGATAGTTAGTGCAACCTTTAACTGTGGCTGCATAGGGATTTCAGGCTAACATCATGAGGTTGCTTTATGCAGGGGGTCACAAATTCCTTGCTGGTGTGTCACTTTGGGCTGCTGTGTTATTTTTTTTAGTCTTTCTAAATTGCAATGTGGCTGGGCTGTTTTGTTTTCTGAAGACCTTTTTTGAGCATTATCTTTGTGATAACTGATCTAAAAACAGAGCTGCAACCTTGGAGGTGCCACAGAGGACACATATAACAGCCAGACAGCGCAAAACTTTAGGAACTGAGACTGAGAATTCTTCATCTCAAAATCCAGTGAGACCGACGATACCCGACACTCCAACATTTGAGGTATAATACCTACTAAAAGTCAATTATGTAAATGTTTTAGAGGTAGCAGGTATAAACATGGTTGCTTTATAACCAGTTCTGATCCACAAAATCCATATATTATGATATGTATCATATTATTTTTATTGGCAGCATTGGACTTCTATGGAGCCTTTAGGTCCCGGACATATGAGTAAATGCCTCACACGGGTTCTATACTCCTAGAATTGACTTCTAAAGATAAGATCATTGCTGATAACTCCATATAAGTTAAAGGTTTGTGCTGACTTTTATTATCAAAATGTTCAATTTACGTTTTATGTCTTTGTATTTAATGCATTATTGTATAAGGCTGGGAAATTACACCATATATTGCTGTTAAATACACCATACATGGCTGTTAGAGGTGTTGAGGCTGGTGTGATCAAGTCTGGTATTATTGTCACCTTTGGACATTATGGGTTGACGATTGAAGTCAAGTCTAATGAGATGTTCTCCCCGATGGGTGGTGACAAAGTGGGGTTCAATGTCAAGAACGTTGTTATTTAAATATGTTGCTGGAAATGGGTTCCACATTGTATGCGCTCATACCGACAGTCCCTGTCTTAAACTAAAGCCTATTTCAAAGGTACATGGTCATTAGTTGTTGTGTAAATCATATATATTCATAAATGTCTGCCTTCAAAATTCAGGATTCAAGATTTGAATGTATTTTTGTTTGTTTTTTCTCAGGGATCCATCTGCATAGGGTATTGATGCCATTACATTGACAGATTCTTTACCCAAATCGGCCCTTCATAGAGGAAGGGTTCATAACTGCCATGTATATTTGTGCTAAATTATGTTTTGTGTTTTTTAGCTAATTAATGTTGTTTGGTTTTTGTAGGGGTTATACAGGTGCAAAGCTTACCAACAATATTATTCCATGGTCATGGTTGCCTGTTGCACTTTGCCTACTCTAAGAGGTAGAGTTCGTTATATTTTTAGTTGATTTAATTTTATAGTAATTTTCTCTCTTGAAATTGCATTCTCTTCAACATATCACTATGTAAAATGAGAGTTCATTCAACATGGTTCTTAATTTTGATTCTTTACGTGAAGTGTGTGTAGTCAGCACCAAACAAAAAGAAGAGGATATTCTGTTGGCATTCTTATTATCTTATGTTGTTTCTCTCCGTAATGAATTTAATTGATGTAATTTAATCGCATGTTCTTTCAAATCCTATTTTCATCAATTTATTTCATAACATATTCCTTTTTAACAATCACATAATAAATTGTGTCCTATGATCGTTTCACTTTTCTTTGGTGTGAAATATTTTTTTTTGTAAATTAACTTCTGTAGAGAAGAAGATATATGGATAGGTTGTTTGCCGCAACTCTCGAATGGTGCATCTATAATTGTGAGCATTGCAAACTCATATATGTCTCTAATGATATCATCATTCATCTCTAAGGTACATACGAAATACGTACGTTAGGCTTTGAGGTTTTCAAATTTAATGTTCTATTATGTTCGGTGGCAGGATTAGAGATGAAAATGATACGCATCATCCAGTGAGAATATAACTAACTATCAAGTAAACTTCATTTGGACTTTAATTGTCCTTTTTTTCAAAAATGCTTAATTCACAAGGGAAAAAAGGTGGTTGTTAAGGTTTTAAATTATACGATTCTTCAAACATTTATGGTAAATATATGCCTACGAAAACATTATGTACACCCAAAAAAATAACCGATGTGCCTAAGTGATTCACATAATCACATGTGTTCCTGGACGGTCACAAGGACCGAAGACAAAAAAGAGCTTCCAATAAGTGGATCAGAAAACAGCAAGAACAAAAGGAAGAAGCTATGTGCTCAACCCAATTACACCTGAAGAGTTAACAATTTTCTGTTCAACATATCCTTTATGTGACAACCTATTATGCACATTGATATCTTGATGAGTGGATGTAGATTTCATGAATAATATATACTGATGAGAAACTTAAAAGACGGATTATAAATAAAAGATAATGATATGTAGAGGGACGATGTGTATGGGAGAAAAATAACCGACATGAGGTAGCAACAACAAGATTAACATTAATATTATCGAAATAAAAAGATACTTATAATCTCACTAATTGATGTACCTTGCTTAAAAGATTTTAAGAGTCGTACATTGCCTAAAACAATTCATACGTTTAGAAGTGCTAACAATTTTTGTTGTGTTTTGTGTTTTGTTGTTTCTCAGATTATTTGTGACAGCTGTTGAGGCGCTTATCTATGTGATTCTCATTTTTAACCATCTTACAATTGCATTCTGATTTGCATTGTAAACATTTATTTTTGCGTTTAGATGATGGCAGTCAATTAGTCATACATTTTTTACCAGTCAAAGATGGTAGGAGATTGTTTGTATATGAAAACCCATCTTTGTTCATGCTTTACTAACTCGAATCTAATGAGTTTATATTTATTAAAATTAAATATATGTGTATGTAGCGGAGGGATTGTTTCCATGATTTTGTTTTGTGACCTACTAACCACGATAAGCTATACGAGGTAGCTTTATAGTGTATTTTCTTCTAATCTTTTGTCATCATCTACTGTAATATTGTGTATGTAACGGCGTTGTGGTTATTATACACTGGACATCACTTCACGACGACACATGCTTCTAGCGGCAACGCTCTAATAGGAAAACTTGTATAATAGTTATATACAAACTTTGGTAGCATTTGGTATGCAGGAATGGAGGGTTGAATGAAATGAGTCATTACGTGAGAATGAAAAATGATATTTTTGGTTGCACATTGGAATGGAATGGACCATTACATAAGTAATGAGATTCCTTCTATTTTTAAAGATTTTCATTCCATTGGGAAGTGGCGTTTTTTTCGATTCTTCAAGGAATGAAATTAAATTTTCATTTCCAATTAGATTTCTTCTTTAATTTTTATGGAAAAAAGTTAAGAATAAAAAGAAAAATAAATAAAAAATATAAGGGAAAATAAAAATAAAAAAATAAAAATGTAACAATAAATAAAAATGAAATTAATTAGAAAAAAATAAAAACAAATAAATTAAAAATATATATAAAAATAAATTAATAAAAATTAAAAAAATTAAAATTTAAAACATTAGAAAATAAAAATATAAAAAATATAAGAATTTTAAATCAAAATATTAGTAAAATTATAATCGGCCACTTCATTTGTTGTAACCATCAAACAACACAAAACAATGATTTATTCTATTCCCACATAGTAACCAAAATGACGATAGAATGGTAATGATTCATTTCATTCCCTCGACCATTCAATTCCCCCGCTGATTCCATTCCCTTGTTCATTCCATTACCCCATACCAAACAGACCCTTAGTGATTTTACTTCTTGGTAAGGCTTGATTTTACTTCAATATTTGCGTACAAACTTAGTGATTTTTTTATATATCTAACCGTTTAAACACATGGGTTTTTAAACAACAAATTAAACTCCAGTACCCGTTGGCTCTCTCATACAATACAATTGCGTTGGTTGTTGCCACCAATGAACGCTCATATACCGCATTATAAGTTGATATCGGACCGCATTGCGCTAAAACTGAATACCGCGATCTAACCAAAAGTTAAGAATCTGTGTTTTACAAAGTATCATTACATTTCTTAGTTACATCATGTTAAGAATCTGAACACACACACACAATAATCAAGTTGTACCTATTTGGAACATCATATCAGAAAACTGTTGTTGTGAATCTGAACACACACACACAATAATCATGTTGAGATCTGCTATTAAAACTCTGGTCTTTAAATGGTTTAGGACTATGTGTTTTCTGTCTTTAAATGGTTTAGGACTAAAACAAATGTGGACTAAAACAAATGTGAAATTAGCAAATCAGGTTTGTTAAAAACTCTAATTTATTTTTAAAAAATGTTGTTGTATTCTCTGCTGCTGCTGTTCTTATGAAGATTAAAACCTACAAATGATGTTTTGGTGTTCATTGAACCTCAGATTTTGATTTTAAAAGTACTATGTTATTACTGATATCTTAAAACTATGTCGATGACTTCTATCTTACAACTCATTTGGTTTAAATTACTATTTCTGTGACCAATATATATTTGAATTCGAGTGTTTGTTGTTATTTGTTTGAGTTTTAAAAAAACGAGTATCTCGATGTAAATTATTGTGCCGCCATAACAAGCGAACAAAAGACGAATAACACGCTATACAATGTCGCCGCCGCAACGCGCGGGCACACGGCTAGTATATATATATATATATATATATATATATATATATATATATATATATATATATATATATATAGGGCTAGGATCATGTGAAAACACACTTATTTTGCGAAAACGTGAAAACCGTATTAAGGAGGGTTACAATTGTAAATTTGCCTCCTATATTAATACCCGTCCCTTTCTCTCGGTTGACTTTCTCTCGTCACCGATATCCTCCTCCGCCGAACCTCACTCTAATTGACACCGTCTATCTCCGCCGAGATTCCTCCTCCTCAACCGCAATCCGCCCTTACTTTCCGGCCATGGAGTCTCTTGACCTTCGTTCTGCATCTCAGATCCGCAACGCTCACGAATCGAACACAAACGGTATGCATCTCGATTTTTTTTTATATTTTTTTCACGATTGTGTGTTTATTATTCGATCATCAGAATCCGAACGCGATTATCGTAATTAACTTTGTATTTGTTAAAATTTACCGGTTTTATTGTATTAGATGACAGAATCTGATCAAATCGTTAACTTATTAGCTTATTTTATCATCACCTGAAAACAGTTAATATACCTTACTTCGTAGTTGTTAAAATTGACCTAATTTAGAGACTTAATTAACATGTTCAAATCGAATCGTTAATTGAATAGTACATTCTATGATCATTAGTTATTTGAAAGGCAGTTAACCTAACTAACTACGTATTTGTTAAGATTAACCGGTTTTATCGTTTTAACTTACAGGTTCTGATCAGAGCGTTAATTTACCGGCTGTAAGGACAGATGATACAGCTGCAAGTGCGTCTGAAGAGTTTGTTGATGCGAGTTCTGATTTCGACATAAACTACGTTGACTCTCACAGCCTTCTTAACATTGTTAATGAGCCGAGCATGTCTGTTGATGAATCTTCTACATCTTCTAGTACCTTGCCTGAACCAGAACCGATACTTTCGTATTTTGCAGATGAACATCGTGGTATGGCTATTTTTCTCCACTAGTTCACGTGTGTACCATAGTTAATTTACTGTTTATAACATATTTAACCAATCGCATCAATACCTTTTAATGATTACATACTGTTTACATATGTTGTTGTTTCCACATTCTACTAATCTTATGTTACTTTAATATTAAACGACATGTTACACTTGTGTATCGTATACCAAATGTTTACTAAATGATTCGTGTGTATGTTTTATGTGTATGTGTTTGCTACACATACTGTTTATTCTATTTTTATGCCGTGTTTACCTGATAATCCGTTATAATTCCGTTGAATATTACATTTTGTTTATAGACTTCAAACCTAACTGTGATGCACATGTGAATTGTATACTATACCTTGACATGCTGTATGACGTATGTATTTGTTGTGTTACTGTTTAACAGGTGGATCATCTAGCCGTGTGTTTCTAACGCCTAATGGTACCAAGTTCTGGAAACCTAACGTTGACGAGTCGCTTGTGCCTGTTATTGGTACTGTTTTCGCCAGTTGGGATGATGTTGTTGCATTGTATGATACGTATGCTGAGAAATCTGGATTTTCCACACGCTTGGGAACTCATCGGAAAGTCCATGATGTTACTACTTCCCGTATCATTAAATGTAACCGTTCCGGGAAGCCACAGTTGAAAAGGTTCGATTCTACGGATCCGGCTGCGCTATCAAAGTTTAAAAGCTCTCGATCCCAAATGTGTGGTTGCACCGCGTGCATTCGCGTTAAGTTTGATCCAGAATCCAAGTTATACACACTTTATTCGTTCGTTGATTATCACAACCATGAAATGTATGGCAAAGAGTTCATTGAGTTTTCCAAGAAACGTAGAAAGGTTGATTTCACGACTCACCAGTTTGTACATGAGATGAGTTTACACAAGATTGGACCAAACATCTCTCATAGGGTTCAGTGCACCTTGAAAAGAGGACATCAAAATGTTCGTGGAACTGTGACTGATTACAAGAATATTAGTCATGATATTCGTCTTTTTATCGGTGATAGGGACGCCCAGATGATATTAGACACGTTGCGTTCTCGGTCAGAAAACTTGCATAACTTTTTCTTCGAGTACGTTGTTGACGGACACGAGCTCCGCTCGCTTTTTTGGGCCGACGATGTGTCGAGATGCAACTATGAGACATTTGGCGACGTTCTGGCTTTTGACGCCACTTACAAAACTAACCAGTAAGGCCTTTAACGTTCCTCTTTTTTTTTTTTTTTTTAGTTGGTGCTTACCTTTTTTATTTAATATGTTGTTGTCTAATTTGTTACCTTTTCCTAATTTTTTATTTATTTTTTATCAGGTATTGCATGATTTTTGTGCCCTTCACCGGTGTTGACCACCATAAGAAATGTGTAACCTTCGGTGTTGCCCTGCTTTTTGATGAGTCCACTGAATCATACACATGGCTCCTTCAAACGTTCTTGAAAGCACACGGGAAGCAACCTAGGCTAGTTTTAACAGATCAAGATGCTGCGATGGAAAAAGCGATTATTGCTGTTTTTACTAGCTCTACACACCGTCTCTGCATGTGGCACATCATGCGTAAACTTCCTGCTAATGTATATTCTTGTGATCCTACATTATAACAGTATATTTGTTATATTATCCTCTGTTTCTTATCACCTTATTGAAAAAAAGAAAAACAAAAAAAAAACTGTTTAATGTTCACCTCGACTAATTGCATATTGGCGATTGACATTTGCATCATTAATGTTATTTATGTTCATTTTCAGGTTACAGGCGGCGTTGTAGAAAACACTGATCTGCGCAAACGCATACACAAACTTGTTTGGAATTTGATCATCGACCAAGATACTTTTGAAGAAAAATGGGCGGCTTTGATTGACGAGTTTGATTTGTCTTCCAATACCTGGCTTCAACAGATGTTTGCTATAAGATCCGATTGGGTTCCTTGTTATTTTAGGGACATCCCCATGTGTTGCTTGATGAAGACCACCTCAAGATGTGAAAGTTCAAACGCCCTTTTTAAAGTCAATTCTAGCGCTTCTAACACACTCCTGCAGTTTTTGATGTGTTTCGACACAGCAATTGATGGCCAGCGCTACAATCAGCGCAAAATGGAGTTTGATACCAACATGACTACCCCTGTGCTCCGTACACCCTCGCCTATAGAAAAGCATGCCTCCACGTTGTACACCCTTTCAATATTTAAAGAAGTTCAAAAAGAAATCGACAGGAGTGTCAATTACTGCTCAATAGGAGAGACGCGCATTTTGGGTGATACCAAGATCTACACGGTTGCACATACAAACAAACAATTCAAGCATGTGAACCAATTTGAGGTACATTATCTGTATTGCCTTTTTTAATTTTATTGTTTTATATTATTATTATTATTGCTATTTTTTCTTTTTTTTTTATTATTTTTTTATGATATCTTTTGTTTTATCAAATCTTTTACGTACATCATATTATTTCGCGATACACCTGTGTTGTATGTACATTTTATTTGTCATATATCAGCATCCTTAAAGTACACGTGTGTACCGTGTTTTTTGACACTCTCATGTTTATATGCAGGTTACATTTGACACTGTCAATCACACAGTTGAATGCGGTTGTATGTGCTTTACTAGAATTGGGTACCTTTGTAGACACGTGTTCCATGTTTTCAGGTTTAACCAAATAAACAGGATACCCGACCGCTACATTTCAAACCGGTGGTTGCGTAATTGTCACACCCCCAAAATACCACTAACGGAGTTTATACCGTTAAGGGGCGCGACTAGACCAGGATCCACAACCATAGTTACAAATACTAAACGAATCAGGGTTAGTTCAAACACAAGTTATAAATCAAAGTCTTAAATTACATACGCAGCGGAAAAATAATTGTCCTTAGCACTAACCACGTGCTTTACATAAATGTTGTTTAAATTCCCAATTTAGTTTAAATAAAAGTAAACATCCTCTGTGCCATGCCAACCTCCAGCGGATACTCCTTAGCGATCTGCAAAAGTTTAAACCACGCAAGTGTCAACCTAACGGTTGGTGAGTTCACAGTGGGCTTGTCATGCATTGGCCCGGTCTCATAATCATAATTCGTGTCAAGGTATACTTACAAGTTATTTATTTGTGAAAAGCAATGCTCGTAATTAAATCTCAGTTTATAAATGGTTTGTCCGTGACCTACGTCATCGGGTATGTACTAGTTCCGTAAAGTTAAAGGACTCAACCGATATCGCGGGTAGCTAATCCGTTGTTCCATGCTCTAAGGAAGTTTGTACCAATGCTGACTTATTTTGTGGGGGCCGAGCCATCCCGTACGGTGCGGACCTACGTCATCGCGGTTTTTGCCTCCCCCGTGTCCTCTCGGGACCACGGTCAAATAGGCTGATATTGTTCCTCCGTGCACTCCCCGTGCCACGGGGCGGAGTTTGTCAAACTCCAGTAGATCTACCCAACATCCCCTCGCTTTCACAAATTAATGGCACAATTAAGTTGAGGACTTTTAAGTTATAAGGCATCCTTAGAAAACATGTGATATCATGTGGTTCAGACTTTAACCTACACTAGCCATATTAAAACGTTTTCAGTTTCGTTTCAGAAAAATAGTTTGTTTGTAGTCCACAAGTGTTTCCCATAAAACACTTCAGTTCATCAAGTGGGTGCCGAGCATCCCGAGTTCTCTTGTTCATTGGTAGGTGCCTAGCACTCTAGAGCTTATCAGCATTGTTTTTCGTTAAGTTATTCGGTGTGGCCCAAACGGACTCACAGTAAGCGGGTTAGTGACACTCACCTTGGGTTGCACTGCTACACTTGCTAAGTATCCAAGTTATGTTTGCTTAACGAAGACCTAGAACACGTTTAGGTCTTAAGTATTAGTTTCGTGTCTAATCTTTACTTAACGTCACTATGGCCCATAACATAGCACGTTGCAACTATGACTCGACATACCGACACACGACACCAATGGTTGATCATAAACAAGGGTTCATATAAATCAGATATCAAACATGTTTCATCATGGCAAAATCATGTAAGTCATGGCATAACACTTAAGGAAATTTCACAAGTTTGGTTTTTAGGTCAGGTCTTAGTTTCGCTAGCACAGTTTCGCTAGGCAGTTTCGCTAGGTGCACGGGCAGCACTTTCGCTAGGCAATGCCCGGTGACACAGTTTCGCTAGGCTAGTTTCGCCCGAAACTGCTGACGCAGTTTCGCTAGCCTAGTTTCGCTGGGAAACTGGTTTGAACTTTCGTTCAGGTATTTCGCTCGGTAGTTTCGTTCGAGCTGGTCTGGTCTGGTTACCCAGCGACACTATAGTTTCGCTGGGTAGTGTCGCTGGAAGGAGATATAGTTTCGCTACTTAGTTTCGCCCAGAGAACACGCAGTTTCGCTGGTCGCGAAAAACATACGGATTTGCCTAAAAATCAACCTAACAGCTTCTGATCTTACATGCAATTCATTATTTAGCATTCATAGGCATTTACTAACATAAATCAAGCAACTTTAACACGTTTAACATGCATTTTGTCATCAAATCTCTAAAAACACTTCTAAACCCTAAAATGACCAAAATTGCATAAATCATCATCATGGTTTGTTTTTACACGTAAAGTTTCTGACTTTATGGTAGATCTAGCATTCCTAAGCAACATATTAAGAGATCAAGTGATTTCATGTAGGTTTAGGCATGCTTTTAAGAGAAATACAAAGAAAACACATGAATGGTGGTTTTTGGAGACTCACGGTTTGATCTTAGGATCCGGATGAATGATCTTCGAGGCTGAGATCTTGGTAATCCTTGGTGATCCTTAGCTGACCAGAAATCTCGAGGTAGGAGAGTGTGTGTGTGTTTGTTGTGTGGTTTAAGCAAATGAGGCTACTAGGGTTTATTAGGATTATTTATATCAGAGGCTAGTTTCGCTGGCAGTTTCGCTGGCCAGGCGAAACTAGCTCTGGTCTCGGGTACATTGATTAGTCTAGCCTGCTACCGGGCGAATCTGTAGTTTCGCTCGGTAGTTTCGCTGACTACTAAATTTAGGCAATTTTCACATAATCAAGTTTTTACAATTAATCATGCTATTCACAATAATAAGTCATGTATTTAAATCACATTGCACATAAAGACAATCAATGATGAACACATAACACATATGGACGGGTTCGGTGATCAACCAAAGGTCGTGGACGTATTCGGCCTAGTTAAGCATTAGTTACTAAGTTAACACTTATAATCGTAACTAACGGATTTGTCTAACGGAAGTTAACCTTGAAATTCTCGGGTGTCACATCATTCCCCTGAAATTGGAATTTTCGTCCCGAAAATTATTCTTGTGTCGTAGCGTTCGCAGCATCAGCTGTCGTCGTTGCTATCGTCGCTGGGGAAAGAAAGCAAAAAGTTTTAGGGTTGTCACATCCTCCTCCTGTTAAGGAATTTTGGTCCCCAAAATTAAATTATACCTTGAGTTTCTGTGGACGTTTGCTCAAACAAGTGAGGATACTTTTTCTTCATCTGATCCTCACGTTCCCAAGTATATTCAGGTCCACGCCTTGAGTTCCATCGCACCTTGACGATCGGAATCTTGCTACGTTTGAGGGCTTTCTCCTCGCGTCCCATGATTTCTACTGGTTGCTCAATAAATCTCAGATGTTCGTCAATTTCCAATTCCTCCAAGGGAATTATTTCGATGTTTTCAGCCAGACATTTCTTTAGATTGGAAACGTGAAACACGTTGTGAACTCCATCGAGTTCAGCAGGGAGTTGAAGTCGGTAGGCCACCGGGCCTACTTCCCCAATAATTTCAAACGGACCGATGTAGCGAGGATTTAACTTTCCACGCTTCCCGAAGCGTATCACTCCCTTCCAGGGAGATACCTTCAACAATACTTTGTCACCCACCTCAAACTTTAGAGGTTTTCGGCGTTTGTCGGCGTAACTCTTTTGTCGATCACGCGCTGCAGCTAGCCGTTGCCTGATTTGAATAATTCGCTCGGTCATATCATGGATAACTTCCGGTCCAGTGAGCCCTTTCTCACCCGTTTCAGCCCAACACATGGGCGATCTACATTTTCTGCCATACAGTGCTTCGAAAGGTGCAGCACCTATACTTGAATGATAACTATTGTTGTAAGAGAACTCCACCAGTGGAAGGTGAGTCTCCCAATCTTTCCCAAAGTCAAGGACGCAAGCTCGGAGCATATCTTCTAAGGTTTGAATCGTTCGTTCCGTCTGACCGTCAGTCTGCGGGTGATAAGCTGTACTCATGTCTAGTCGGGTTCCCAATGCTTCCTGCATTGATTGCCATAATCGGGAAGTATATCGAGGATCTCGATCGGAAATGATAGTCTTAGGCACACCGTGAAGCTTCACAATTTTGTCGATGTACAGCTTTGTTAATTTATCCATATTATCACTTTCCTTCATCGGGATAAAATGTGCAGATTTGGTTAACCGATCGATGACAACCCAAATCGCATCCGGTTGATTTGATCGATGAGGTAATCCCGTTACAAAATCCATGGAGATATCCTCCCATTTCCATTCTGGGATCTTTGGTTGTTGCAGTAAACCAGAAGGCTTTTGGTATTCAATCTTGACTCTTGAGCATGTTAAACACTTAGCCACATATCGAGCAATGTCGGCTTTCATATTCGGCCACCAATAAAGATTCTTCAAGTCCTGATACATTTTATCTGATCCGGGGTGTACCGAGTATCTTAACTTGTGAGCCTCGTCCATCACGAGCTCACGGAGATTTCCAAACAAAGGAATCCAGATTCAGTCATTATAGTACGTGAGTCCATCGGACTTAACTTCAGAATGGCCATCTACACCACGCAGTGCTTCAGCTGCGAAGTTTTCTGCTTTCAAAGCTTCTCGTTGGCAGTCACGGATTCGATCCGGCAATCCTGAATGTATTGTAAGTTGAAGCGCTCGTACCCGACGAGGCTTTTCGTACTCTTTTCTGCTTAGGGCATCTGCCACCACATTTGCTTTTCCTGGATGATATTTAATAGCCAAATCATAATCGTTCAGTAATTCAACCCACCTTCTTTGCCGCATGTTGAGGTCTTTCTGATCAAAGACGTGCTGTAAACTTTTATGATCGGTGAATATTGTGCACTTTGTTCCGTATAGGTAGTGTCTCCAAATCTTGAGTGCATGAACAACGGCTCCCATTTCCAAATCATGCGTTGTGTAGTTCTTTTCAGTATCCTTCAGTTGCCTGGACCCGTAGGCAATTACCTTGTCCCGTTGCATCAACACACAACCAAGTCCTTGAATCGATGCATCGCAGTAAACCACAAAGCCGTCAATTCCATCGGGTAACGCGAGAATTGGAGCTGAACATAACATGTCTTTAAGCGTTTGGAACGCGTGTTCTTCTTTTTCACCCCATCTATATTGCACTCCTTTGTGCGTTAAAGCTGTTAAGGGTTGAGCTATTTGTGAGAAACCCTTAATAAACCTTCGGTAATATCCGGCAAGTCCCAAAAATTGTCGGATTTCTGTTGGCGCTCTTCGGGTAGACCAGTTCTTTATTGCTTCCACTTTGGCTGGATCGACATGAATTCCTTCCTCATTAACAATGTGTCCAAGAAATTGGACTTCGCGGATCCAAAAGTCGCACTTTGAAAACTTGGCGTAGAGCTGTTCCTTGCGAAGCAATTCCAAAATAAGACGCAGATGCTCCTCGTGTTCTTCCTTTGTCTTAGAGTAGATCAAGATATCGTCGATGAAGACTATTACAAACTTATCGAGGTACGGCTTGCACACTCGATTCATCAGGTCCATAAACACAGCAGGTGCATTGGTTAGCCCAAACGGCATAACCAGGAACTCGTAGTGTCCATACCGAGTTCTAAAAGCAGTCTTAGGAACATCCTCCTCACGAACACGAAGTTGGTGATAACCAGACCGTAGATCGATCTTTGAGTAGTAGCTTGAACCTTGCAGTTGATCGAAGAGATCGTCGATTCGAGGAAGTGGATACCGATTCTTGATCGTAACTTTGTTGAGCTCTCGGTAGTCGATACACATTCGGAACGTACCATCCTTCTTCTTAACGAATAATACCGGTGCTCCCCACGGAGACGAACTGGGACGAATAAAACCCTTGTCGAGTAGCTCTTGTAGTTGCGCGGAGAGTTCGTTGAGTTCGCTTACAGCCAAACGATACGGAGCGCGTGCAATCGGAGCGGCACCTGGAGCCAAATCAATCCCAAACTCAACTTGTCGAAATGGAGGCAAACCAGGCAGATCTTCAGGAAATACATCTTGGAAGTCGCGAACTATCGGGTAATCATCAATTTTGCGCTCGGGATATGTCGTGTCAGTGACGTTTGCAAGAATCACGAAGTGACCCTTACGGAGGCATTTCTGGGCTTTAAGGAATGAAATAATGCCGGTGACTGTTCCACCTTTCTCACCTTGAACCGTTAATACTTTGCCGTCTTCGAGTGGAATACGAACCACTTTCTCCTTACATAAAATTTCAGCTCGATTATCAGATAACCAATCCATTCCTACTATGACGTCGAAACTACCAATCGGGAAAGGCATAAGGTCAATTCCTAGGGTATGGCCAGCTAGTTCTAACTTACAGCCCTTAACTATCTGAGTCGTATCATGAAGTTTACCATTTGCTAGTTCTACCACATATTTAGCATCTAAGTCGATCGGTTTAGCATTAATTAGTCTAGCAAATTTAGTGGAAATAAAGCTTCTTTCAGCACCAGAATCAAATAAAACAGTAGCAAAGAAACCGTTCAAAATAAATTTACCATTAATCACGTTGGCGTCATTGCGAGCTTCACCCTGGCCCATGACGAAAGCTCGACCTCTACCATTTCCACCATTCCCATTATTACCATTTCCGTTGCCATTCCCATTACCATTACCTCCACCGTTACCATTCCCACCGTTGTTTCCTTGGTTACCGTTCCCTTGTCTTCTCAGTTGCGGGCAGTCTCTTTTGATGTGACCTTGAGCACCACACTCAAAACAGCCACGGGCTCCCCCATTGTTGTTGTTCTGGTTCTGACCGTTGTTTCCATTACCCCGATTGTTCCCATAGTTGTTCCCATGATTGTTGTTGTTCCTTCTGGGGCGGTTTTGTTGCTCAGGCAGAATCGCCCAACAGTCTTTCGCTTCGTGGCCTCCCTTACCACACCTTTCACAGCCCAGACTCTTTCTGCAAATCCCAGCATGATGTTTTCCGCATTTGTTGCACATGGGTAGGTTACCCTTGTAGTTACTCTGACCATTTCCGCCCTGGCGGTAGTTGCCACTGTTATTCCCGGACCTCTTGCTTTGACCTTGGGAGTTATAAGACCTCCCAGTGCTGTTCCTAACACTCTGAACATTCATTGAGTTCTCAGGAGCTTCATCATCAGCTTTTCTCTTGCCACTAAGGGCAGTCTTCTCGGTGGCTTAGTTTCGCCCGGTAGCAGGCTAGACTAATCAATGTACCCGAGACCAGAGCTAGTTTCGCCTGGCCAGCGAAACTGCCAGCGAAACTAGCCTCTGATATAAATAATCCTAATAAACCCTAGTAGCCTCATTTGCTTAAACCACACAACAAACACACACACACTCTCCTACCTCGAGATTTCTGGTCAGCTAAGGATCACCAAGGATTACCAAGATCTCAGCCTCGAAGATCATTCATCCGGATCCTAAGATCAAACCGTGAGTCTCCAAAAACCACCATTCATGTGTTTTCTTTGTATTTCTCTTAAAAGCATGCCTAAACCTACATGAAATCACTTGATCTCTTAATATGTTGCTTAGGAATGCTAGATCTACCATAAAGTCAGAAACTTTACGTGTAAAAACAAACCATGATGATGATTTATGCAATTTTGGTCATTTTAGGGTTTAGAAGTGTTTTTAGAGATTTGATGACAAAATGCATGTTAAACGTGTTAAAGTTGCTTGATTTATGTTAGTAAATGCCTATGAATGCTAAATAATGAATTGCATGTAAGATCAGAAGCTGTTAGGTTGATTTTTAGGCAAATCCGTATGTTTTTCGCGACCAGCGAAACTGCGTGTTCTCTGGGCGAAACTAAGTAGCGAAACTATATCTCCTTCCAGCGACACTACCCAGCGAAACTATAGTGTCGCCGGGTAACCAGACCAGACCAGCTCGAACGAAACTACCGAGCGAAATACCTGAACGAAAGTTCAAACCAGTTTCCCAGCGAAACTAGGCTAGCGAAACTGCGTCAGCAGTTTCGGGCGAAACTAGCCTAGCGAAACTGTGTCACCGGGCATTGCCTAGCGAAAGTGCTGCCCGTGCACCTAGCGAAACTGCCTAGCGAAACTGTGCTAGCGAAACTAAGACCTGACCTAAAAACCAAACTTGTGAAATTTGCTTAAGTGTTATGCCATGACTTACATGATTTTGCCATGATGAAACATGTTTGATATCTGATTTATATGAACCCTTGTTTATGATCAACCATTGGTGTCGTGTGTCGGTATGTCGAGTCATAGTTGCAACGTGCTATGTTATGGGCCATAGTGACGTTAAGTAAAGATTAGACACGAAACTAATACTTAAGACCTAAACGTGTTCTAGGTCTTCGTTAAGCAAACATAACTTGGATACTTAGCAAGTGTAGCAGTGCAACCCAAGGTGAGTGTCACTAACCCGCTTACTGTGAGTCCGTTTGGGCCACACCGAATAACTTAACGAAAAACAATGCTGATAAACTCTAGAGTGCTAGGCACCTACCAATGAACAAGAGAACTCGGGATGCTCGGCACCCACTTGATGAACTGAAGTGTTTTATGGGAAACACTTGTGGACTACAAACAAACTATTTTTCTGAAACGAAACTGAAAACGTTTTAATATGGCTAGTGTAGGTTAAAGTCTGAACCACATGATATCACATGTTTTCTAAGGATGCCTTATAACTTAAAAGTCCTCAACTTAATTGTGCCATTAATTTGTGAAAGCGAGGGGATGTTGGGTAGATCTACTGGAGTTTGACAAACTCCGCCCCGTGGCACGGGGAGTGCACGGAGGAACAATATCAGCCTATTTGACTGTGGTCCCGAGAGGACACGGGGGAGGCAAAAACCGCGATGACGTAGGTCCGCACCGTACGGGATGGCTCGGCCCCCACAAAATAAGTCAGCATTGGTACAAACTTCCTTAGAGCATGGAACAACGGATTAGCTACCCGCGATATCGGTTGAGTCCTTTAACTTTACGGAACTAGTACATACCCGATGACGTAGGTCACGGACAAACCATTTATAAACTGAGATTTAATTACGAGCATTGCTTTTCACAAATAAATAACTTGTAAGTATACCTTGACACGAATTATGATTATGAGACCGGGCCAATGCATGACAAGCCCACTGTGAACTCACCAACCGTTAGGTTGACACTTGCGTGGTTTAAACTTTTGTAGATCGCTAAGGAGTATCCGCTGGAGGTTGGCATGGCACAGAGGATGTTTACTTTTATTTAAACTAAATTGGGAAGTTAAACAACATTTATGTAAAGCACGTGGTTAGTGCTAAGGACAATTATTTTTCCGCTGCGTATGTAATTTAAGACTTTGATTTATAACTTGTGTTTGAACTAACCCTGATTCGTTTAGTATTTGTAACTATGGTTGTGGATCCTGGTCTAGTCGCGCCCCTTAACGGTATAAACTCCGTTAGTGGTATTTTGGGGGTGTGACAGTAATGCTCTTCCAAACAGGGTTTATGAAATTGCTAACCGTTATTCTGTCGACAACAGTGAGGCTGGTGTGATTCGACGTGATATCATGGACACTGTATGCCAATGCAGTGACCGCTTAAGGCGTGACCCGACCCGTCTTGCTGCCTTTTCAAACCAGCTTAAGGATATCAAAAGGCAAATATTTTCTGAGGTCCCTTACAACCCGGAACATGAGAGGAATTCGGCAATTATAAGTGATATACTGCATCAGCCTGAATTTGGTACCTCAACTTTTAAACCACCACAAGGCATTCGAAACAAGGGATGCGGTACGGGTAAACGTATGGTCGGGCCTGGAGAAAAAGCTGTTGAGAATTTTAAGAAGGGGCCTAGGTTTTGCAACATGTGTAATCAGTACGTTTATGGGCATGATTCTCGAAATTATGCGAAGGTCCAAGCAGCTTTAAGGGCTGCAGCTGCTGATTCGGATACAGTTGGAAACAGTGGTTGTCCTGGTACTTCTTCTGGTGTTTCAGACCTGCCACCAGCTCATGATACAAGTACTTCTGTCGCTTCATCATCTCGTACACGTGCACTTCGTGCCACCAGACGAGCCGCTGCACGTTCTGTTATGCAGTCTACCAGAGTGGCAGAACAGTCACCCACCACACGCGACATTTGATTTGCTTACGAGATTTGTTACTGACTTGTTGGTATTGTTTAGCTTTTATTGACCTTGTTCGTATGTCCGTCAATTGTTTGTTATCGTTGAGTTTATGTGGATTTTCATCTTACAGATCATGTTTGATATGAATTTTATGCAGTGAATATCTTTTATGTGTCTGTCACGAAAGTCCATGTCATTATGGCCCATCAGGTCAACTACATCAATAAAAAAAAATACAATTTTTTATACGATGCACGCGTGTATCATTGTGATACACACGTGTATCGGTCACGTATACCCTTTGTGATGCTAATATTAATGTGTGTTTCTGTACATTTGCACAGTTACTGTCATTTTTTTTTGTGTTGTACGCGTATAATAATATGATCTGTATATGTGTAATGTGGTTCACACGTGTAGCGTGTTGCATTATATGACATACATACATTTAGTGTTAGTTTTTTCTCTTGAACCTGTAACACGAGCTACGTCGTACATACAACCATCCTTGCAGATATCCATTGTTCTATAAAAAAAAAATAAAAAAAACAACCTTCACATGTGTATCACACTTGTATGTATAACATATTTAATCAAATTCCTTTGTTTTTATTTTTTTTTTACCATAAACTTCAACATATTAGCAAATGTATTCTGACACAACCACAACTGATGACATTTTTTGGTCTTGATGCCAAGTTTAATATGCATTCTTTATTACATTAAACCGTCTCCATAAAGATATCCAAAACACCACATACCAGACAAAAAAAAAAAAACCAAATGAAACAGCAGCTACACATTCCAATCAGGCTTCCGGTAATGCGTCTTTTATCATTTCACCCGTTATCCGCACCTTGATCATGCAAACGTCACCCGTTTACCCTTACCCCCAGCTTTTAACTGAAGCTTCTTACTCTCCTGCTTGCTCACTTCTTTTGCTGATACCTCCCCTTGTATTTTTTCCAGCACTTTCCCGATTTCTGCAAATTCATCTTCCAGCCTCTTCACAAACTTAGACACTTGTCTCGCCGACTTCATGTCGCTAGTGTCTTTTGAAATCCTGTCTATGTTTCTGGCTGTTGATACTGAATTCTTTTTCACTCTGTTGATAATTGTGTTTGCCTGTGACATCAGAATTCTTGAACAGTACCTCATTCTGAGATTTAGAACTTGTGCTTGTCGCTGATTCACATTGCTGCTGTAACCACTGTCAAACCCACCCGTCCTACCTATGTAAGTCTCCATGTTTCTCATCGCGTAAATGCCGCAATCTATGTATTCCTCTTTACTTGCACAGACTGTCTCCAACACTCTTGGCTTTGCTGCTGATATAGACAACGCTTTTGGATGACCAATGCTTTGTAGATGGCTCCATAATACGTGTTTCTGCGAAAAACAAAAATTAAAAAAAAAAGAAAAAATAATAAATACATAAAATTTAATTAAGATAAAAACAAAAAAGTAAAAAAAAAAAACGATGATTTTTTTTTCTGACATCTAGCACGTCTTGACTGATGTGCATATATGTCGTGTACTTATAGCTTACCACTTTTTGCGGAGTCCCTTTTGA
>JBCNJP010000025.1:5418832-5437832 GCA_039602395.1 Deinandra increscens subsp. villosa | reverse complement strand
GGTGGACGAGGATGAAGACAGGCTGTTAGACAGGGTCGAAGTGGATTTCTCGTCGGAGTATCACCAAGAATTCAAACTACGCAACGTGTGGCCACTGCTGAAAGACGTGAATCTCGATGGACCAGAGTATTAGGCTGATGTATCTGTAGTTTTATGACCGTATTAAATAAATTTGTTCTATCAGGGTTACTCTATAAATATGATGGCGTGTTATGTTTTGTTTTAATATCCTCGATGGACCAGAGTATTAGGCTGATGTATCTTTATTTGTTCTACCGGTTGAACTTTCAACCAGACGTGCAATGTTGTGCAATATGGTTGAACTGTCACCGGATGAAAATATCATTCTGTACTCAACCGGGTGACACTCTTTGAACCGGATTATCAACTTCGCTTCAAAACTTCTATCCGGTGGAATATACAGCCACTTGACAATTCCATCCGGTGGAATATACAGCCGGTTGACACTTTTTACTACTTTAAGACTCAACTTAATACTTAAGATCACAAGGGAACTCCAAAAAAAAAATTAAGATCACAATGATAAAAAAATGTATAAATTAAACAAAAGCAACTGCTCTTCCAACACAATTACATATGACTAATATTATTATTGTTAATACTTTAAATTATTATTAGCAATATTTTATTATTATATTTATTCTTAATATTAGTTTTATTATTATTATTATTATTATTATTATTATTATTATTATTATTATTATTATTATTATTATTATTATTGTTGTTGTTGTTGTTGTTGTTATTAATTTTAAGTAAATGGAATATTTTAACCAGATGTGACGGTTGCTTTCTGATCTACAAGATGGGACGTATGCTTTGTGCAGATCGTCGGAAACACGCAACGGGTGAATATACATCCGGTTGACAGTTCAAAACTAAAATTTTTAATACTTTAAACCTCAATTGAATAACCGGGTGAACTTTTAACCACACGTGCCGGTTGACACTTCTCTACGGTGGAATATACAGTTGATTGACACTTCTACTAATTTAAACCGAAAGCTTTAAAAAAAAGTATATAATCCAAAAAACTTCTATCCGATATAATATACAGCCGATTGATACTCCTACATATTGGAATATATAATCCGGTTGACAGTTCAAAATTAAGACTTTTATTACTTTAAAACTCAATTGTGTCGCAGTAAATCATTCCATGGCCAATTACATATATAAAACTTCCAACACTCACAATTACATATATAATCCAAAAAGATATGGTTTCATTAATACACAGATCTTAAAATGTATAAAACTTCCAACACTCCCAATTACATATATAATCCAATGGTTTCATTAATACACAGATCTTAAAATGTATAAAACTTCCAACACTCCCAATTACATATATCGAACAACCAAACATTATGACAAAGTAAAAAACATCAAAAGTAAGCATAATGACGTAGTAGAATCGGGTTATAGCGGGCCACAAACGGAGAGGAATCGGCTTATAATTTTTCTAAGTGCTGCAAACCTCGCATGTGGCCCTGGATTATAATTTTCTAATAAAATTATACAATAACTTAAAATCTGCTCTCACTAAAGCATTTGTATGGACCGCAACAGACTCCTCGTCTCGATGGTTACCATAATAACTTAAAACCTGCTCCCAGGAGAGACAAAGTGCAATCTTCCCCTGCACAAGTAAATATTACAAACTCTGAAAGTAAAATCACTAGCATTCTTTACAAGATCCGGGTGAAAGCTAACTTTTCCACACTCAGAGGCAGCGACTCCCACATTTTTAAACGGCGATGTTGGAAGAAAAAATGAGAGAGTAACATTGTAGAAAACAGTCAAGTTAGAGATAAAGATGAATACCAAAGATGTTAACTATATATCGATACTCGAGGGTGTGGTAGATGGAGATAAGACCGAATATTTATTATTATTATTATTATTATTATTATTATTATTAATTAAATGGACTATTATCACCAGATGTGAGTTGTGACGGATACAAGATGGGATGCATGCTTTATGCAGATCATTGAAAACACGCAATAGGTGAACATATAGTTTCATTAGAACTTGATCCATTTATTACTTTAACATTAATTAAATATATCTTTTAAGAAACACGCAAGGGGTAAACATATAGTCAAGCCATTTATTGCTTTAGTCCAGCCATTTATTGCTTTAACATTAATATAATTCTCCGGTTGAAACTTGTTAAACTTCCACTTTTAAGCATTCCGGATAAAATTTACACCGGATGGTCTTTCTTTACAAGATCCGGGTGAAAGCTAAGTTTTGCAAAAATTAAATTGAGGAATTATTATTTTATATGATAAATTCTTTATTTTAAATTGATAAATTATTTTATTTTATAACAAATTAAAAAAAATTACGGTTATCAATACAAGTTTTATTAAAAAAATATCTATCAAACCAATTATCCTTTAACATTAGTTAATATTATCTAAAAAATATAATAAAAAAAATAAGCCAACCAAAGCAGCAACTTATTGCTTTAACATTAATTAGAATCTCTGGTTAAAAATTGTGAAACTTCCACTTTTAAGTATTTCATATGAAGTTTAGAACGGATAGGCATTCTTTACAAGATCCGGGTGAAAGCTAAGTTTTTTAGAACTCTGACCTATAATATAAACTATATAAATTATAACCATTTTTTAGTAAAACTGGTTATTTAGAATTTCCTAGCTCAAGTTTTAATCTGAACTATTATATAGCAATACGGCCAGCTCAAGTTTTAATCTGACCTATTATATAGCAAATATAAATTATAACCATTTTATAATAAAACTTCAAGATTTTTAGAACTCTGACCTATTATATAAACAATATATAGCAATAGGGCCCAAAGAACAACGATTTATATAAACTATATGATAACAATTATTTAGAACAATATTTTATAAAAAGTATATAAAACAAATTAAACTCGAGAATTGTAACTTAACAGGCCATAGCAGAAACCCATCTAACATTTGGGAAGGCCCAAAGATTTATTTAATAGTAAACGATAATGATATTTTGAATTATTTTAAAATTTAAAGGGGACCATTTCCACTTGTCCGGCTAAATATTCCCAGCGGCTAGCTGGCTTCTTAACTCCGGCCAAAAATTGGCACGGCTAAGTATTAGCCGACCGTATTTAAATCGGATGTACAATGAAACGTGGCAGACTCGGGTGCTACGGATGAAATCCGGCTAAAATTGGACCGGAAGCACAACCTATGGGCTAAATATCAGAGAGAACAAAATATATGTCAAGTTCTTATTGGCGATCAGAAAGTTCAAAGATTGGAAGGTGGGCCCGTGTTGTTGCCTTATTGTCAGTCCAGTACACGTGTAGACCTCCCATTGTAGGATTCGGATAGTTTTTAGACGAAATTGGTGCTTCGCATTCGTGGGATTGGTGAGGGTCAGTTTGAAGAATTCGAATTCAAAGGGTCAAAATTGTAGTTTCAAGGTCAACAATGATCATTTTCGTGTATTATAATAAAATATTAAAATAGTGATGGATTACATCTAAATCCACTGGTAGAAGAAAAAGTAAAAAAAAAAAAAAGTGTTTTCGATGTTAGATGTTGTAGAATAAGAAGCCTATATAATCATTAAAAAGTTTAAATAATATATTAATAATAAGGTGGGCTATCGTGGAAGCTTCTCTGACTGGTCGTCTAGACTTGGAGCACCTGATATCAGCCCTTGTTTGACGGCTGTCTAGGATTGTATTTTGAACGGCCAACTAACACAAGTCAGAATATTAAGTCAGTCTTATTCGTACAGACAAGCGTTTGATTTTACTTTCTACGACCCTCTACACATTGGGTTTAACATTCACGTGAGTGTGTATAGTAGATCCCTTCTAAGTTTTTGTCACCAATTTCATTCATGTGGCAGGGACGGCGCTCCGGTGGTAATTAACAAACCCCCTGCTCCTGGAAGGGCTAAGACGACGGAGGTCAAGCCGCAGTTTCCGTCAACGAACCAATCCCTAAGGTCGTCGGGAGTCTCCTTCGCTAATGTGGTGACTGGGACTGGCCCTTCGTCCCATGTCTTATGCAAATCCCTGAACCTGGGTGACCTCGTTACGCCGGCTTTTAAAGAATGGTCAGGAAATGCTCTCTTGGGTCGTGTTTCTGACCTAACACACCTATGCAACTTAGATAAAATTCCTGGTAACGAAGGGTTCGACGAGTTCAAAATCAGATACTTGGGAGGTTTCTCGGTCCTTTTAACTTTTCCCAGCTCCGGGCTTGCCTCGGAATTTTTGGAAGATGAAGATAGATGGAGGTCCTGGTTCTCAAGATTGTCGTTCTGGAGGGGGCAGTCATTCGGGAACGAGAGGATCGCCTGGTTACGTATCTTTGGTGTCCCTCCGCAACTATGGGATGGCAAGGTCTTTGACCAAATCGGTGGTCTGTTCGGTACTGTTATTCATCGTTCGGATGCAGACACCACTGATGGAATCATGAACAGTTCAAAGGTGGGTGTTTTGATTGAGGGGGGTAATAGAATCGAAGGCAAGATTACGATTGTTTGGAAAGGTCGAAACTTTGTCTGTGCCGTGGATGAATCTCTTATGGATTGGGTTCCGGATTTCATTGGGGTTATTAGTGGCGGAGGTGGTACTGTGGAACCAAAAATTTGATCGGAAATCTCTAAGCCACCGGCGGACATGGGGATGGCAATGGAACAGTCGCCGGTGCATGGGAACTCGTTTTGCATGGGTTCTATGCATGGAGATAGCAATCATGATAGTAGGGGTGGGGCGGCTCCTGTGGGGCCCGATGCACCGCCTAGTAAAGAGGGAGAGTGTGCGCAGCACGTGACCCCCCCCCCCCCATTCAAGATCCTCACCAGACCTCCCCTGGGCCGGCCATCTCCTCGTCTGGGCCTGACTGTGATTCGAGTGGGCCTTCTTTGGACTTGAATAGTCCGCCATTTAGGAAGCCCAAATCCCTTGTGGCTAGTAAAAAAAACCCAATTCGGAATAGGTCTCCTATTCGTAACCAGGATGAGGAAGACCTGAGACTTGCGGATGAGGTCCTGGAGGGGCTCAGGCTTCGAGCTTGTCAAGAGGCTGAGCGACAAGAGAAAAGGAGAATGCGAACGGAGGAGGTATTCAACACAGTGGCGGTGGCGGGTCTCGTTAACATCGACCTGCAGAATTTCAACGACTTGGTCGACAAACAGATCGAGGGTGAGGAGTCCGTTGATGAGATTTAATGGATCTCATCTCAGTTAATATCCGTGGGGCTGGAGACATCGAGAAATTGAAGTGGATCTCCAGAATCAGAGCCAAGCATCGGGTGAGGTTCTTATGTTTGCAAGAGTCACAATTTCTTGATGGGTCCAAAATTAGTTTTAACCATCTGTGGGGAAGATCTGGGTCTGTGAATGTTTGGAGTAACGCGAATGGCAGGTCGGGGGGTTTGGTGTGTTCATGGAATCCTGGATTTTTCTCTTCCTTTGAAGTTGTTAAATCTGAGCATTTCATGTTGATCTCGGGGGTGTTAGTCGGTGATTCGATCCTAGTCAACATTGTCAACGTTTATTCGCCTCATTATTTGGTTGCTAAAAGAAGACTCTGGGATAAACTTGTGGAATTAAGATGGTCCAAGCAGGGTATGTGGATCCTAACTGGGGACTTTAATGAAGTCAGGGACGCTGATGAGCGTCTGCATTCCGAATTTCACGTCGCTGGTGCGCTGGGTTTCAACGCTTTCATTGACAGAGGGGGGCTCTCGGAATACTTTATGGGGGGTTTGCGTTTCACGTACTCGCACGGGAATGGTAAATCGTTCAGCAAGATTGACAGGGTTTTGGTGTGCGATGCTTTCAAGGAACGGTGGGCCAACGCGTCGTTGATTGCGTTGCCGAGGCTTTGGTCCGACCACTCCCCTCTGGTCTTTCAAACCTCTTATGCGGACTTTGGTCCCTGTCCCTTTCGTCTTTTCCCAGGTTGGTTAAATCGTCCAGGTTTGAAGGATGTTGTGGAGAAAGGCTTGATTGGAAACTGGGATTGTTATTTGCCTGATGTTAGGCTTCTTTCTAAACTTAAATCTATTAAGGTCCAAGTTAAAACTTGGTCCAGACAGAACAGGGATCTATATCAAGGGGTTAAAGACAAGTTAATCCTAGATTGTGAATGGTTTGATGCCTTGGGTGAGCTTAGGAACCTCTCTGAAGAGGAGTCTAATGAGTGGGCTGAAAAGAGATCGTCATTAAAGGAGATGGAAAAATCGGATCTCGAAATTCTCAAAACTAAATCTCGAATGAAATGGTGTCGCGAGGGGGATGAAAATTCAGCATTCTTTCATGGTGTGGTGAATCAAAGTCTCTCCTGGAACAGAATTAACGGCTTGAAAATTGATGGCAGATGGGTTGAAAACCCGGACGAGATTAAAAAGGCGGTTTGGAGATTTTTTCGTGACAGATTCCGGAGCAGTGGCGTTTACAGACCGCAGTTGCGATGCGAGGGGATCAAATCTCTCTCGTGCCAGGACTCGGAGCTCCTGACAGCCCCCTTTTCGAAACAGGAAGTTAAGGACGCTGTGTGGGGGTGTGGAAGCGACAAGACCCCAGGTCCTGACGGGTTCTGTTTTGGTTTTTTCAAGAAGTTTTGGTACTGTTTTGAGGACGACTTCTTGGATATTCTTCGCACTTTTCATTCGGAAGGAAGGATTGGCAAAGGTTGTGGGTCATCGTTCATTCACCTTGTGCCGAAAGTCAGGGACCCCCAATCTCTAAATGACTACCGTCCTATTAGTCTCGTGGGTTGTGTGACGAAAGTGATATCGAAGGTCTTGGCTAACCGGCTAAAGTTGGTTATTGGCTCCATCGTGTCGGACAACCAAATGGCGTATGTGGCTGGGAGGAACATTGTTGACGGGCCTCTCGTAGTTAACGAAATTGTTTCTTGGTGCAATAGGTCGAAGTTCAAGGCTTTGCTCTTCAAGATTGACTTTGAGAAGGCTTTTGACACGGTTGAATGGGAGTTCCTTTTCTCTATCTTAGCTCAAATGCATTTCCCGGAGACTTGGTGCAAATGGGTTAAAGGCATTCTTTTGTCCTCTAGAGCCTCGGTGTTGGTTAACGGCTCTCCTACCCTTGAGTTTCAATGTACTCGGGGTTTAAGGCAAGGGGATCCCCTCTCCCCCTTCCTTTTCATTCTAGTCATGGAGGCATTCACTTGGATGATGGACAAGGCCGGGCGGGTGGGAGTTTTCAGCGGTATTCCGATTCCTCATAGCGACTTACGGGTGTCTAATATCGTGTTTGCCGATGATGCTTTGGTGTTGGGTTCGTGGTCTAATCTGAATGCGGTTAATCTCTCGAGGCTTCTTAGGGCCTTTTTTCTCGTTTCGGGCTTAAAGGTTAATCTCAACAAATGTTCGTTATTCGGGCTCAACTGTGATGATTCGGAGGTGGCTGCGATGGCAAATTCCCTTCGGGTTAAAGGTGACAGGCTTCCATTCTCTCATCTGGGCCTCCGGGTGGGTGATAATTTAAACAAAGTCGCGAGTTGGAAACCGGTTATTGATGCTTTTGAGGCAAGACTCACGGGCTGGAAGGCGTCTAGGCTCTCGATGGCCGGAAGGATTTCTCTTGCTAATTCGGTCTTAGATAGTATTCCCCTCTACTACTTCTCGCTTTACAAGGCGCCGGGTAAGGTGTTAAAAAGACTCGAATCGATTCGGTTTAATTTCATTTGGGGTGGGGATTCAGAAAAAAGAAAAATTCATTGGTTGAGCAAGGAGGTTTTGATGCGTAAAATCGAAGATGGCGGGATGGGTTTGGTCCCGTTGGAGATCAAAAATCTATCGCTCCTATCCAAATGGTTTTGGAGGTACTTTAGTGAGCCGAACAAACTGTGGAGGATGGTCATCGATGGTGTTCACGGGGGCAAACGGATGGATGGATGGATCCCCTGCAAAAACAATAGTTCGGGTGTTTGGAGATCGATTGTTAAAGTTCAAGTGTGGCTGGCAAAAAAAGGGGTTAAACTTGAGGACCTTTTTGTCAGGCAGGGGGGAGAATGGATTTGGCGTGGGGAGTCTTCGAACGGTTTTTCAGCTAAGGATGTGAGAAAGTTATTGTGCATTAATGGGACTCCCTCCCAATGTGTTGGGCCGGAAAGTTGGCAGTGGCACCCCTTAGTTCCTCCTAAAGTTAATGTTCTTTTTTGGAGAACCCTTTGGAAGCGACTCCCTACGTTGACGGGTCTTAGAAAAAGAGGGATTCACCTCTCAAGCGTTTTATGCCCGCTGTGCCAGGAAATGGAGGAAACGGAAGACCACCTCTTCACAGGCTGCCATATTGCGGACTCCTTTTGGACGGTTATTAGCCTTTGGTGCAACATCCCCCAACAGTTTTTGTTCGATGTGCGCGACCTTTCAAGACCTCTCCCTGCTGACCTGCTGTCGAAGAGTAAAGACTCTTGTATCAACGTCATAGTCCGAACGGTGGTTTGGGTGATATGGAGGTGTAGGAACGAGGCGGTTTTTGATCGGAAGAAGCCCTCGGTTCAAGGGTTAATCGCTGAGGTTAAAGCTTTGAGTCACTTTTAGATAAATTGTAGGTCTAAAAGGTGGAAGGTCGAGTGGAGAGATTGGGTCTGTTTTCGTTTCTGATGTAATCCCCTTTTGTTCGTTTCTGGGGGGTCGGTTTTTTAGCGCCTTGCTGGCCGGCCCTTCTGTGTTTTGAATGAAATCGCTGGTTCAAAAAAAAAAAATCTATCTTATTAGATTGTATCGATTAAATCACCAACTTCTTTTTGCCTGTTCTTTAATGACAAACTAATGATAACTCAAAAGAGAGGGACTAGCAAGGAACTTAGGTCCAACACACATAAAAAAAATTAAAAAGTAAATAATAAAAAATAAAATAAAAGTTACAAAGTAAAGTAAAATTTATATGAATTAGACTAATTTTTAGTATCGGCTTCGTCCCATTCTTAATACAAATGAAGCTTATCACCTTGATATCCTCCAAGATTTTCTAACACAAACCTCTTCTTCTCATGATACCTTATTGTTCCGAACCCTCTAAATACTCCATAGAGTGACAAGAAAAATGTCAAAAAGAATACTTTGCTTCTTATCATATTTGATAACTAAGAATGGAAACTCCAAAAGAACTTCAAGAGAAGAGTTAGAAATCGTCATAGCTTACACTAAACCTCGAATAGGCTCGATATCAAATTAGCAAAATCACAATTTAACATAAGGTGGTATAGATTTTCTGAACTCTCAAACTCTTGTGTCTTGTGCAAGCGGGACATAAACCCGAACCTTCAATAGTTCAATGATGACACCTCTCTTTGATAAATCCTCCAAGGTGGCCAATCTATCCATCAAAACAAAATAATAATAATAATAATAATAATAATAATAATAATAATAATAATAATAATAATAATAATAATAATAAATATTAATAATAATAATAATAATAATAATAATAATAATAATAGGGAAAATGACGAAAATGGACAAGTTGACCACGGTTGAACAATAATGGACGTTTGACAAAAAATGGTCTTAAAATGGACCTGACCACGGTTGCCATGGACAACCTTCTAGGGTCGCCCGACCATGGTTTTTTGACCAATAAAAAACCTCCACGTCAGCACTTGACGGTCATTATATACACATGTAAGGTCGGACGACCGTTCTCCGGGCCCACCACGACCACAAATCACATCCACTCAGCAACAGTCGCGGCGACCGTCTGACACCAATGTCGGAGGCGCCACGACCGTTCTCATAAATTAATTTTTTTAATCGAAAAAGTTTAATCTACGGTTGTCAGGGTTATGGTCGTCGACGACTGTGTATACGGTCGTCCGACCGTCGACTTTGTTTTTCCTTTATTTGTATATATAATATATATTTTTTAACGATTATTGTTATATAAAGTTTATTTCCCTTTTTTTATATATAATCTTTATTTCTTATATTTCTTTCAATTTTTATATATGTAATGTTTATTGAGACCATGTTTATTTTAGGGACCTTATTTTATTTATTTTTTTTCATTTTATCTTTAACCCCTACAAATAGCACATAATTTACATCTATAATTTCATACATTCACAACTATCATCAAATAAAAATAACGTCTTCAAGATCCAAAAAAAGATATCGACTTATCAAATCGGATCTTCTTCTAAATCGCTCGAAATCATTGACGAAATTCCACCACCAGTAGAAAAACAAGTTTGGAATTTTGATTCCAAATGTTTTACGCTTTTTTTATAGTGGCACAGATTCTTCATTTTGTAAGATTTCTTACATGGGATCCTCTACACTTACCCGAGAATTTTGGGACTCTCTTCTTGCGTTGCATGGAAATCCTTGTATAGGGGCAACTGTATGTCATTTTTTTATTTTAAATTTAACACGTATTCAAATAGTCATTGTTGTTCATAAATTGTTTATTTATATATTATAGCATGTTTCCGCTTGGACATATTGTCTAATTTCCAGCGTTTAGAAGAAATAATAACAAAGAACCAATTACCCAAAGGTCCGAACCATTGGACGATTCTGTCCACCCATTTTTTGTAATTAATATCTGAAGGATCATCTTATGCAAATGAATATTGTGATGGCACAAATGACTTATATCCTTCTTTATGGGAGGTTGATACAGTAACGATTTATTTATAAAGTTATTTTATTTAAACAGTAAACAGTAATAATATGAGATCGCTAATAATATTCATATTTTGATTTTTTAGGTTTACTTACCCATATCTCATGATGATCAAAACTGGTTTCTGTTAAAGATTTGTATGGATACCTTCAACATTTATGCCTTTCACCCTTATGATTGCTCTCAAAGTAGTTGCGATTCAAAGTGCATTCATAAAATTATTTTCGGAATTGTCACTGAATTTGGGAGTTTTTATCTAAATTTTCTTGATTGTATATCATACTAGCAGCACTCTGGGCAAGTGAAGATCGAAGAAATACCATTTATTGGGGACACCGTGTGGGCTTATAATGCAGGTCATATAGGACCCGATCCTGGAGTGCTAATCTGCATGTTATTAAGAATGATAGTTAAAAATAAGTCTATTGTGTGGGAAGAAGTCAATCTACAAGAAGCTTGTTTAAGATTCAGATGTTTTATGGCTGATGAACTTTATGCAATGCGTACAATGTGATTTTATTTATAACAAAATTAATATGTTTTGAAGTTATAACAATTTAATATATTTTTATTTATAACAAATTACTATACGGTCGTCACGACCGTCATAATGGTCGCCACGACCGTTGTCCGTACATGACATCAAATCAGTTAACTTTATTTTTCTCGTTACTCGTGTAAGGTCACCACGACCGTGAATATAGTCGCCACGACCTTCCACCGTACAGAACCATCTAATCAACGTGTCTCAGTAACCGTGTACGAGCGGGACGAGACTAGAAACCGTTGTGGATGAAGATGACCATTCTTTACTTCTACCTTTTAATATTTTCATATATAAACACCACCATATTTAAACATAAAATTCTTAACTTCCCTTATATAACTCACCAAAAATAAACAACTTTCGTTACTCTGGTTTTTTATTCACATTATATATCTTGAAGTATATCCAAATGTCAGCATGTTTGATTTGATGTGTACGGAGGCAACGGTCATCCAGGCTGGTCAACGGTCGTCCATCCTGTTCAACAGTCGTCCCGACCATATATATAATTTCAATTTTTTAATTTAACTATATATATTGAGTCATTTGTTCTTTCCGCTAACGACAATGGCTGCGAGAAGAAGTTGGTCTCAACGAGAAGAGGATGACCTTACTTTCTGTTGGCTCCGAGTTTACGATGAGAAGAACATTCCATGTCACGGAATAGGTTTTGGCATCGTATCAGTGATATGTTACACTGTCGTTACTTAGGTCCGGGTCGGCGTTCTGTTCACGAACTGGTGTCACACTGGAATAAAATGCGGCCTAAGATGAAGAAGTTCAACGATACTTTTAGTAACGTCAACGACCGACACACTGTTCATGATTCCTACGAGGATGTTCTAAGCATAACTAAACATAACTACTTTATCAGTGAAGGTAAACAGTTTGAACATCATTCTGCGTGGGTGTTATTGAAGGACCATCCAACCTGGAGGTTTTAATTGTATTAAAATGTAATTCAGTCATATTATTATGGTAACGTTTGTTCACCTTTAATGAAGATGTTTGTTCACCTTTAATGAATATGTCTCGTTGTTTTATTTATAAATATTGAAATATCATTATCATCGATAATATCAACTAGAAAAGGATACGTTGACATTTTATAAGAAAGCAGTAAAATGTTACAATAAAGCTTAAAACGAAGCTACGTTCGATTTTCAAAATAAATACCAAAACACAATTAACACGACAACCAACCCGATTACATAATTCATAATTGGCACATTTGATTTTTGCTTCAATTTTTTCAACTCAAGTTTCAAACTTTCGAGTTCTTCCTGCATCATCATCTTTTCCACTTCTAAATTTAAAATCTTCATCTCTTGTGCTTGATTTTTCAATGTTAGTAATTTTGATTTCGCCCCAAAGTCTTCACCGACGGACTACAATGTAACATCGACATCTTCTTTCCACATAAAAAACTTACAGTCAGATTTGTCCTGAAACTATTTAAAAAAAATAAGTATAACATGCAATTTAAAAAAATAATATCTATAATTTTGATATATCATATTTACAGGCCATAGAGGACACCCATCAAATTCATGACCTTCCCGTGTAGTACCATATACGGCAACTCTTAAAACTGCAACCCTGCCATGGTAACAACATATATTTCCGTTGGAATTGAGATTTAAAGTCTTGTGTTTTTTTGTTAATACTAGTGTTGGATGAGGATGAACGAGTCATGTTTAACATAAAAAATATTGAAAGAAACGTTATGAGTTTGTAAAGCTTGAATGGTGTTAGAAATGTGTGAAATTTGTGTGGTATTTATAGGGGTAGAGAAAAAGTGAGATATTTTTTTTTATGTGAAATTGTTTTAATGTTTGTTGGTGTATGTTGCCCGGTCGGGATTGGAGATGTTTCTTTGTTTTATGGTTTGGCCTTCATGTTGGAGCCTGTTTGTCTTTAGGTTTGATGTTTATGGAATAGTTGTGTCTAACTGATCGGACTTGTCCCTTTGTTTAATATTAATATCTATGGTCTAACTATTGGCCTAGCCTGTGTTATTATTGTGAGCATGCTTTTATATGTTTGTTGGATTATTTCGTAATCCATTGACGTTGTGTATCCAGATGTTTATATATTTTGCGCGACTTTACACCTAGGTTTGACCAGGATCTTTGGTCTATGTGGTCCAGACTACGCCGACCATACCATGTATCGGGTGTTAACTGTCCGATTGGGCAAGGAAGGAACCATGCTGGTCACCCACTGATAGAGCTGTGAGAATTGGACAATGAGATGTCTTTCTATTAAGCCTGGTTCGGATAACCTATCTTACAAAAATGCAGATTGGGATTCTTGAAGGCCAAGTCTTTGTTGCCGATCATGGCTGACCGGTTGTTTCCTTCTTCCCAAGGCTGCAATGATTTGCACTTGGTGCGTTTTAGTTTATTATGCCTTTGTGACATGAGTGGCCTGGTGGCCGACTGGTTTGTTGTCATGTGTGCAGTTTTAAAGAAAATATACTGAAAATTCTATGTAATTCCATTAATCGCGGTCTTAAACATCATGCCGCTTGGAGTACGTATTACAAAATTTGGAATTACATTTCAATAGTTGTCTACTTGTTAAATTTTTTTAGTTGCATGCCATTCCAGTGTTTGGGAACCGGCTTTCCTTCGAGGGTTGCCAACTTGTAGGAGTCTTTGGCGTGTGCTTCTAAGATCTGATACGGGCCCTCCGAGTTTGGACCCAGTTTTCCTGTATCCTCTTGCCGGCTGGCTTCATTGTTCCTGAAAACATAATCTCCTGGTCGGTAGGTGTCTTCTTTGACCCGCTGGTTATAGTAACCTTTGATTTTCTTCTTGTATCTGGCCTCGTTTATTGCTCCTATGTCTCTTCGCTCTTCCGTTAGTGCCAGATTGACTAGCAGCTCCGTATCATTTTCAACCTCTGAGACGTTGTCTGTTCTGTAGCTAGGCATTCATATCTCGGCCGGGATAACCGCTTCAGAGCCGTATGTTAGGCTGTATGGGGTGTGCCCGTGGCTTGTCCTTTCGGTTGTTCTGATAGCCCAGAGGACACTAGGGAGTTCATTCAGTCAATTTTTGCCTTGAGTGCCTAGCCGGGTTTTGATGCCGTGGACGATGGTCTTGTTTGTTCGCTCCACCTGCCCGTTTCCCTGAGGATGGGCGACTGAGGTGAAAAGTTGAGTGATTTATAGTTCTCGGCACCAAGCTCGGAAGGGGTTCTCAGCGAACTACTTTCCGTTGTCAGTGACGATTTTGCCCGGAAGGCCGTACCGGTACACTATATGTTCCCAAATGAAGTTGATGACCTGTTTTCCCGTGATTGATGCTACTGCCTTGACTTCTGGCCACTTTGTGAAGTAATCGATTGCCACAATAAAGAACTTGACACGTCCGGGTGCTTCGGGGAAAGGGTCAACGATGTCGATCCCCCATTTGTAGAAAGGCCAGGTGGATACCACTGGGGTCATGTTGTGCTTTGGTGCTTTAGGTACCGGTCCATGTATTTGGCAACTTTGGCACTTTCGAAGTTCCGACTCTGTGTCCCCGTACTTGGTGGGCCAGTAGTATCCCATTATCATGAGCCGGGTGACGAATGACCGTGGTCCCGAGTGTGTTCCACATATCCCTTCATGTATTTCTCAGATGACATACAACCCTTGCTCTGGCGTTAAGCATCGTAACAGCGGTTGTAGGTAGGATTTCTTGTACAACTTGTCGTTACACACTGTATGTATACTGTTGGGCCTGCAATTTCAACTTCGCTTTTCAAGTGAGCCGGTTGGGGCCACACCCGTTTGAATATAGTCGTTGATGGGTGTTATCTAGCTGTTGGTGTCAACTGTGTCAGTCTGGTTGACATCGGTCGGGTCGTCTGTTCGTTGGTGGATTACTTCGACCGGTATTTGCTTGGTAAGGTGTGCGAATGCTAGGGAGGCCAGTTTGCTCAGGGCATCTGCTTTCTTGTTTTGGCTTCTTGGTATCTGTGTGATCTGGAATTCTTCGAATTGTGATGCCAATTCTTTCACACGGTCAGCGGAGCGCTTTCCCTCTTATTTCAAACTCGCTCTTAACCTGATTTGTCACAAGCAAAGAGTCAACACGGACTGATATTTTCTTAACGTTCATTCGCTTAGCCAAGCGGAGGCCGGCTAATAGGGCCTCGTACTCGGCTTCGTTGTTTGTGCTAGGGAAGTTAAGCCGGATGGCGTATGTTACCTCGACACCGTTCGGGTCTATTAAGACAAGACTGGCGCCTGACCCCTTGCTGTTTCTGTCCCCGTCTGTGTATAGGGTCCAAGCATCCGGGCTTGTGACTGGCGGAGGCAGGGTGTGCTCCTGCGCTAGGATTTTTTGTTCGGGTTCCCCTACCTGCAGCTCAGTGATGAAATCGGCTAGTGCCTGCCCCTTTATCACATTCCTTGGCTTGAATTGGAGGTCATGTTCGCCCAGTTCCAAAGCCCACTTGGTGAATCGACCAGATGTTTCTGGCTTGTGTATGATTTCACGTAAGGGAAAGTTTGTGAGTACAGTGATTCTATAAGCTTGGAAGTAACGGTGTAACCGCCTGGCCGTGTGTATTAGTGCAAGCAATAGTTTTTCTAGTTTGGAGTACCTTGTTTCGGGATCCTTCATGGCCCGGATGACGAAGTAGATCGGGAGTTGTCGGCCATCCCGTTCCTGCAAAGGACCGGGCTTATAGCCTCATCCCCGACTGTTAGGTAGAGGATTACTTCCTCGCCCGTTTCAGGTGCGGTAACAGATATTAGATCTGCCAGTGTGGTGTTTATCTTTGTAAAAGCGTTGTCTGCTTCTTCTGTCCAAATGAATTCCTTTGTTTCTGTGCACCGAGGGCCTTGAAGAATGGAAGTGCTTTCTCGGCTGACTTAGAGATAAACTTATGTAGGGCTGCCAATCGGCCGTTAAGGCATTGCAGTTCCTGCAAGGTTTGTGGTGCCTTCATTTGCGTAATGGCCTTGACCTTTTCAGGGTTTGCCATGATTTATTTGTCGGTTATGCAGTGCCCAAGGAATTTGCCTATCTTCATTCCGAATGAGCATTTGGCCGGGTTGAGTTTCATATTCACCGATCGTAACTGGCCGAAGGATTCCTCAATGTCTCTTATCATGTCTTCTTCATGTGGCTCTTTATTACTAAGTCATCGACGTAGGCCTCCATGTTTTGGCCTATCTGCTCGTCGAAAACTTTGTCGATGAGACGTTGATATGTGGCCCCTGCATTCTTCAAACCGAATGGCATTTTCTTGTAACAGAATATGCCTTTGTCTGTGTGGAAGGCTGTCTTGTCCTCGTCGGCTTTAGCCATCTTGATTTGGTGGTAGTCCTTGTAGGCGTCAAAAACATTTAAACGTGAAGCCTGAAAGGGCGTCTTGCATCGATGGACGGGAGTGGGTAGGAGTCTTTGGGGCACGTGCCATTTAGTTTTATGAAATCAACACACATCCGCCACGAGCCATCTTTCTTCTTTACCTTGACCGGATTGGCGACCCAGTCGTGCAATCTTACTTCTCTAAGAATTCCTGCTTGTACGAGCTTTGTAACTTCTTCACAAACGGCTTTGCTTCGATCCCGGCCCATGCTTCGTTTGCCTTGGACAACTGGCGGGTGGGCCGGGTCGACCTTGAGTAGATGTTCTGTGATTGCCTGAGGGACTCCGGTCATGTCGGCTGGTGTCCACGCAGAGATATCTTGACTGTTACGGATGAGGTTGTATAGCTTTTCCCGCACCTGATTTGTGAGTTCAGGGCCGATTATGATTAGCTGGCCCAGATAACTGTCTTGGACCTTCTATCTACCTTGTGCCACTTCCTCTGTAACGTCTGCTGTGAGATCGCACTCGGTTTGTTGTGACCGGATGGTTGCAATCCCGGATGAGGTTGGGAATTTCATCTTGCCATGGGCTGTTGACACTACGCAGCCGAATTAAAGTATCGCCGGTCGGCCGAAAAGTATGTTGTACTTTGATGGCCGGTTGACAACAAGGAAAGTGATCCGTTCTGACCTTTGATTGCGTCCATCTGTCAGCGTTGCTAGGAGGGTGATTTCTCGTGTGGGGAAGACGGTGTCTCCTCCGAATCCCATCAAGGTGGTTCTTGTGGGCCTAACTATAGCTCGTATCTCTTCAGGCAGCTTTGAGAAACATTCTCCGTACATGATATCTGAGGCGCTGCCACCGTCAACGTAAGTGCGACAGATGTGGCAACCGGTTGTGATCAATGTGATGATTATTGGGCTTAAAGATGAGACGACATGGTCCAGTGACGAGAAGTGTATGGGTTGTCTAGCCCATTCGTCTCTGCGGAGTCGGGGTTTTTTTCTGCTTGGGGGTGGATATCATGCTTATGACCAATGGATCGGCCTTCCTGTCTTTTTTCTATTTTTGTTCCTTGATCTCTTTGAGTAAATGTACTAGTTGCCCGATGTTCACTGCCTGTATGATTATTTCTTTAGTTGGTGGCACTCATCGGTGTCGTGTCTTCTGTCAAGGTGGAAAACACAATACTTGTTTGCATGTTTGATGACTACGTTGGGCCCCATGGGCCTTAGCTTGTTGAAACCTCTGCATGCATCCTCCGTCTGAAGTATTTCCTTGGGTGTTTTTGTCAGGTTCGGGTACTCGTACTTCCTGTCTCCCCGCTGGCTGGAGGATGTCGGTCGGTCGGTTATATGGTGTAAACCCTGTCTGCCGTTTATCGTCTCTGCTCGACCGTTCACTGCCCGGTTGCCATGGGCGTCTTTCGTCCCTTTGGCTTGCCTGTCGGCCATGGTTTTTTCCTTGTGCCTGCTGTGTTTTGTCTCGCAGCTGCTCTGCTTCTTCTCCTTAAATGAATGCCTATGTTCGGTCGAAAACTTCTTGTATTGTTTGAGGTACGCGGGCGCTCATTTCTTTGACCAATTGCCTTATCCGAATCCCATGGATGAATCTAGATATCTTTTGCCTTTCGTCAGCGTGACCAATTATCAAAGATTTTGTTATATACCATTCTAGGAACGTACGTAGAGACTCCTGGTCGCCTTGTCTGATATTGTGGAGCTCGATTGGGTCTTTTGTACACTTCCTTTGCTGGCCAAAGTGTTGCGAAAATAGTTCTTTGAGTTGGACGTAACTGTCGATAGATTTGTTGGGTAAGGCATTGAACCATAGCCGGGTAGGACCGGATAGTGTTTGCACGAACATTTTGCACCAGACTGCGAGTGGCCATTTTTCGATTCGGGCTGCCGACTTGAATGCGTGTAGATGATCCTCCGGGTCAGAGCTTCCGTCGTATGTTTTGACTGTTGACGGGAGCTTGGTTTTTGGTGGGCATTCAAAGTTCTCGATTCTGTCGGTGAATTTGCTATCTTCATCTGGTTTGTATGGCAATGCCAGGTTGTCCAGAGTGTTATGTGCATCGTAAGCAGTGGTTGTTTGAGATATGACCGTTGTTGTGCCCGACTGGGGATGTGTCCCCGTACCGAGTGGTCGGTTCTGGACATGAACGACTGGTTGGAATTGCATGGCGTGTGGCACTTGGAATCCATGTGGGTCGTATGGGTAATACGCCAGGAAAAAATGGTGTTGTGGGAAGGCCGGCTGGTATGGCTGGTATCCATACATGTGGGTGAAGCCATCTGGGTGCATTGTTGTGAAAGATGTGGCGACCCTGGACACACTGTGGTCGGTGCCTGCGTTGGTCGACCCGGTTGCTACCGTGGTGACGTCGTCCGTGTTGTTCCCGAGTGTGCTTGCTGTGACTGAAATTATTGTGTTGTCTATGACCACAACTCTTGGCCCGGGGCCGTGTGTT